>VYXC01006219.1:792532-815919 GCA_013397175.1 Platysteira castanea | reverse complement strand
GTCCTCTTGATTTTGATGGGGATGTTGTGGGGGTTTAGGTTCTGGAATAGTGGTAATCATAGAATCATTGAATCGTAGAATCGTCAAGTGTTGCCCTGTTTTTGCTAAAGCCTTCTGTGTATAATGTGGAGTCGGAATTCTTTCTTACACAGTTTCATGTAAATAATGGCCGATGTTTATTTAACCATCTTTTCTGTTTTTCATACCTTTTGTGATAAGAGGGAGTTTGATGAGCACCTTTCTTCTCCAGAGGGATTGAGGAGGAAGTGCCATGTCCTCCAATCCCTTGTGGAGTTGAGAATCTTATAAAACATATCAATTGTAAATAAACTTTCTCTTTTCCTTCCTTTCTGCTGAACCTAGCAAGTGTGAGAGCATCCTTTATTGTGTTTTCCCAGACACAATCAAGCTTGGAAGAGACCTTTAAGATCAACAAGTCCAGCCATCAACCCAGCACTCTCACCCACAGACCACATCACCCAGCACCAGAACCAAATTTTTCTAAAACACCTCCAGGGATGATAACTCCACCACCTCCTTGGGAAATTTATTCCAATGCCTGACCACCCCAAAAGTGAAACTTTTTTTCTAACATGTAATCTGAATCTCACCTGCCTCAGTTTGAGGCCATTCTCCTCTAGGCCTCTCACTACAGGCGCAGAAGAAGAGACTGATCCCCACCTCACTACAACCTCCTGTCAGGCAGCTGTAGAGAGCAATGAGGTCCCCCCTAAATCTCCTCTAGACTGAATAAACCCAGCTCCCTCAGCCATTCCTCATAAGACATGTTTTCTGGGGAATCACAAGACACTTTAAAATGCTTTCACCCTAGTAATATGAATTCTATACCTTTCTGTACATGCCTTAACAGACAGGCTGTAATTGTACAGCCCTACACTGTTTTCCACTGCAGCTTTCCCCAGATCAGGCAAATGCCACTCTTTGTTCAGCAGACAAATCTGGAACACCAGTGAATAATGCCAGCTTTTATTGTGGCCCCTTTTTGATATTGGCTGCACAAGATAACAAATGATCAGCCAGATAAAAACCTCCAAGAAAAAGAAGTTGACCATGACTGGGAGAACTAGGTTTGGCCTCAGCATTGCTATGGAATTAGTATTTAATTATGGGTCAGTCAATAAATCAAACAACATCATAAGTGATCCTCATTTGTTTGTTAATCATTGCACATGACTGCTCTGGGATAGAAATCAGTGCAGGCATCTGAAAACTCAAATGCCTCACATTAGAGAAACTCATGCATGAGGCATCTATTAGCAGGTGCCTTTGGAAACAACCCTCCTAATCCTTCCCTGGTGTCAAATGAGGATGACTATGCTCTTCTTCCTGAGGATGTTGCAAAGATAAATCATTATAAAACACACTTAAGGAAGTACTTCAGTACACAGTGGGCAGTAAACCTATAGAACTTGCAAGAGCTAAGAGGCAGATGGTATCAACAATTTCAAAAAGGGATTTAGGTACATTCTCAAGGAAAAGGCCCATAAATGTACTCCCTGACATCCTGGACACAACAGCTGTGGAGGCTGGGGGGACAGGACTGCAGAAAGTGCCTGGGCTCATGCCCTCCACCTAAACAGCAACACCACTGGGAGCAAGTGGACCAGTGGGCTGACCCCAGAATGTGTCTGGGAAAACACAATAAAGACGCTCTCACACCTGCCAGGTTCAGCAGAAAGGAGGGGAAAGACCCTTTATTATTTACATATGTCACGTCTTATACAATTCTGAACTCCACAAAGGATTGGAGGACATGTCACTTCCTTCTCAATCCCACTGGAGAAAAAAGATGCTCATCAAAGTTCTCTTATCACGAAAGGAATGAAAAACAGAAAATACCGTGAAGTAAACATTGGCCATTATTTACATGAAACTGTGAGAAAGAATCTGACTCCACAGTTATAAACAGAAGACTTTAGCAAAAACCAGGGCAACACCAGAAGGCATTTTTCTTTGTAAAGCTGTGAAGGAAAGTCCAGAAACTGACAGAAGCTGAAGTCATACTCACACTCTTGATACCATACATTAAAAACCACACAGTAGTTAGTTTGCACAATTACATCTGTCAGGAGATAAGTCTACATGCACAAACCCACCTGGTTTTGTCCTGAGACCAAAGACTGAGGCTGACGTGGATGTCATTTCAGCCACGAGGTGAAACTTCACAAGGGTAGACTCAGCCCCAACTTTCAGAAAAACAGAAGCTTATGAGAAAAAGTGGGCTCTTTTAGTGATTTGAGCACTTAGAAGATTGCTTTTGCTACTAGGAGAAGCTATAAAAGGTCGATTCAGTGTTTTCCTCCATCACATCATTACTCTTACTGAGTTTGAGATATTAATCTCAGAGAGCCATGCAGTTTAGAAGCACCAACAAGTGTCAGTTTATTCAGCAGGAAAAACAGTGGGGCTGCAGTGGAATCCATACTGCCTGATTTCATAAATAAACCACAGCTTTTGTTTTCTTATTCTTCACTCAGCTGACCACAACAACCTAGGCTGAATTTAGGCACAATAAGGATGCTCCCTCTGTACAAATGACCAGAGCAGCTCCAGTCCTGCAGCACAGCCCACAGCTGCTCTTTAGAGAAAGAGATGCTGCCAGGAAAGCAGAACTCCAAGTTCCTTCCTCCACTGTCCCCTAAGACCTCGAGTGTGGAAACAGCCACACTTTCTCAGGTGCTGCTTGTTCCTTTACTGCCAACTCTTTACCTTGTGAAGAGAAAGTATCTTTCTGTAATTAAAGAGGTTTCAGGAACTTTAAACAATTACACAAATAATATAATATGTAACTAAACTTCAGCTCGTCCTACCTAGAATTTTAAAAGATGAACAACAACAACAAAAAAGAGTAGAGGTGGAAAATTGCTGTTATCACATCAGGTTACATAGACAGGTGCTGTGCTGATGAGACCAAGATAAATCAATAGCCTTTGAGACCAGTGTTAACTTTGTTTATCATGGATACTAGTTACCCTTTAAAAAATAACCTTCAAAAAAATTGTTGGTTTCTCCAGCTTTCTGAAGTGAAATACTGAATCACCAGTCAAGAAGACAACTTGAGACTTGTCAGCTTCCTCCTGGGGAAAGTATGGCCTTGACTGCAGCAGGCTGCTTCCAAACACCAAACACCTGAGCCACTTGAAGCCAAACTTATTTCCAGTTACAAGGGAATTCCACAATCTGTTTTACCTAATATTCACAGGACAGTCACTAAGGTCATGACCCAAGGCCTGTAACAATCTTCTCTCTTCATTTAACTTGATTAGGCATCACCACTATGCTTATTAACACTATGATAAAAGTGTATCTTGTAGCTGATTATGACACAGAGATTTTACAGAAACTGCAGAGATTTGAAAATGTATTAGCACTAAATTTGCTGTCTCTCAGGCTGGCCATGGTAACTAAGGCAACCCATTTTAAAGGTGGGGAGTTATAAAAACTGCCAACGCTTTTTAACTGCAGAGAACACGCAAAGGAATTAACCTGAAGAATCAACTGAAGTGCATACCAACAAGCTATCAAAGGGTTCACTGAAGATGGCTTTCTAACTTAACTTTCTTGTGGCTTCAGGGTTTGTGACCACTGTGAAATCCCCTCTTTAATGTTAGCAAATGTGAGAGGTGCAGTGTGTCTTTTTTCTGTGCCTCCACAGCACATAAATATAAAACACTTATGTAAGGCTAAAACCTTACTCCCTGTGTTAACAGAATGACTTCTGTATCAAGACCTGATTAAAGGTATTGCCCCTTTTGGCTCTCCTAGTCACTTCACAAAGCATTATTATTTAGCTTCCTCTGGTTTCATACTCACTATCCATGCACTGTTTACCCCAGCAAGCAAAGCTGCATCCACACCCAGCCTATCATAGGGCAAAAGCCTTGTATCTACTCCTGCTGTCTGTGCTCAAGCAAATCTGGAGTGCATTTCTGCAGGGAAAGCTGTGGTTCCTTCATTCTGACTGCTTCTGTCTGGAAATTAAATATGAATTGGGCAGCTCAAAAGAGTCTGGGTTACATTGTTCAGCCAGGGATATTATTCTGGCTGGACATTTGTAATTTGGTCATGAAAATAATGATGCATGTATGTCCTGTTTTGGGAATCATCCCATTGTCCTAAAAAATTTACCAGTCTAGGACTAACTGGTATTATCTATAAATCTGGTCTGCACTAGTAAACCTAATGGATCTCATTGCAGAAGGCTGCAAGCCCAGGGCTTTGGTTGGGAATATGTGCAAAGCCATTCTGGGAGCACACAAGCCTTGCTTTAAGGGCTCTGTGCTCACTCCCCATCCTGGACCTCGTGTCTGCCTGGCTGCTGGCTCCTCACTGCTTTTGTACAGCGGGCAGCAGAGAGGCACTGAAGAGCTGGATAGCAAAGCCAGTCACAGCAGTTTATTTCACAGCTCTGTTTGCTCTTTGACAGCAGAGTCATTCATGTGAGGGCAGTGCAGGAGGATGCAGTGTCCACCACAGGAGGTAAGGACACAGAGTGGCCCAGGGCCCCTTGCCCAGCCTTGTTCCTCCTGCTGTTGCCCTGGTTTTTGTAAGCCTTCTGTTTTTAACCTTGGAGTCAGATTCTTTCACACAGTTTCATGTAAATAATGGCCAATGTTTACTTAACGGTATTTTCTGGTTTTCATTCCTTTTGTGATAAGAGAACTTTGATGAGCATCTTTCTTCTCCAGTGGGATTGAGAAGGAAGTGACATGTCCTCCAATCCCTTGTGGAGTTGGGACGTGTATAAGAATGAGATAATGTAAACAATAAAGGCCATTATTCCTCCCTTTCTGCTGAACCTGGCAGGTGCGAGAGCGTCTTATTTGTGTCTCCCCAGACACATCCTGCCAGTAAATCCCACACTGCCCTGGCACTGGACAGCTGCGTTAGCAAAACCCTGAGAAAAGCTGTGTCTTGTACACACACAAATTATGTAACTGCAGAGGCGAGGCACAAGAATGTGAAAGAACACAAGCACAAGATAAGATGGCATCAGAGAGAGGAGAAAAATAAACTTCCCTTCCAGTGAGGAGGGCATTATCCAGTGCTGCTGGAGGCAGCCTGCGAGTTGGAGCTGTCACTTCCCTGGCTCTGGGTACCACTCAGATTTTCACACAAGGCACATGAGCACACCTTGGTGTCATCCTGGAGCCAGCACTGGCCATGGGCAGCTGGTGCCACCTGCTGAATTTTATAACAGTTATAATCTGGATTGAGGAAAAATAAATTCCCACCAGAAAAGATGAATCTTGCTGAAATTAGGCTATATTTTACACATAACAGAATCAGCAGAGAGCTGCAATGAACCAGAGAAACCTCAGTTTATTTTTTAAAGTCTTTGCCAAGTATAACTTCTATTATTGTACTATATACTTCAATCTCAGAAACAAAGCCAGTGAAATCTGTTTGGTTTAAATTTTGTCATTGTTATAACACAAATTTATTCCATTTTTCTGTTTGAACAATTGTTTCAGCAACAGGATTTGTGAGCACAAGATACAATGTCTTTAGTCTAAAATTAGCACAACACATTCCTTGGAGGATAAAATATTTCATAGATTTTGTTATCTCAGTGAACAGCAAGCAAGAAAACCCTAGGAAAAAAATTGTCTTCTCATCCTTTTACATCATTCTTGATTCTGCTGAGTGAAAGAGATGGCTGGTACAGGCTACTGATATTAGGCTATAACAACTGCCTTTCAAATGCATGATGAATTTCCAGAACAATCTTATTAATTATCTACAGCTCAGCCTCTAATCCGTACAATTTACATCTTGCTGTGTTTCAAGTGCTTAAAGGACTTGACCGAGCTCACAGAAACATCTTAAAGGAATTTGAGTGCTCAGCCTTGATGAAACACGTGGAAAGTGCCAAGCAGTGGAGAAAGATAATACATGAGCTACAGAACTGCTGTCCCAGCTGGCACCTCCTCATTGTTGGTGAAGCCAGGAAGGAGAAACTTCCATGGTTACATTTTTTGGAGGCCTGTATCTTGTTTAGCTGGCACCTTCCATCTGAAGGGCCACAAAACAAAGGAGTTTCTTGATAAACTGGACTTTATGGTTCTCGAAAGGAGGTTGTAGCAAAGTGGGCACTTGTTTCTTATAATTAAGTGACAGAATGAGAGGAAAGGGCAAGTTGTGCCAGGGAGGCTTCAAATTGTATTTTAGGGAAATTTTCTTCACTTGAAAGGGTTGTCAAGTATTGGAACAGGCTGCCCAGGGAAGTGGCTGAGTCACCAACCCCGGAGGAGTTTAAAAGATACATAGATGTGGCACTTCAGGACATGGCTGGTGGTGGGCTCAGCAGCGCTGGGTTACTGATTGGACTTGATGATCCTGGAGGTCTTTTCCAACCTAAATGATTCTATGATTCTATTCTTTACCTAATAACACCATCCCCCTTGCACTAGTGATTTTTACTCTCAGGCTTTAAGAAGTAATGGATACATTACTTGCTACTTTCTCTCCCCAGACTGAAAGGAGAGGGGTAAAAGCTGACACTTTCTGCTCCTCTCTGTCTTCTGCAGGATCCAGACATAACAGCCCCTTTAAAGTGCGTTGAAAGTTCAGATTTGCCAGAGTTCTCTCCATGTCTGTGGTCTGTGCTTGACACAGCAAGGGACACAGATCACATTCAGACCTACAGGGTGACAACAGGGGCAGTGCACATGAAACTGTCAGGAACGCCTTTCCCAGTTTTTCCTGCTCAACATCCCTTCATCCTAATGGATCCTGACACAGGAACACCTGCCTGCCATCTCCCACTTGGAGCGTGGGCTGCCAAGGACAGCACAGGCACAGTTTGCAGCGGCACACCAGGCTGGCACAGGGCTGGGAATCCACAAAAATGCCTCTTTCCTTGAGCCAACTTATTGCAGAAGAGCAAGGACAGCATCTTGCCTCTCTGTGAGGCTGCACCTCCCAGCTCCTGCTGAGTTTCTGCTTAGTGAGTTTAGCCTTTTCTCTGAGGATGGGGAAATGCACACAGCCTGACTGCAGACCTTCCTCTGAAAATCTCTACCACCTCTTTTCAGGGTGAGGTTTAGAGCTGATGCTCTAAAATGAAGACCTGAATTTGGGTAAGTGCTGCCTTCAAAGCTCCAGAAAGGTCAGTGGAAAGCCTGTTCACAGCAGAACCAGTGCTGAGTTCAGTAGTGTCTGAAATCTCTTTGAGCAGGCTGAATTGCTCCGTGCCAGAGTTCTGCACTTGAAGACACGTACTGGGTGAATTTTCAGATTACTTTTCTTAGTATATCATGAGCATTTGCAGCACACAAGCAAGCTCAAGACATAAAGAATTGCACAGTTCTGTGGAAGTAGATGACTAAGCCAGAACTGGCTGCCTTTATCCAATGCTTCTTCCTTTACAGCAATGTGGACACCAGAACTGAATGAGGTTAGGCACAAAATGATGAGCTTCTTCGACTGGGGAAAGATGTGATGATACTAGGTGGGGTTTATAAAGCCAAAGGGACTGAGTAAACCTTGAAGGAAGAAGACAGCTTGGGAATAAGCTAATGCTGCTGCTTACAAACACAAAATCCCCATCAACAGGAATGTGAGACTACAGTGGATTCAAAGCCAACCTCAGCCATTTCACTGCATCCCTGTGACACAGACAACTGGGCCTCACTGGTTACTGTCCATCCAAAGGGGATGACAGGTGACATCTCAGCTTGACCATTAAACCCTGACACGTGCAAGCTGAGCTTCAGCTGGCTGTACCAAACTGCGCAGTGTAGTCACAAAGTCCTCCACAGCACTGGGCACAAATAAATCTTGGACCTCTTTTATAAAGAGTTTTTCCCTCTGCACCTGCCCTAGCTCATTGCCAGCAAGCCCACATAGAGAGCAGACCAGCAGCAAAAGCATTATTCATCCAAAGGTTGTTTTAAAAATCTTGGAAAGTTTGAAAAACGTCCCAAAAATTCCTTTCTGGGAAAATTCTGGTCCACATCCCAGATATTAACTCTTCAGTAGTGAGCGTGCTGAACTACAAGGCCTCCAGGGTCTTGTACAGCTCTTCCTACAACCTGTTGGTGTCCTCTGCTGGCCAGGACTGAGATCCTGGCATCTGTTTAAGTGTCAGCAGTCTTGAATCCAGCTAAGATTTACATAGATATTTTATTGGTGACAGCAGCAGGGACAACACCACCAGCACTGTATTAATCATCAGCAGAAAATTCTCACTGGAGATCATTGTTCCACTATAGCTGCTAGTTATAGACTTGAAATATTTATGGCAAAAAACCAAAATCTTAGTGGGTGCTAATCAAAATCACTGAAGACAAGCTTAGGTTGTGACTGCTGCCTTTGGATTTGAAACTGAGTCATCTGTTAAACCTTCAGCTTGATGTGGTGTTGAAGGAATAGCCCAAAAGAAGACAGACTGGGAGTGATCTACTTTTCCAAGAACAGCATCTTTACGGTAAAAGTGTGAACAGAAGTGCTCTCAAAGATATGGAAAATGTCATTCTGGTTACTCAGCACTTTAGCTGAGAAAACTTGCCAGAAAAAAAAAAAATGCAGAAATCATATGTCTGCTGTTTTCTGAACATCAGAAAAATAGGGCTGCTTTCCTGGTGTTCTCCCTTAGTGAAAACTCAGCTTTTCCAGCTTCTATTTTACTTTTCTAGAGTGTATAAACTCACTGCAGCTAGAAGAATATAAAGTTATCATTATAAACAGGAATTTTCCCCTTTGTTTCTCTGTGGGAGTTTGGTGGTCTTTCACTGAAGGATTTATTTTTGAGAGGTATCACAGCTCCAGGTTCTTTCACTTACCTTCCAGTTTCCATTCTCTTGTGGGCTTGACCCCAGTAGTTGCCTATGGAAAAGACTGTTGATACAGAAAAGAGAAAGGTTAATGATTTTGTTAAAAAAATAATGATAACAAAACCCCCTACTCTTCTGCTCAAGAGAATTCCTACAAAATTTGGGTTTCTTATATTATAAATAAAACCCAATAAAGTCATGATTGATTTCAAACTGGAAACACAACAGTAGCACTAATCCTTCTCTTTGTCCAAGTTTTCTTGCATCTTTTCTTCTTCCTGGAAATTAGCTTGGAAATTAGCTTGGAAATTAGCTTAGAAATTAGCTTAGAAAAGCCTTTTCTTTCCAGTTCCTGCATTTGTTCCTAATGTGTTTGTTACTGCAAAATCTTTTGTTCAGAGAAGCAGAGAAAAGGCCCACTGGACTTAATTATCTCCTTTAAAAAGGTTCAGCTTTTCCAGTAGTTCTGTGTGATTTTGGTTGGCTTTTTTCAGTGATGTTTTTTCTTACAGGGAATTAAAGTCAGACCAAGGTGCAGAAAATACATCCACTGGAGGGCAGGCCTGAATCTGGCAGAATGTGCTGAAAAGGCCTAGAAGGAAAGATACCAAAGTTACATTTTGCTGAATGAAAGCTGGCATGAATCAATCAGGACTGGACAGCGAGGAGCTAAGAAATTGTCTTTTTTCTGAATGGATTCACAATGACAAATATATAGCCTATAAAATAAAGGCGCCAGTAAGAAATCACGTCTGATAAGAAGGGCCCCAGATGAAGCCTCTGGCATTGACTAAAATGAAAATAAACCCAACATGACAATTATTAGCTGTTATAAATGAAAGCCAGATTATATTGCAACAACAATAACAATTTATTAAATTATCAAAAACGTTTTGGCAGTAAAAACAAGCACCAAGATCGAAAGTTCGGAGCCCAGGGTTTCGGCACGGGTGAACGGGGTTCAGGTACTGGCAGCACCATGAACCTTTCCAGTTCACCACCGAGGCACTCTCTCGGTCAGTTCTTATACCGTTTATTTTGCCTCTGGCCATGAAACTGAGGTCCCCGCCTCGCTCTTTTCATGATTGATATTAAAATTCGATTCCAAGTCCTTCTCTCTGCTGAGCTGAATGGGAGACAAAAGTTCTTCATCGCCGTTCTGGGTGTGACAATAGTGGGCGCTGGTCAAGATGTTCTGCTAACGAGCAGTTCCCTCTGGTGATTGAGGGTAGTTAACACGGATGAAGATAGGAGATTTCATTCAGAGTCCAGAGTGGAAACCTCGATATTTCAGATTACGCTGGCTCCAGTTCTTTGTATGTTAATTCCTGGTTTGAAAAGAGTGTGTTCCTTTGTGTTTCTTGCGAAACTGGTTCTCCTTTGGTTCCAGTAAAAAAAACTTCCAAAGGCTGTCTTCCTCTTTACTTTTTATACTTTTATATTTAGCTTATTTTGGTGCACAAATTAGAGTTTGTGAGTTTTAACATTTATAACTTGAACAGTTTTTTTAACTTTATAACATTAACTAGAACTGCAGTGGTTAACTCTTAACAGTAACTAAAACAAAGGTAACAACAATGTTCAAAGTAAGACACACACATAATTTACTGTTTCTGTTCATCCTGCTTTTTCACAAACAAAAATATCCACAGATTTCACATGAAACAACGTCTGAGGCCATAAAGGATAGGGGGAAAAGATTTTTAAATTAAGCTTTACACTAACAAACCATAATTGGATATTGATATGTCCTCTTATGTTCCCTGAGTGATTATTTTTGTGAATTCTCATCCTATTTGTTCACATGCACGAACTTTACATTAAGTATTTATAACATTAGCCGAAGTCAGCGAATCCCTCCAGGACCGATCCACTCATCGCTGATCAGAGAACGACTGCAGTCAGTGGAGCTGAATTTGAACTTGAACTCGGCCCATGGGCTCCCTGTGCTCCCAGGGCAGCACCACCCTCCAGCAGCACTTGTGATCTGAGCTCTCTGGGGTGGAAGGTGCCTCCTGGGAGGTCTTTTCCACTCTGTGCCTGCAATCCAGAGGCACATGGGATGTGCACAGGCAGAAGCGGTGCCTGGCTCCACCTGATGCTCACAGCCAGAGCAGCCCCTGTGTTACAAACAGTCAGAAATCTTTTTGGAAAAGGTGAACTCGTTTATTCAAAACAGCAGCTGGAGACAGAGAACTGGGGTAGGCCCAGCACCTGCAGTNTTCTTACCAACTCAGGGAGTCTCTGCTGTTTTATGATCTCAAAATAAGAAACCCCAGCCCCGCTTCCCGTACATTCAAATGCTTTTAACAACTTAATAACTTTACATTACATTCCTGGCCCAAGAAAGCCAAAATTGTTCATAACACCTGGGCGTGCTCAGGAAAGAACTGTTCTGGGTGGGCACCTGATGTCCACGCTCTGGACTTGCAATCTGTGCACCCTTCACTGCCAGGTCCCCTACCAGCACGGAGGTGGCTCTGCCTCAGGGTTAATCACATGTGACTGCACCAAGTACTTCATGCAGTACTTGTTTCTAGCTAGGACTGAGTTTGGCTGAGCAATTTCAGATGTTAAACCTTTGACACTCCAGATATCATTTTTGAGTGCCATCAAAATCGTAACAAATGGAAAGAGCTTATTTCATGTGGCAGCTGAAGACCCCATATTTAATGATGTCTGACTTTATGAACCCTCGGTTTTCTTTCAGACAAACTGAAAACTCAGTTTTCTTTCTGCAGTTTTCATGGGAGCATATTAAATGAACTTCCTCCTTTCATCAGTGACTCACCCCTGGAAAGGCTATTTCACAAATAGTATCTCCATTTTGAAGGAAACAAGCTGTTCCCTCTTACATTACTCAAGTAGCTGCAGACAAATTAAAATACATTAAGTTAAAAGATTTCAAAATGCATTAGAAACATAGCTCAGAGACAGTCAGCTTTATTTCAAGTAGTTTTCTGATGTAATTGCTGCCCTTTAATGAAATCAATCAAGCCAAATATTAAAATCGACTAGAAATTCTCAGGGCCTGGCTGGAGACACTTTACAACCCATGGAGTCTGTAAGTCCATAGGCCTCCTGTAGTATTTAATAGTGGTCACACAAAATATTTAGAGCCTTTTTAAATCAGAATCAGGATATAAATCAGAACAACTCCAATTTGAGATTGCTAACAGCCAGTGAGACATCTGTTCAAGTCGACAGCTGCAGATTTTACACTTATTAGTATCTGTTTCCTGTAATGTGAATTAAAGTCTTACCTGGAGATGTGAATGAGGTGATGACAGGTGCTTTCATTAGTAATAACTATGGATGTGTTTAGAGATGAGCTGCTGCTGCTAATTTCAAAGAAAACACACTTCAGAATTCCTCAATCAAATAGTTAAATCCACAAATAAACAGTTGGAAGCATGTTATCCTGAAGGCATGGGTCTGAGAAACAGTCAGGCTTTCCAGAGAGAAGAAAACCAGAAGTATGATCATATTTTTAAACAAAGATAAAACAGAGAAATTTTATAAAAATACAAACTGTCTCCCTGGCAGTGTGTAGTGTAACACAAGAAAATGCAAAACTGGCAAGTTACGTGTCAGTCACAGGAGGAATGTATTTGAAAAAGACTCTTCTGGGGAATATTTGTAAAAGGCAGCACTCCTTATGGAGACAAGAGATGCAAGTGTTACAAGTGACCAGGAATCTTTCTAGCTGAAGGACAATCCAAAAAGCTTTTTGAGATCTGACTACCATGGGTGAAATCAAAGGACCTGTAATTTCAATATTACATTGAATGATAAAATTAAAACATTAGTAGGGTCTTCCCTATGAAACTCCAAGATTGTCGGGCTGTTGGTAGTGTAAGAATTTTCCTCGGGTATATTATCTGTAAATAGGCTTTCCAAGAGTGTTCCATGCCAAGGAGGTGTAAGTCCTTTGCTATCAGTGGAAAGCTTTGTATTGTTAGACTTCTGCAAGGTATTTATGGACATTGTTTGTGTTACACATTGCAAGTGCAACAAATACTCAAAGGGAACAAGATAAGAGGTAGGCAAATGTAGAAATCACGAAAAACAACAAAAGTCTGGGCATATGCAAGAGTTTCCAGTGCTAAGCTATGTACAAATGACTTTAAACTGATCTGAGTTGTGCCTGCAGGTTAAACAAATAACAGCTCATGTAAATAGTTATTTTTGTCTCTGTGTCATTGTATCTGGATTTCTTTCCTTTCAGAGGCCTGAAATCAGATTGCAAACATCACCTCCTCACATTTGCATACTTTAACAGAGACACACTTGTATATGCTCCCTTGTCTCAAGGATAAGAGACTGGCCCAACCTCTTGCATGGTCAATGCATTCTGTCTCATCCAGTAACTTCTGCATAAAGCCAAAAAATCCAGTGATTAAACACAGGCACCTTTTTCCATCACAGATGGTCCTTTTCTTGTTTTCTTTTTGAACATTTTATCAGACTGGGATTGTTCTGATCTGATGAAGAGACCCTTTGGGAAAATATTTTTCAAGTGGGCCACTCTTGTGGTCTTTATTTTAAGTTCATCCTTTTGGGAAGCACTTTCTTCCACTATCTATCCCCCCTACCTTGAATATTTGTTTTAATCTAATACATAAACTCCACCTCAGCAGTGACATTCAACTGGACATCAATCTCCAACTCCTGCAACAGACATTCATAATCATAATAATCACCGCAGTAATTTATTACTTCTTTCCTGAAAGTACAAGAATAGTTTTACTTCTGTGTGAGATGTCAGCAGCACACAGAGTGGGGAATTTTGATGTCTTTCAGGGAACTTAAAAAATTCCGTCACCATGCTTTGCTAAAAAGGAGATTTTCCCTGTGATGTGCTATGTTTGCAGGGCTGGAAGAGCAGATAGGATAGCTGTGCTTTTCCACTGTCTCCTCCATGATATTTTTCCACAGCTTTTTGGTTATTTTTAGAGAGATTAGTATAAATTAGTAATATTGCTCTGCCCCCTGGGGAGTCTAGAACACTCCAGAGCAATAAGCGCCAACAACCTGTGGGGTCTGAGAGGCTGAAAGGACTGTCCACAATCAGCGAGCTGCTGTAATGTCTGAGATAAAAGATTCCTTTGTTTGCATTCTGGCCCAGCTCTTATACTCAGACCCATGAAGATATTTGGATGCTTCATTGTCGGGGCATCAGAGGGAGATAGGTACTTGGATTCTCAGCCATCTGCTCCCTCAGTGATTTGAAGCAGCAGATGATGCCATCATAAACACCCCAGATTTAAAAGAGAACATTTAGCAGCATTTAACAGCAAAGTACAGAACAGCAGCATTTAACAGAACAAAGTAAAGGCTTTCCAAGGAGAGCAGGCTATTGTCAGGCCCCTCCTGTGTCACTCCAGCCTAGCAGGATGAAGTGGTCTCTCAGGAACCAAGTTCCAATCTATCACCTTAAATAGGACTATGTCCGTGGCAAATATTTAATGTAGTGAGAAACATGCAAGTCTGAAATGAATGCTAATGGCACTGATAGCAGCGACACAAAGCCTGTTGTTTTCAGCCAAGGCACATCAGAACCGAAACTCAGAACTTCTCAAGACACTTCAATATGTGGCTTCTGCAAAGCTAACTTTCCTTTTATCTGTCTATTGGTATAAACAGTCTTCTAAATAATACATCAGGATAATGAATCCAATAATGACTAGAAATAGCCACAATTATCAAGATGTGACCAGGAACTTGTGACCAACACACTGTTTGAGTCTCCACAGGAAATGGCAGGAAAGTAGTTTTAATATCAATAGAGCTCCTGTTGTTTACAGTTTAATTCTTATAGAGGTGCTCTATAGTTTCCTTGAGGGCTGCTAGTCCCTTACTGCACCTTCTTTGGACCAGAAAGCACCAAGGGTGACAGCCAGTGTTCTCAAACAACACTGACAGATAGAAAGAAACTATATATGTAAATATGGTCGTTCTTCAGAGGCTCATTTATTCCTATAAAAATGGGATCTGATCCCAAACCAGTCCTTGGCTGAAGCTTCATCTTTATTGATACAAGAGGAGAAATACCAGTTTTAGGACATCAGCAGCAGTGGCAACAATGTCTGGTGCTGTTATAAATAACTGGTTTGCAGATGATTAAGCAATACAACTTTTAATATAAATTAAATCAAGGTTCTAGCTTTCACCATTTCAGAAAAGGTTTTAAAATATACTTGGAGCAGAACCTGCAGCTCAGAAACCATTAGTAAAAGAGAAAGAAGTACAGACTGTTTAAAAATAATTCCGACTTTCTGGATATCTGTCTTGAGCTTTAAATGTCTGTGTTTGGCATTACTGAGCACATTGGCTAAGATTTGGACAGCAGTTTTGCCTTTTGACACTCATTCCTAGAGCTGAAATCACGTGAACCTCTTCTTGCCTCACTTCCTAAAGGTGAACTACAAACAACACACTGATAATCTGTGTCTTCTCAAGAGGGCTGGATCAGTTTCCATCGGCTGAAGCTTCATGTGATACCCAGGGGTGCTCTTCCAGATCTCCTCTCTTTTTTCCTGCTGGTTAATCGAGGAATCAGCATCACCCATTGTGTATGTTATTATTCACCGTTAACTTTTAATTCTGAAGAGTTGCACTACAAAAGTCTGCAGGAGTCTTCAAGCATGTCTCTTCTAAGGTGGGAGGACTGACTGCAGCACAAAAAGAGCTGTCCATGCTAGTTTTAACCACGGTTGATTTAAATGCAAGCACCAGGAGCCTTCTTGGATGCTGAACACTGATGTCCACGACCAGTCTGCACTGACCAGTCTGCTGTCTTTTTTACTACCATGATTGGAAGAGTTCAGGTAGCTTGGATCACGTCTCTCAGCAAGTGTGTAAATATCAATACCATGAATAGAAGCTCACAGCCTCTCTATCACCTGCTTTTAGCAAGGCAAGAATGTGACTATACTAATTTGAGTGACAGTAAAATGATGGATGATGCACAGGGAAATTGAAATCGCCCTGGTTCCATAAACCAGTACTTCCAGTGGTGCAGATTAAAAGGGAAGGCTGCCTGGGAAGGAAAACCTCACTGGATTAGGAACTCGGCACTATGGGGCAGGTTTGAAAGACAACTCATCAGTAGGATCTTCAGCATTTTCCAGGAGGAAGGCTCCACAGAGTAAGGGTTCATCCAAGCAGCCGGACAGGTGCTTGCAGAAGGGATAAATGAACGACCAAGGTGGGTTTTGCTGCCATAGCAGACACAGCTGCTTTGTTCCCTTTCAGCTGTTCTAGTGTTACTAAACAGCTACTGCAGATTACGCTGTGCTCCCACAGGGGATGGGAATACTCCTCACATTGACACGAAGGGGTTATTAGCAGGAAGAACCAAGCTTCAGAAATCTGAGACTCTCTGGTCTGTATCCTACACAAGGAACCAGAAGCTTTCCAGTCACTAGTTCTGGTGGTGGACATAGTTCATCAACACTTTGCAGCATCCTGAGCTTTCCTGCACCAGTATGGAAAACAACTCTGTGACTGCTGACAGTACCTGCACAGGGACATCTGTGCCTGCTGTGTCACCAGAAGCAGGAAGGAGGTTGAAATGTGATGCTGCCTGCAGGGAAAGGTACTTCAGAGGCAGGCGAGTAAAAAGAGAATTGTTTGAAAGCAATTCTCTCTTGATACTTCATGCCCATTTTCAGGGTAACATACAGAGAACTAATCATGCAAATCCAAACTCAAGGGAAATAAGCCTCGGTTTCTTCATCTGGTGCTCTGAAACTCAGCCAGGAACACATACAGCCAAAATCCCTGAGGTGACACAGTGCATTGTTGTTTTGGAGGCAGTGAATATTGGATTACTGGAGACTCCACACTGTGAAATTATTATAAACCAGTAATTAGTTGGTGATGGTGATAATTTGGTTCAGAATTCTGAAGCCAGATAAAATGAACTGATTAAAAATAATGCGCTGTTAACTCAGTCTCTTGTGCAATTAAAAACTCATAGAAACTGACTGCAGTATTTAGAAACATAAGGAAAAATTATAACCATTTCAAAATGTGCTCAGCTAACAATAGGATTGGGTCCTGAACTGGAATTTTTTTTTCTTTAAAGGCAGAAGGACATTTAAGTGTTTAAGTGAGTGAGAGCTCTCTCACCTTGGAGAGCTCTCACTCACTTAAACACAGTTTAACCTTTGGATGGTAAATCATGAACATGCTGGAACTAAACAGTGCCTGGCACAAGTGAGAAGCTCATCAGAAGATGTTTTCTGATGTACCAGTGCTTTGGAAAAATACTTCCTGCAGGTGTTCTGAAATCACCTGGAGATTTTCAGGAGCTGCTTGATTTAATTTTCAAGTTCCTGCTGTGGTCATAGAGGCATAATCTGGCAGGTCCCTCACGACCAATTACCTTCTGCAGGTGTTAAGTGGTAAAGATAGCCCTGTCAGATGTGTCTGGTTTCTTTTTTGGCCAAATTCAGCTTTCTTGGAGAACACAGAGGAACACAGCCAATGAAAGGATGGCTCAGTACAGCAATATTTATGGGAGACTTCCTACCAATTCCAGCTTTGGAGAAATGACACATTATTTGAGAGGTCCATAAAAACGAAGAATCACAAGACAATTCTGACCAAGTCCTTCAGTCTATGGGAGTGGTGTGAATGGGACAGCATTTCTGGGAATGACAGGAGGTCCTTCTGAGCAACTCAAGAGAGCTGCTACTGACAATATCCCAAACCACAAGGCCCAGAAAAGAATTGTGTGACTGTAGCACTGACCTCCTGATGGTTCTCCAGGCCCTACATCAAAGCAGCTACCACTGACCATCCTTTGGCAGCAGGCAGAGCTGGAGGATGCCAAAGAGGTTGCTCAGGCTGGAAGAGCTGATTCCACACCAGACCAAACAGTTGCAGACACTGGTCACTGCTTAGAATTCCTCTTTGAAGGCTTTTTACATTTCAGGAAAAAAATCCCAAAACAACAAAACCCCCAAATATTTTGAGAAGGCTGTCTTATCAAGCTGCAACAGCTTGAAGAGGACTTATTCCAAGCAACCAGTGCTGGCACTCAGTGCAGACTGACAGCAGGAGAAGCAGAAAACAGAGGAGGAAAAAACAATTTTTAAACCAATTCTGCCTTAAAATAACTTCTATGCAAAACTGAGGTACATCAGTGACAGCTGTGGTTTTCAAAGGACATAGAAGCCCTCATATTAACTGTTTGGTGTCTCTAAAGGAACCATAAGGATTGCAGAGCAGCACTTCCCAATTACATTTGCAAAGAAATTCACCCACACTTGTACACAGAGAAGTCCTTGTTCTCTACCTTTATCCAGCTTCCTAAGGAAATGACACCATTTGTATATCACCCAATAAATTCTAAACCTGCTGGCTATTTCCAACTAAACTGAAAGAGCAGGAGAGGTCTCAGCAAGAGCTAAAATTCTCCGTGGTTAAACAGCTGGAGAGAAGCTTTTGAGGTGTTTCCATAAGGCGAAGGATGCAGTGAGCATAGACAGGAGAAACCTTGCAGGAGAAAGACCAAGTGACAAAAAACCCTTCAACTGGACCTTGGAATAACCGAATGTTGCATTACAAATTCAAAGGTAACAAGGTTTCTTTAGTTCATAAAATATTCTTATGAGCTGAAAATATAATTTCACTCATTTCTTTACATCAGACACACTGCTGTTTTTCTCCCAGCCTTCTTATAAAATATAATTAATTTACATTTTAAAGACCTTGATGGGATTTCTCTCATCATGGAACAGTAAGTGAGATTAATAACCCTGTTACTGAGCACTTAAGCTCACGGATCATTTCCACAGTAACGTTTTCTTAATTTTTAAAACACACCTTTTATTTGATTTAGAGGTTAGTGCTAATTTACTTAATAAGAGGGAATAAAGCTAAAGAGTGAGTCAGTGTTTATTAACCTTGCTAATAGGACAGGCTTTTTCAGGCAAAATGGATATATCTTCATTAGTAAAACAGTTGCATTGTCATTTAGCCAATTAATCCTTTCCAAACAAGGGAAGCAGTAGCAATTTTACTTGCAGAGAATGGAAATAAAACTGTCTGCACATTCTGCACATCAATTTACACATTTTGACTTTCCCACTTGCCTCAGTAAAAATGCAGCCCTTAGATTCCCAAAATAAGGCACATTTTCCATTACATCACTCTTTTTCCTTCCAATTAATTTTCTGTAACATCCCAGTCCTTTTCATCAAACACTGAACACAGAACTGAGGAAAGCCACCAACTGCAAGTTATAATTCTTAAGGTTTATGTCTCATTTCTGAAAGCGTTCAGTAGCCAACCAGGGGTTGACTTATGAGGTCTCATGAAAACCTAAGACTTCAGATTATTTAGCCAAAATTCGTGTTCTTAGACACAGCAGGATTGGTTCTGATGGCTCAGCACCTCTGTATCCTGGAGGGATACAATGCACAGACATCTGCACACAACCATCGGTCCCTTTGGATTTTAGGAAGATTTTAGTGCAAAGTAATGGTATTTTCTTACCTTCTCTGCACACTGAAACCAGGCCCCTAAAAGCCTGAAAACACAGAAAGGAGGATCACTTCTATAGAAAGGGAGTTCATTTCTTTGAAGGCTGGTGTCTACTGCTGGAGAATGGAGAAGCATGATTAATTTCCATTGGGATGACCAGGAAACTGCTCTGGAGAAGGGAGGGAAGGTGATACTGATGTAAGAAAAAGAGATAAACTTTGTTTAATCACTATTGTTCCTGGACACTTATTCCATCTTTACTAGACTAGACATTTAGCTGATAGATAACAGTTCCAAAGAATTATCTATGCTTGATTTACCTAAACTGTGAATTATGAACTGTGAATGCTTTCACTATAAACTGCAAAAATGTTTTTGTCATGGTCATGTTAAGAAACAGGCTCAGCTCTTAGCTCATCTCTTAAAAGATCAACTGCTTCCCTCAGGACTTGCAGAAGAAAAAAAGCAATGTGTACAAATTCAAGCAGTTGTTTGTAGTTAGAGAAATCTGCAGATATCCAGACCTGCATTCCCTTGTCAATTGGACACTTAGCAGAAACGTAACAGCTTTTTATTTCTTTGAAGCGAGCAGAGATAGTTTGTAAGTAGTATAATACAGGCTATTCTGCAGCTTTTTCACCCTACTTCCCCATTTTCTATCTACCGGGGCTTTTTTACAGCTTGTCTACACTGATCACTCTCTGAAATAAACTTCTTTTCTTAGGGGTTTTAAGTATGCCTGGAAAGAAGTATGGATCCTAAGAGTGTAGTGCGATTTCCAAGCCTTTTAGTACAGATTTGTGCTTTTCAGCACAAACAGCCTGGACTACTCTTTAAACTCTACTTTAAAATGAGCAATCAACTCACTGTGAACAAAACCAATTTTGTCTGAAGTCCGACAAGAAACTAGGATACATCTCAGCTGCAAGATGATATGCTGAGAAATCTCCTTTCCTAGGGAATACATCCTGAGCCTTACAGGTTTCTCATGAGGCTCTGAAGTTCATTCACTCAACCCTTGTAACTTTTTGCCATGACCTGTGGACTGAATTAAATCCCTGAACAGATAATGAGACTTGTTTGGACATTGTCTTTGTGGACAGTAATGGTGTTCAAGTCTTCCTTTTCCTTAAAAATATCAAATGTACAGTTTACTGTCAAGTCTGAGATTTAGCAACTTCCTGCAAAAATTCAAGGACAGGTTGTAACTAAAAAAAAACCAAAATCAGAAGAATTTGGTCATGAGGTCTTTTCTCATTTTATTTGAAAACAGTGGGCTGTAAATTAATTACTAAACTATTTACATGGTAGTACTGAGGTTTTCTGGTCCTTCACACCACAACAAAATAAGCAGGTGCAAGACTGAGGTTTCTCACTGGAGTGATTATTCTGTTCTGGGTAGTGGGCACGGTGAGAGTCCTTGACAGAGGTGGTATTACTGGTGATTCTCTTCTTTTTGAATAAGAAGTTGCTGACCTCACTGAACAAAAGTAAATGTAGCTGGGACAGAGAAGGCCTCACACATTCATAGGATAAGCAGGGCCAGGCCATGGACTTTGTAAAATTACTCTTATCCCAGAATAAGGCTTTTATTAAGTGCTTTCAGCATCAATGTCTGAAGATGTTTTCGAATTTTCTCTCCGAGCTCATTGTTCTGGGGTTGAAAATGTCCACCTGGACCGTTGTGTGGGTCTCTGCAAGAGATTTAAAGCATCATTTGTATTTATAATAACCAGGGAACCTACTTAGGAATGCTGAGAAAATCCAAAGAGGCACTTGCAATTTCTTTTTTCATAAAGAACACAGAGGGTATTCCATTACTTATGCAGAACTACAAAAGTAGTGAAACTGAGGAAAGAACATTTAACTCTTGGCTTGGCCAGTTAGGAAAGTTAACCATCTGATAGGTAAACACAAACTGACTGAGTTTTACATTTTATCCCTGTAGGAACACATGCTGTGATTGCCAGAACAAGAGTAGCCACATGAAAACCTGGTTTGCCTTAAGGATAAAAATGCTGAAACTTCTACAGAGGAGCAATATGTTCTCTGTCATCTAGTGAAATACCACCCCCTCAATTACAACAAAGAACCTTTCAGTGACAACAGAAAGGATTGGGACTTCATTGTTGGCTAAGAAATTTTTGCTTCCATCTTTACAAACCCAAAATAATGGGGAAGATTTCAGCAAGTAAATATCAATACTCAGAGTTGTCTAATATTGAAAACTACTTTCATTTTTTTTCCCTGAAACAGATGTCTAAGATTTAAAAAAGAAAGAGACTTATAATTAAGTTATAAAATTAGGTTATAAAACTACTCACCCAGGAAAAGCACCATCCCGCACTGTATCGCTGTGGAGGAAGAAGGTCACTCTTTAGTTACACAAGCTGACCCAAATCCCCATGTTCTGATGAGCAGTGTCATAAAATGTAAAAAACAGCACCGAATGTGACACATCTACACTTTTACAGCAAATTCTTTTCAGTCAGTGCTGCAGTATTCACAAGACTGCAATCAGTGTTTTGTCAGAGACCTCACAATACACAGCACGGTTTTAGAGTTTGGTGGCTGACATCTGAATGGGATTTCAATGCCAAGCAAGTTAGTCCCTTCTAAAAGTAAACCAGGCATTCAAATCTCTTGATAGCTGAAAGTTTCAGGTTATCTTGCACATCCTGGTATCTAAGACACATCATGACCACTTTAAAGAGGGGACAACTGTTGGACAGAAATTAATTTGTTTGCTCCAAGTCCCACAAGGACTGTGGAAACACAAGGTTAGAACTCAGCACTTTCACCTGTGCTGCTCTGCAGTCACTCATCACCCACATTGCTGGCTGGAATGAGTGCTGGGGGAGTGTGAAGCTCGGACAGAGAAAACGTGAAACACTCCTAGGTAAAGCCAGAGAAAAAAGCACCATGCCAGGGGGAAATTCTAAGGGCTCTTTCCTCCGCCAGCTTTAATAAATACTTAACCAAAAAGGTCACTGAAAAGCAAAAGTCACTGGTCCAAGAATGTTGAATATCTCCGAGAAAGCAAGCAAAGTGCCTCAAGTGTTAGATCATACTGACATAGCCAAAGTCAGAGAGATCCAGGCCAATGTGTCTTGTTCACAGCTGCTTTCTGAAGCAAAATCCAGAGACTGAATTTGCAGTGCAAATTTGCTCAAAGTACTAGATCTGCATCTCACTTGTGATAAAGCCCCTAGAGCATCTCTGTATGACTTTTTATGCAATTCTGAAAGGGATGCTTGACTTCAGATTCCTTTCCATTCCTCTCTCCTAATTTCAAATTATACCTACCTTGCTTTTTCTGCTGATTCTTCTTCATCTTCTGAGAGTGCCTCCCCAATTTGTGGAAATTCAGCTCTCACCATCTCTGAAGTAAGACTCATGTTGAACTCCGCTTCACCTATCTCACTAAAAATTAGTAAGATAATGAACAGCTTGTTTTGATCCTTTTGAAAGTATTTTTTTTAGCTAACAATAACAAAAGTATGTTCTATGCAAGAGGGACTTTGTGCTTTTGCCTTTGAGGATCTCTTGGGACAGGTTTTGACACATCCATACAAGTGGTTTAGACGCAGTCAGTCACACCATGTACAGAATAGAGGAGAAACTTACTGGTCAATTATGTTCTCCTTGTCTCTCTCAGGCAGGTCAGCCAGCACTGGTGGTACATCTCTTGGAAGCATATCTAAACTGTAAGGATCCCTGTGATGGAAATGGTACTAGTTTAATGTATTAATACTGTTATAAATGAGAGCCAAATTTTATAGCAACGAAAATAAAATGCTTAATTAAATTACCAAAAAGTCTTGGCAAGAAAAAAAACAAATGCCACGATCAAAGAAAAGGTATAAGGCCGAGCCTAGGAGTCGGCACTGGGTGAACGGCACAGAATCTGGCCTCTGTCGCACCAAATTCCCCCGTTCACCAAAGTGGGTCTGGTACAGTCTACTTTTATACCGTTTGTTTTGCCTTCAGCAATATGACATAGTCCAGAGTCTCTTTCCTTTAGAATTCGAGGTGGAACAAAGATTTTCCAGGGTGTTTTCTTTTCAGTTCTGGGTGTGACAATGGAGGCTC
>VYXC01006219.1:750336-792459 GCA_013397175.1 Platysteira castanea | reverse complement strand
CCCAACATATTTACACGCACGAATTTTACTATATATATATATATATAACAAATACTAATGGTATTTTCATATTTTGAAGCTTTACAGCAGTTGCAGTTACGATGAAGATGATGTAGTTTAAATATTCATGGAAAATGTGGGTGCAGCAGAAACTGCTGTGATACGAGGGAATGTGAGCCCGAGAAATGTTGGCTACCACTGGGTGCAAGTGTCCCTGAGTTAAAGGTTTTACATACAGACAGAGTTTCCACCTCTGGGGTCTTCTAGGACTCAGTCCCCAAGCTCAGGAGAGATGTTATCAAAAGCCCAGACTGGAATTCTCCTTCCTGGGCTCGGCATTCTTCTAATGATATTGTTCTTAACCCACCCTTCTAAGAATCCAGTAGGAGTTTTTTCTGTTGGTTTTGGATTTCTGAGCAGCAATTAATTCCACCTGTAGGCCCACTTTCATTTGTGGGACTAGTGACTGATCAATATGGTTAAAGGCAGCAGAAATTAGTGCAGGGTAGAGGCATTGTATATTCCAGTTCTTTCTTACCTAGGTACTGTATTTGTCAGTGTGGGAATGTTAGAAAAGGTGGAATAGTCCAATGGTGAAAATTTTCTCCATTCCATTACTCCACAAATCACTTCCTGAAATGACAAGTGCTACAACAATCAGTACACTGCACATAATGCAGTGGGGAGAGAGGCTTGCAGAACACAGCATTTTGGCTGAGAATTGAATTTGGGGAGCTGAATATTTCAAAGATCCTCTCATCACTGTAAGGATGTGAAAATACAACAGTGAACACATGGCAAAAAAACCACTCAGGCATCAATAAGAGACATAATAAGAGCCTAACTAGAACTAGTTCTTCTGACCCAGGTACTGACTATTTAGGTGCAGGCGTAATTTATAATTGAAAATATCTTCTATCTAGAATGACTCCACCTTCCATTTTGATTCCTTAGAGCAAGTTCTCAGCAAGAACATACCCAAGACAGGTACTCATACAATAAACCCAAGAGGCCATACCTTGTGATCCAGAAATTTCTTTTGTGTGACTGCAATACTGGATCCTTTGGGGTATTCCTTGGTAAAGGTATATTTTGGATGAGGACAAAGATGATATTCAATATTTGATTCACAGTAGGCCAAAGGAGGTAAAAATGGAACTAATCCTGGACTGGGGTTCTAAAAAAAAATGAAGACATTATTTTAATAAATTGTTCTGAGCACCATAACAAATCAAATTAGTGAAAATTCAGTTCTTACAATTAAGGTAGTCTCCCTAGATTCACAGCTTTGTCTCACTGTGACTGTTCTGTCTGGTGTGATCCTTTATTTTCTGTCTCTTCCCCTCATCCTACAGTCTTGTCTGATTTATTCATAATCCCTACTGTCTAAAATACAGCAATTTAGCTGTTGTCTCCAAGTCTGGAAGAAAAAAACTATTGCTTAATTAGTCTGAAATCCACGGCTGATTCTCTGTACAGTTCAGAATCCAAGAAGGGAAACTGGACTTGCTGTGGTGGAAGCTGGTAACATTTTGCCATCAATTTCCCTGTACTAGCATCTGTTTCTGGATAAAACCCAATGCTGAGTAGCGTGGGATCAAGCTGTGCCTGGCTTTCACACTGATATGGCAGAGGGATGAAAGAGATGCCCAGAGTGTCTCATCAGCAAGTCCACTGGAGTGCTGGCTGCGTGCAGGGAGGACAAATCTACATCACAGATGTTATGCCAAGATCACCAGGCTGGCACAGCGGGCTCTGGCCCCTTGCAACTAGGAAGTGCTGGGAGCCAGAGCCACCCAAGCCGGGCACAGTGCCATGCTGGCTGGGAGATCAGCCTGTGCCCACACACTGCACTGCTCTGAGCCCCACAACTGTCTCTGCCTGCTAGAAGGCACTTTTGTTATGGACAATTTTGGCTTTCTTGGGCCAGTAATGTAATGTAAAGTTATTAAGTTGTTAAAAGCATTTGAATGTACGGGAAGCGGGGCTGGGGTTTCTTATTTTCAGATAAGAAACAGCGGAGGCTTCCCAAGGCAACGCCCAGGACAATCAGCCCACAGTTGTGGCCATCAAGAAGCTAGAGAGGAGAAAATGACTGGTCTTCCAAGAGCAAGGATCTGGACTTGGGGGGTTGGGCAAGATCCCTCTGGGGGGATAAAGGGACTGCTTTTCTGGGGAAAGCACATCTGTTACGGTGGGTGGCCAGGGAGCAGGGAGGGGGTTTTGGTGCTGTGTGATGGTTTTATTTTGGGGGTATCCTCTGGATTGTCATGCAGGAACTGGGCCTACCCCAGTTCTCCGTCTCCAGCTGCTGTTTTTAATAAACGAGTTAACCTTTTCCAAAAAGGTTTCTGATTATGTTTTTAACACTTTGGGCACCTCTGGGCTGTGTGCTGCACTGTGTGGGAAATATCTCCTGCAGCTGGTGCCAAGTAGCACAACCTACACAACAACAGTAACAGAAAACCCTCCTGATATAAATACAAGGTGTAAAATTCGTGCAGATGGGTAAAATACAATAAGAACTTAATAAAATAAATTCTCAGGGACTACAGGGACACGACTCGGTGTCTAAGGCTTGCCAAGCGTTGTGTACAATATTAATCTTTCTCTGTTCATCCACTGTGAATCTTAGTTGTGTTCACACAAAGAGTTCATGAATATTTGTTTCTATGTGAGTGTCTAAATTTCAAGCATTGTAATAATTTCAAGCATTGTAATTTTCTCGCAGAGAATTCATAGATAGTTGTTTCTATATGTGTGTGTTTTGGTTTCAAGCATTGTAACTACCTCTAAACACTGTTATATTTTTTATGTTAGTAGTTAGAAAGTTGTTAAAGTTATAAGTGTTAAAAATATCACAAAAATCCAAAGGCTGCACAGTAAAATAAGTTAAAAGTTAAGGATATAAAAAGTAAAAGAAAAAGCACTGCCGTTTGTAATCCTTTTCCCCGAAACCAAGGAGAGGAACAGGTTTCCCAAGCAACACAAAGAAGAGACATCCTTTTCAAACCCAACATTAACATATACAAAGATAGATTCCAGCGTAATCAAAATATCTGGGTGTCCACCCAGACTCCAAGTGGGGAACCCTTATCTGCACCAGTGCTATGTACCCACAATCTCCGGCAGGACCCGCTCGTTAGCAGAACATCTGGACCAAGCCCAGGCTTTTGTCACATCCATAACGGCAAGGAAAAACTTTTGTTCCTTTTCAACCGAGAGGAGACAAGACTCCAGACTCAAAAACGGATATCATCATGTCCATTCAATCCGAAGGAGAAAAGAATCCGGATACAAATTCTGATGTCATTTTGTTTGAAGTAGGGCAGGGATGGACATTTTCATCACCGGAAGGCGAATAAACAGTATAAAATCTGCCCGAATGGAGACAGAACTCGGTGAACTGTGTAGCCGTGGTGTGACAGGCACCAGGCGTGGGGCACTTTCACCCTGTGCCGGTATCCTAGGCCCGACACACTGATGCTTCGATTGTGGTGCTTGTTTTTATGCCTGAAACTCTGTTGATAATTTTTAATAAATTGTTATTGTGTTTGCAATAATCTGGCTTTCATTTATAACACCTCCCATGCAAGCTGTGGTGATTTTTTGCATCTCTGTGCCTACTAACCTGGAAATGTGGTTTGGGATGCTCTGAGAACTCTTAGAAACTGTAAGGCAGCAAGATGCAATGTGAGCAGAGTTTGACTTCACTTTTCTCCGTTCACCCAAGGATTAGGCAGAACTGTAGTCCCCCAAACAGCAGGAAAAGACTGCACCTGTCCTACCTACCTGGGCAAGAGTGTGAGGTTACAGGAGGACTGAGATGCCAAGATCATGGCTTTTCCTCTAACATCCAAATGGGGAAACAAATGGAGAAGCAGGGAGGGGTTCCATGGTGTTCCCAGAAATCCTGTGATCACTGATCATTTGAGGAGTGTCAGACTGAAAGGGTCTCCAGTTCTCTGCTTTCACTGCAATTTTGTCCTATCATCCCTCCCCTAAACTGATCAAAACACACCCTAAACTGAACTGGTGCCTCTCTCAGTGGCAGGAGCTCTGTGACTCCTATCTCCCAGAGCTTGCACCATGAAGGATTACTCTCACTCTGGATAGTTTTATAACCAGTCTGAATAAGAAAACTGCCCACAAATTCTACATCACGCTTCTGATGAAACAAGCACACTTCTGCTCCTTTCTGAGGTTCTTCATGGAAGTCAACTCCTACTTACAAAAATGCGAAGTGGGTTGCTCTCTGTCGGGTGGACTAATGCTTGGGGAGGAACCAGGTTTAAGAGGCTGATATTCCCTTCTGCTGCCTCTTTGTGAGTATCTGTTCTCTGAGAGAGGTGCTCCTCAGGAGAAGGAACTACTTGAATCAATTCATCCTTGAAAAACATAGACATCAAAGGTTTTCAGAGTGTAATAAATCTTTCTGTATAAAATGTTGACGCAAATTAATCAAATAATTCTAGAAATGTAGCATTAGGAGTGACTTTGTTACCTGGGCTCCCTGCCTCAGTGGTCGGGAAAGTTTTACAGGTTTGTAACTTGTAGCTGCATAGTGTGTACAAAATGGCTGATACTTCATAATGTTGCAATGCTGAGGAACCTAAGTTCAAAGAAAAAAGATGTGCTGCAGGAAATTACAAGAATCACTTTCCATTAACTCATAAATGGAATGGAACATTTGGCTTTATCATGGACACATCACATCTCCACGGTAAAAGACACTTGGAACACTCTCCCAGAACATGGTATATAACCAAAACTTTGAGAAGCCATACCTCACCAGGACTTTGATGTTTGAAATACAATAATTTCAGCTGAGGTGATTCATCTCTGTCTGCAGGGAGGGGATATTGCTGGCTATAAGCTGGTTACTTATAGGAACTGGTGAGATTTGGTTTCAATAAAAGCATGCTAATCATACAGCCTTATTAAGGCATCATTTTTACTGGGCTGCACAGTGGCCACTGAATCAGGCTGAAAACCCTTAACTGGACAGGTAAGAGACACGAGGGAGCTGTACTGACTCACCTTCAAGTCATAAAAAGGAAGAATGTGTCTGACTTTCACATCTACAGATTCAATAGGAACTAGGCCAAGAGCATCAGGTGCCTGAAAGAGAACAATATTTAAAACCAGTAATATGGTGGGCATTTTGTTTTGTATTGGCAGCAATCCATGAGCATAGCTAATTGAAAACATATGGAAATAATTACGGAAATATTTATTTTACATAGTTTGATATTTCTGCTGTTCTTTCTTGGGCTTCGGCATTTCAATTATTTTTTTTCTTTCTTCTCTTCTGAAGAATGGATGTTAACCAGCTCTGGACATTACTGCACTGATCACAATTTTAGGATACAATTATGAGAATTAAAAGATTTTTTTACTGTTTTCAACAGAACCCTTAGTAACTCTGAAGTCCTGAATTAATTTGTCAGAACCCCAGAACACCAGCCACACTGTGAAATTTTAATAAAGGGACTACCAGCCCTGGGGCCAATGTCTTCAACAAAATTCTATCTAGACTGCTGACTAACATTTTAGTTACTGTACCTACCAGATAACTCTGTAGTTCATGGGAACTGTAAAAGGGGAATTCAAAAGGCAATATACGATCTTCAGATATGCTGGAAGAAAAGCCCTTATGTTCTTCACTCTTTTCTGGTTTGCTGAAACCCCTGCTTTCTGTCATGATTGGAAAGCAAATATTAAGATTTTGTAATATATCTTAATGCACTGTTTCAGAAAAGGAATCAAGCCACAAAATGTATTGAACATTTTCCTAAACCAGGATGTCTGGTAATTTTAATATAAAAAGTAAGTTAATACTTCCTAAAAACTTTAAATGTCACATTTACAAGATATGAGCACAATACCTTGAATAGCAGACAGATTTAATTTCCCCTTTCCTAAAAAGACATTACAACCCACTCCTTCCAACATGGTTCTCAGCAAGGCTGAGAGAAGTCAGAGGCCTTTCTCACACTAAATGTCATTACACCTTCTATTTGCAGCATTCCTGCATCTCCTGCCTGCTGGGAATTAAAAGTGCCTATCTGCAGAAGCAGGAAAAGGCCTGATATGGAACAGTGTGTCTCAGGAGCTGTCAAATTGTGTGTGTCTACAAGGGAGTGGGAAATAAGAGATCCAAATTCTTCTCTGTCTCCCATATACCCAACTGTGATTCCCATCCAAAGCCACTTTTCTTCTATAATGTTAAATAATAAGTCACTTTTCCAGACCAGCACTTTCATTTCAGTGTGAAAAAAGCGTGATTGATTAAAAGCACTTCTATGAGAAAACAATGAGGACAAAAACTCAACCCAGTACTGGCCACCTGGCAATGTGTCTCATGGTTCCTACTGTCTCATTTCACTGACTTCAGATATCTTGCTTTCATCACATTCAGGTGTGTTTCCCCCTTCCATCCCCCTGCAATAACCTCCTCTCATCCTGTGTCTCGCCTCTTGGGCTGCCCCTGATCTGTTCATCTCCCTGTTTCTCACACAGTCCCATCTGCCCTTTGTTCCTCAGGCCTCCACATACAGTCACAGAATGGTTTGGGTTAGAAGGGATCTTTAAAGATCACCTAGTCCAACCCTTCTGCCAGCAGCAGGGACATCTGTCACTACATCAGGTTGCCCAAAGTCCCATCCAACCTCACCTCGAACAGCTCCAATGATGTATCCACAGCTTCTGCCCTGTTATTATGTAGATAAGCTGCACAGTTCCTAAGAATAGTTAATTACATTTTTAAAATCTGGTAAATACTGTGTATGAAAAATAGATGTATTTTGACTACAGCCATTTCCACCTTTTAGTAGGGCCTGTTGCCATAGGACAAGGGGTAATGGTTTTGAACTAAAAGAAGGACATTTCAGACTAGATGTAAGGAAGAAATTTTTTTGCAACAAGAATGGTAGAACACTGGAACAAGTTGCCTAAAGAGGTAGGGAATGCCCCATCCCTGAAAACATTCAAGGACAGGTTGGACAGGGCTCTGAGCAACCTGATGTAGGTGAAGATCTAGGTCTCTGCTCATTGCAGGCCTTTAAAGGCCATCCAATCCAAATCACTCTATGATTCTACCTTGTCACACTTCTCTTCTTTTCCAGAAGACTCCTTTGTAAGGACTCTGTCTTTAAGTTTCTATGTAATGAACCTGACACACTGCAGCAGAACCTGAATTATCATAGCCTACGGCCAAAATATCAACTTGTTCTTCCAATCCTTACCAGACACAGACCCCTCCTCCAGACCTCCAGCCTCCCTGGTCAGTCCACGGAACAGATGCAATAAACGATTTAGACGAATCTGAACCAAAATCTGAGAGAAAGATTTTTAAATTAAATTTGAACACCTCGAGATTTACAGCCATAGAAATACACTGTATTTGTTACACTTGTATTTATTCTCCACAGCTCACTCAGACATATCTGTTTAAGAATTTTTAATATAGTTTTCCATTCAGGAGAAAATGGGAAGGAATGATGTAGAAAGGATCTCAATTCTATTATGACATTACACAATAAATACAGTTAAAACCTTAATTTAGTCCTACACATTAATCAGACTTTTTTTTGGCTAGGTCCTAATCCTTCAGCTGTGTTTACTGGGATATAGAGATTAAACAGACGGTGAACAATCAGTTAATTAGGGCCATATGAATATTTGTGGCTCTGAGAATGAGGAGAGTAAACAGCAACCTGCACTGTGGTTTTGCCCATACCCCACAGGGTAAAAATGAAGAGTGCTAAGTTTTAATATCACATGGGGCCATTTAGTTACCTCCTTTATTTGTGCAATACAGAAAAGAGCATTTAATTTCAAGATCTCAATATTGTGAATAGGTTGAAGAATATCCAAACTGGACAATAGAAGAGCGGGACATTTCCATCTTGCTTACATTAAGATTTACTGGGGAAAGAGCAGTGGACATGCAAGATAATATTTAAACCAAATGAAATAAGTGATTTTACTGATTAGTCTTTTTCTTCCAGGTCTAGACCTCCCTTATTTGAACTTATACCTGTTGTTTCCCGTGTTTCCATCATGCCCCATTGCAAAGATCCTCCATCATCAGTAACCCCAGAGGAGTTGGAAGGTGCTGCTCTCTCCCTCTACTTTCCAGATTAAGTGTCTCCTTACAGAGTAAGTGCTCTAAGCCCTTGGTGGCTCCACACTGAACTCACTCTGGTTTATTAAAGTCTTTCTTGTACTAGGGGCCCAAAACTGGGTGCAGTATTTTATATGCATTTTCAAATCTTCTTTTTTGTACAAAAGTATTTTTTAGTTAAAAAAAAATCAGAATTTATCTTCATTTGTTTAGTATCAATCCCAGTATGACAGACCAGCTGAATACAAAACTTACTCCAGATCCTTATTTCCTGGTCAGGAGGGGGCATATTTACCAAACTACCAAATACCTAGCTAGCTATGAACACTCCTTATGTGCTGATTGCATGTTCTTTTGTGCTGTTTCCCAGGTGTCATGCCATCACACTGCATTCTGGTTGTGTACTTTACCTTGTATGCTGCTTGTTGGAATTTCCTGAACATCCTCTTTCTGCTATCCCAAGGGTCATTATGGAGCAAGTCAAATGTGGGATGGACACTTGGTTGCTGCACGGTGTATTTTTAAAAAAGAAAACAGAAAAGAAAAAGGACAACCCTTTTGACAACTAGATAAGGGAGAAATTTTCTCCATCCCAAGCTATTCCTTGGCCTGAATCCTTATGTTATTTCTAAACAGTGAAATGAAGTCTAGTGAAAATATTTGCAGCATTGGCATTTAACCAGAAGCCTTCACTGCAGGGCTTAATGGGAGGTAATCACCGAGTATCTGCAGATGTAGCGTGGCGAATGCAGAGATAAGGTGGCGTGGTCTGCATCCACACAAATCACCAACACAGACTACAATTTCAGTGCACTCCATGGGCAGCTGGACAGCAGACAGAATGGACAGGGGCTCTACAAAATGCATCCTTCATCTTGCACAGACATGAAGTTGGAATAGCTGTAAGGACTCAAACCAGGTACTCAGCCAAACCAGCACCTTTTCTCCAAAAATTGCGCATACCCAAGGAAAGGTGAAAGACACCACAGAGAAGGGCAAAAAAGTCTAAGTACCAGAAGGGTTCCTGTCAATCTGACCTGCAGGCAGAGGTTGCAAACCTTGTGATATGCTTAACCTTACAACAAGGCATGAAGAAGTTTCTCCTGAGAGATCTTTCAGAAACAAGCAATATAAATCTCAGGTTAGGCCTGCAGATTTCCACTTGACTCTCACACTAGATCAGAACATTAGAAGATGAGTTGTGCATGTAGCATGGTGCTTGCCCTAGATAAAAGTAAAATGGGAAATAAGGCACTGACACAGAAATAGGAATATCAGGAGGAAAAGTATTCAATGTCAAACATCTACGGCTGTTTGTTAGCTTGGGAGGTGATAATATAGCACACATACAGCAGGCTATAAAAACACATGAACAAACCTGGTCAACATGCCGGGTAACACGTCTGAAGGAAAGTTCTACTTCATCCCTTTGGAACTCCTGTTCTATGACAGGTTCTCCTCTTTGGATCTAATTTGAAGAAGAAGCACATTAGCACGAAGCATCCAGTGAATACTTTTCTCCATTACAATTAGTGAAACTCACAATGTAACATTATGGAGGTGTTTCACAAAACACAGACTTCATTCCCTTTTAGGGAGTGTTTATTGCAACCCTTAAGCAAGTCAAACAAAGTAAAAAAATGTCTTTTCAGGTTTGAGTTTCAATCAAATCTCCGTCCTAATGCAACATGGTTTGCATAGTCAGAATCAGCAGGTAAGGAAACAGATGCTTCTAAACAAAGTTAACATACATCTAATCCAGTGACACATCAATCTCACAATTTAGATAGTTTTTAAAATAATTTCCTTCTTTTTAGTATCAAATATAACATTTTATATTGCCTAATTCAGTCTATAAATCAAGCCTTTACCCTATGTATAAACAATTTCACTCCCACAAACAGTTGGAAGTCAGTGGGATGTCGGAAGCTACTTGAATACCCAGGAGGCAGGATAAGAGGGACAGGCTACACCTGTCCCTGAGGGCTGTGCCACACAAAGAAAAATATTTCCTGCCATCAAGTATTGCTTATTGCTGTTGTCACATCTGTGGAAGGGGACCCGCAGTCTGCAGCGATGAAGAAACCAAAGAGAGAGAGGGTGAAGATGCAGAAGTACAACCTGATGAATTATCTCCCCATGGCTCTGGTGGGAGTACTGACTGGATCTAGCTCTTTGAATGTGAGCCATTCAGAACAGCAGCTCCTCAGAGGAACAATACAAACAGAAGTTTGGATGTGGCTTTGGTGCTGACAGGATTATGCTGGAATGTGGCACTCTGATGAGACTGGGTGGCTGGGTGCAAATCTGCTAGGTTGGGCAAATATTGTTGTACTTCTGGTAATACCTTTCCCTTCTCTCTGTCTACCTTCAGGATAAAACCACCTCTGAAACAGTGATGCACAGGCACAATATAGATATGACAGCAGTAAAAAGCACAAGTAGCACAGGTTTGCATTGATTAACAAAGGAAAACTGAACATGTAGAGAGCTTGATACAATTCATTACTACACTGCATAATCTGAAAGTATAAGTTTGATTTTAAATTTACAGAAAAAACATCAAAGACTAACCTTGTATTGCTCTTTTTCCCTTTGCCGGCTTTCGAGAATCTCTTTTTTAAACTCCACAGAGATTGGATCACTTCCCTTATGAACTTGCCTGCATTTACAGTGGAGACAAGGAAAATGCTTTACTTAATGCACAGTTTGCTTTATTCAAAGGCTAACAGACTTACTCTCCTCTTCCTGAGGTGCCTAGGTGCCCATGACATGAGATGATCTGTGAATTTCAAATGAATCCATGATGCTCTTACAGACCCAACTATGTTCTGTTTGCATCATTTGATGTACAACAGAACCATAAAATAAGTAAGGTTGGACAAAGCTCTAAAATCATTAAGTCCAGCCATTAACCTAACACTGTCTAACACTCCACTAAAGTATGCCTGCATCTATCAGCACTACATCTACATGTTTTTTGAATGCTTTCAAGTGTAATTCTGCTCTCACTTCATTATTCATTTTAGCCTGAATACACTGACAACCATGATAAAATCTTCCTTTGCCCTTAAGGGCACAAGATGAGATGCCTGAGAACAAGGTTAGGCGAACAAGATTTTCAGCAGGTTTCTTTCTGAATGGAACCATAAAACAATCAAAGAGCTCACTGGGTACTACTACAGATTACTATTGAGTCTGCTCTCAGCAGGAGAGAAAAAAAATTAAATAAAACATCAGTAACTTAGGCTTAAAACAAATATACTGGGACACGAAATGGCAGCATTCTGTACTAGAGGATATTCCATATATCATTCATAGAGGCCTTGGTTAAACAAATCCCTGTCTTGTTAACATGGTTAATTAACGTAGTTAACTAACATGGTTAACTAACACTTACCACTTTAGGTGATTTGCTTCCTCTTCCTGAACATTTTGTTTGACTTTCAGTTGAAATATAGTGTCCTTCATCTGTCTGGTTTTTACCCCTTCTTTGCCTTGGGACAGGGCTGCAGGAACATCAGAAAGCTGTATCACACCTCAGTCTAGATTGGGTTTTTAATTGTGACATCCCTCCACTAAGGTAAGTGTACCCATTAATACATAAAGCTAAGGTGAGATTTCTTACAGAAAGAAGAGTTACATCACCTCAGCAATTCTGAAGCCAGGTTCCTCATCAGACCTACAAATAATGCTAAGACCAAGTTTATGCTGCTTAATTACTTTACCTTCTTTTATGTCCTTTAACTTCAATTTGCCTGGTTCCTGAATCAAAACAGTAGCTACAGCATATGGATTTGACAAGTCTGTGGGGAATCTGAGGTTCTGGTATTCAATTTCCTATGAGATATAAATTAATAGGAAGAAATAGAAACATGGAAGATTTCCAGCCCAGAAAAGTACTTTTAATTATTATCTCTTCACACCTTTAGTTTTGGAATAGGTTTTGACTGTAATTGGCTGAACCGGTCTCTTCTCCACACCATGGATTTTCCAGACACAGCTTTTTTCTCTGGATGACGCTGTTGTTCATCAAAATGTTCTTTTCTAGATGTCAGAAGGACACATGTTGCTTCCATAAGTACTCTCCAAATGGCATGTAAGTCCAATTTCTTCACAAAAAAATTAAGTACAGCCCAAAAGGCTCAAAACCCCCTGCACCTTGCAAGGCCTCAACAATACGAATAATAATGAGTGGAAATGACAGAAGCTGAGGATGCTCAACACTTCTTTAAGGATATGTAACTTCTCATTTTATTTATTTTGTTTGTTTCACTTCATATAGATTAAGGATGTTCTGAGCAAACAGTGTGAAAAAGCAGGTGTATGTATCAACAGTAGAATTATATCAGTCTCCAAAGATACCAATGCTTAAAATGATCATAGCAAAATGGTATGAAATCCTATTACATCAGCATTTTTTAGAACTGGGCAAAAATACTCAAAGACCAGTCAGCCACACATACATCAGAGCCAGATGTGGTATTGATGTTCCTGTGAATACACACACATAGGGTTTTGAGTGAAACTCTAAAATCCGTAACTGCATTGCCATTTGTGCTGTTCCATACTCAAATGGGGAATACTTCACAGTTACTTTCACTTTTCCATTGCCTGGAATGATTCCTGTGATTAGAGGAGAAAAACAGTAAGAGTCCATATAACATGAGCCCACTTAAGTATGCTGGAATTGATTCTGGGCTACGTTTTTTAAAACAATTTAATGTTTGAGTGGATGGCAGTAGGCATGGAAAATATTTCAGGTCTCAAAGCGTCTTTCAAAAACTCCGTCTGTTGCTAGATAATAGAAGATATTTTGCAATAGCTGAGAGACTTGACAGTAGGGCTATAGTATTTCATACTGTTGTGAAAATGACTGCCTATTTATATGTAGAAATTCTTCACTTGCATCTGCTAGTCTTAAGTCTTGGGCACTTTCTGCTTTCACGGACAAAGCATTATAAACATATTCCTCTGTGCTTTTCCAAGCTAGGGGACTCATCTGGATTTGATGCATTATCTGTCTCTGCTTGACCTTATTTCCTTACTACCTATTCCATTATTTTCTCAACCACTTTAACCACCATTCATATCCCTAAACATTAAGGGCCTTTCCCAACCTAAGTGATTCTATGATTACTGTGAGCACGATGGCTTTGAGTAGGAGCTGAAACTTTTTTGTGCTTTTCAGATGGTGTTCAGCCATAGTTTCAGGCTACCAAAATTTCTGACCTAAGTTCTACTGGGATGACCCTTTTTTTTCAGGGATATTCTTCTGGGAAGACAAAGGCTGCGTGGACTGTTTGGAACATTTCATATTTTGTCAGAGCTGGCATTTTGTCATAGCTGGACATTGCCTAAAGAAACTTACAGCCAAATTGGCTACTTGCCATGAGGCTGCAAATGACTGGCTGCATTTACCTGCAAAAACTTTGCCAGAGGCAAAGGTTTTTTCTGTACAGCACTGAATAGACTGTCACAAGTAACTACACTTAATAAATACAGATTTAACATTTAGAATTTTAAAGAATTGAGTCTACCAGATGTTGGCTGGACAGTGAAGGCTCTGTGAGGCTGAATAATATCAATGCGGAATTCAAAATCTATGGGACAGCTGCACTGCAATGGGATAACATACTCCTTACTGAAAAGAGATAAAGGAAAAATCAAATTAATCAAACTACAGTTGTTCATCGATTACAAGCTGGGAAATTGTATCATACAAACCATGCACTAAATTACCTGCATTCAGAGGGGTGGGTTACTTATTAATGTGAAAATCATAATTCCTCACTGTTCCAAAACAGTAAAATATTTCAGATCTTTCATTACCCCAGGAAATAAGAGCTAAATCTTGATTTGAATGCTGGACATTCCTTTCTCCTACCCATACAGAATTTGATTATGGAAAAATTTTTTAAATCTACTTTTTGGAAGTTATTTAGGTCCATCCTCAAATTCTTACAGATTGTAATATCTAGCAAGTACAAACAATGCAAACTGGAGCAACAATGAGTACAGAGCCAGAAATAAGCCTTTTCCCATGGCCCTCCTTGTGAAAGATGATGAGAAAACAAAGTGTTGAAAACTCCAACACATCAGAATGACTGGACTTTAACCACTGTAGAAATAATGATGCTGGGGCCTAATTTTCATAATAGCCCTTTATGTCTCATGCAGGTTGTGTGAAGAGTATTAGCACACATCTTTTCAACATGTCTTGCCTTTGTATGAAACTGTTTTCACAGACCAAACTGAAACACAAAAGCTTTGGTGCACCAACCATTCTTCACCCTGCAAATCAAGATCGACTTACGCAGGCTTATTTCTGTTTTTTATCAGCTGTCTGACTGAAATCCTACCCTGCTGATTAGCAAAGAATGCATGTCACACACAGTGTTCTTCTGGAAAGCACATTTTAAAATGCCTAAAGAAATAAGCAACAATAGCTAAGTTCTTCTTCCTCTGCCTTACTATGGCCTGTTCACAAAGAAGATGCAATGGCAGACTGGGCAGGCAATTTGTTTTAGGGTATAGTGTAGCTTGAACAGTAACCAAAATGCCTCAAAAACAAGCCAAATATGCCACCTGTTGTCTGATGGACCTTCTATATCTAAGGGGAATGGTGGGTGGTAGAATACAGATTTTATCCTACATTTATGGAAGTGAAAGGCAGTTTTTCCATTGACTTCATGGACCATGGATTGAGCCCAGATTTCCTTGATTTCTGTAAAGTACCAACTATCTCAGAGAGCTTTCATTTTTAGAAAGTTTTTAATAGTTTAATGCTGAAAAATACTGGTAAAAATTAAGGTTTGAAACCATAAGTTTTCTCTTCAGGAATTCTTCCAAATTTCCTCAGGAGTATCTTCGAGCATTCCTGCTGTGTTGAAAAAAACCTCATTATTTAAAATTATATTTTGTTCTCTTTCTAATATCTTCTCTGTATTCTGAGAATATGAAAATTGTGTACGCTTCAGCACTAAAATGGAGCAAATAACAGAATCACATCATGCCTAGAGGCCCACAGAAAGTCAGGAGTTATGTTCAGTCCTGTGAGAAAGCTGCAAGGTTACAATTCACTAAAGTTTAACAGACTAAAGGGGATTAGAAAAACAAACAAACAAACAAACAAAAAGACGCAAATGTTGTTCTGCAACGTTGGGCTCATTTCTACTGCAGAATTCTTCATGCTTCTTGTATGTGCTTTGCCTATTCATATTTCTGTGCTTCAGTAAAATTCACGAGTTATTTTCAACTCACAGACTAAGACAAAACCACCTGCTAAGACTTTCCCTTCCCAGAATTCACTCAAGTCTTTACACTCACAAAAATCACCATAATTTCAACTAATACAGCCAATATACTGCAGAACTAGACCCTGCTAAACAGAACCTGCCTTCTCCTTTTCCCCTTACCAGTTCCTATTAACAACTATTACTGATTACTTCATGAGAATAGTCAGTGTTACATCCATGCAATAGGCAGAGTAAGATGAAGTCTAGGTCATTAAATACTTTTAAATACAAGAAGCAAAAAACCCCAGCTCCATCTACATATGTTTAGCTTGCACAGCATTTACTTTATGGGGAATGTGCACCTGAAACAGTTCATACACAGAATTATTTTTCAGTCCAGATGTTAGCTGAGTTTCTTAAGGCTTTCAAGACATCAAGTTGTACGAAGAAAGCAAAATGAGATTTTTCAGGTTTTGGGCATGTCTCACAAAATGTGAACGAATGTCTGTCCTTAACTCACCTCTGACCAACTGATACATCAGACAGATTGATAAATGATGGAAATTCTACAACATTCATAGCAGGGTAAGCATGCACGGGAACAACTAAGGTATCATCTCCCTGCAAATAAACAAACAAACAAAAGGGTGCAAATATTTATCTCTTACAATTAGTAAATCATAGAATCATAGAATATTAGGAGTTGGAAGGCACCTTAAAGATCATTCAGTCCCAACTCCCCACTGCCATGGGCAGGGACACCTCCCACTAGATCAGGCTGACCAGGGCCTTATCCAGCCTGGCCTTGAACACTGCCAGGGTTGGGGCCACAATTTCCCCTGGGCAACTGTTCCAGTGCCTTGCCATCTTCACGGTAAAGAGCTTCTTTCTAATATCTAATCTAAATTTCCCATATTTTGATTTGTACCCATTACCCCTTGTCCTATCACTACATTCCTCATGAGCTGTCCCTCTCCAGCTTCCCTGTAGCCCCTTTCAGATACTTGAAGGTTGCTATGAGGTCTCCATGCAACTTTCTCTTCCTCAGGCTGAACAGTTCTAGCTTTCTCAGTCTGTTACGGAAGTAAGAAGTTTCTCTAGTAGTTGGCCAGTAAGTAGGCATAGAACATCTTCAGGATTATCACTGTGTTGTACCTCAGAGTGTTACTATTCTACCTGCTTTCAGTATCCATCTGTCTTTCTGTACTTTATGCAACTCTCTAGAGCTCCTCTGAGCCTGCTCAGCTAAGACATTACATCAGTGTGGCTGATGTACACAAAGACTGATCTACTGGCAAAGAATAGCAGAGTAAGTTATATAATCTTACCTACAGCTCTGGGGTGTTTACAGAGAAAAATTTTTAATGCTTAAAGTTAAATGCTCCAGTCAAGACTTACTGGGAATAAATCCACGTGTCTCTAAAAGATTAACTATGCCCTTATCATTATCATCATGCTCTAATAGATGTTTCATCCCATTACAACTCTAAGTCTATTTTGCAATGAATCCTCACCTCACAGTGAATTCGGATGCAGTCATAGTAATATCGCCACTCGTCAGGGCAAAAATCCACAGTAACCACAAGGGACAAACCTGGGACAAGCTGGTGCTGGAAAATGAGCCAAAACGAGATAGAAGGTGTGTAAGAGCTGCTTGTATGACACAAAACCTGTGCTGCATGCAGAGAGCAGCATGAAGACCTTCTGACACTTACTGTTTTGTTGTATTTGATCTGAAAATACATTGTCTGCGGTGGTATTACGTGAAGGTTTAGGGCATTGGTAGAAATATTTATCAGCTTCTGTAAAACAAAAGAACACAAAACCCACAAAACAATAGAAGAGGTCAATTAAGAATGCCAATGCTACTTCTTGTAAAACCTTCCATAGCAAAGAAGTAATCATTTTTACTTTAGTAAAAATAATACTAAATATGTTCTAAATTCAGAAGAAAATTATGCAGAACTTATATCCTGCGCTTTTATTCTTTGGAAACAAGTCACAATTCTCAACCAAGGAATAACAGTTAATCTTGCTAGAAAGATACTACTATTGAATCAAAATCTGGTGCTGTTTTTCTTATGTGCTAAAGGAACAAATAATGAAACAATTTATTGACCACTTTTAGGGACATCTGAAATAACAGGAATTGTCTAATATTCCATGGTTGTGTTTTAGTTTACTAGCAACAAACCTTTGGATGGTGGCAGTTCAGCCTACAAAGCCTCCTGCATTTGTTTACTGTCATTATATTTGGAGAATCTAGGCCACCATAACTACCCAACCTCTGTCTCAACACACTTAAACAAGACTAAAAAAGGCAGACAAAAGGAAAGCAGAGAGTAGAAAAGGAAATATCCAAACCATTCACAAGGAAATATAATCAAACTTATGCATAGAATTTCCTTTCTCAGAATAAATTGTTCTTGGCAAAAGACCAGAGGTGCTTTCAAAACTTTCCCACCACTGAACATGTTTGCAGACACAGTGACAGTCCAAGGACATTTTGAAAAAAACAAGTCTCCTGTGGAGTTACAGCCCAAATCCTTCACTCATGATGTGCAAGCCACATATCACTAACGCTGATGCAGACATGGGAAACAGGGGGTATAAAGGAGGGTGATGCTCACAGCCTGGTACTCATCTCTTCTGTTACCACAGCTCCACTGAATTTAAGTGCTGCTTTTTAGAGCACTCCACAGAGCAAAGGCCTCGTGACCACAAGCAGTGAACTCAGATTCTGCTGTCCTTTTATGAGCCCCAAGGGGATCCCTGCTCCAAAACTTACCAGCATCTGTTGGTGATGTTTTCCAACTTCATACCCTCCATAGTGTAACACAGCAGGCTCAGCCTGTACAAGCCTGCTCCTCTGAAGTTCTGAATAAATCTCTACAGATCAAAAAACAGGGAGAAAAAGACACCAGAAACACACATGGTGAGTGGTACTTATATTGATGTAGTCTAGTTATGCTATACTGATGTATTATTGAAAAAAAGAGAGATGATTTCTCCTTTTAAGCAGGCATGAATTTATAAACGGAAAGTTACGGCAGGATCCACTACCCCAGCAGATTCATGATTCTGCCACCAGTTCATCTCTTGGTATCATGGCTTCAACAAGCCACCTCAAAACTTTAGGGTCAGCCAAGATCAGCACAGCCACTATTTATTTCCTGACTACCCCTCCCATGATTTGGGCTCGCAGGAAGCTGCAATTTAAGCAACAGGATGGGAGTTTTCTCTGTGAATTGCAAAAAAAAGTAACAGCCAAGTGTCTCCTAGAATTGCCACAAGGTTGGGAACAGTCAGACAGCAGAAACTTACTTGATTCCAGCAGGTGATGGGGGACAGCTTGTCTTTTTTTAGGTTCCTCCACGAGGTGGCTCAGGACACTGGGTACTTTCTTCAAGGACCCCCTAGCGACAGTGATGTCTGGGGAGGCCGACTGAACCAGATCCATGTCAGGACAGAAACAGGATCTCAATGGCACTAAAATTCCTCAGTGCCTGGGGTCAAACGAAAACGACATAATGATCAAAATGTCTTCTCCTGCACTGGTAACATCTGCTGCCTAAAACTGCCTTAAAACATTTAGGACAGGGAGCTTTTTTTCCCCTGCTGAAGTAGATAACTCTGTGTGTGCTAAGTACAAGGAGAGAGTGATTCCAGGAAACCTCGCTCCCACTGCAAGGCCTTACACTCTGGGCATCTGTTCTAAGACTTGTTGGGGACATTTGCCTCTCAGGTCTGTGTAAAATATCTCTTCCTTCATGTCCCCCAGCAGAGAGGAAGAGAGGAGGTTCTGTTAATTCCACCATCTGAACTGATTTCTGCAGAGATGTTCTTCCAATCTCTCCGGGGTGTTTGAGTTAACTTGCAGATTAATTTTTAATTTTTAAAATATTAACATGAGGGATAGGAAAACTGACATTTGAATCTTCCATTTGGATAGCACCATTTGGGTTATTTGTTCAGTGAAGGTAACTGTAAGCACAGAAAGCCACAGATCCTGTGTTAAGTATGCAGTTATCAGAACATAAACTTCTCTAAGGACAAGTGCAAATTTTACACAATAAAGACACCAGACACAATCCATCCACCAGAAATTACCTTTGTAAATACAGCACACAGAGCCCTTGGCTCTTGTATGAACTGGAGAACTGCGTGGATAAAAAGAAACGATACTTTTGGAACAAGTACTGAATTCAAAAGCCATGCTGGGATTTTCAGCCCTCAAGTAGGCAGCACTCAGCAGTTTCAAAGCTGCATTACTTCCCCCATTACATTTTATGGTCTCATCTCTGGTATTTGTCTGGTTTTCCAGTCTGCTTTAGATCTTTCAGGCACAACTTGAGAGGTGCTTCAAGCTCATAAAGTGCTGTTTTGATTTATGGCTTTGTGCAGTATTAAATAATAAATAGGCAAGCAGCTTAAAATAATGTGCTACCAGGACCCTGGCCTTCATAATATTTTCCACTCAATAACTCCAAGCACAAATTTTCCACTCACAACAGAAAACCTGTAAGAGGAGCTGCATTATTGTGCACTACAGTAAATTTCTCTTGAGGCAGCAAGACCAACCACACTCAGATGAAAACACTGCAAAAAATTTTCTAAACATAAGGCTCACATTTTTTCCACTTGCGTTCTTCAACTTTAATTTATACCACTGCCACCCTCCTTCTCCTGGTCAGCATTCCACATCAGGAACACAAGGTTGGAAAAGGTGTAGGCAGACATAAGTCTCCTCAAAGGATTCCTGGCGTAACCTTTTTGATAATTTACAGTGATGATGCCATCAAGGCTCACCAACTTCAGTAACACACTGCATGATGCTCAAAGGGCTAATACAGGACAAATCCTTAAGGTCTTGGAACGTCTGAACACCTGATGTTCTTAAATTTCCCAGGACAGCTGTGTCTATCGAGACTTTTTTGTGCGTGTGAAGCCACCAACAGAGCTGTGAAATCCTGGGAGCCCATGGCAAAACTCACCCCAAACGCTCTCAGACCAGGTTATCGCCCTTCTCCTTGTAACTGCTCGGGCTTTCTAATCCCTTCTCGTGTCTCGGAGCTCCTCGCACACCTCACCACACCAAAGGATGCGGTGCAAAGCCATTACAGCTGCGTGGGGCTGGAAAAGGCATCGCTGTACACACAGCACGTACCTGCCGCTGCCACAGCTCCCCAGCCCGAGGGAGGCCTGGCAAAGCCCAGTTCTCCCTCAGAGCCCTCCCGGAGCTCCGACAAAGCCCGGTTCTCCCTCAGAGCCCTCCCNTTTTTCCCCTCGGTAAGCGTCGTTTTCAGGATTCCCAGTGTGGCCGCAGACAGAGGAGAGGCACATCTTTCCCTTTAAAAACTCTCATCTATGAACACCTAAATTGTTCTTACTTGGTTTAAAACAGATTTTGAAAGTTTTATTACAACTTCTTTTAAAAAACCCCTCTTTTTCTCTTTTTTCCCCCTCACTAGCTACATGTTCTTGCTTGCGGCATTAGAGAACCATCCCTTGAAAAGTAATCCTTAAAACTTTTCTTCAGTGTATTTTTTATACCACCCGTAATACATGCGGGTTTTTTTACGTAAACACGGGAGAAGTGAAAGCAAAGTTTTCTTCTTTTTTTTTTCCCCTTTCTTCTTTTTTCCCCTCCAGACCCGCAATCTGGACTAAGAATAAAATTATTCAGTTTCAATTTTTCTAACACAGAGGTAAAACGTGTCCAAAACTACTGCAAACTTCATTTTGAATAAAAAAGGAAGAAAAACTTCAGATCATAAAATTCAGACCTCTTTTCATAGTTCCCATACTTAGTAAGATGTAATTGCTTATGGTTAGAGAAAAACTATTGCTATACCCTTGATATGATGTCTTAAATATAGGCTTAATATAGAAAGCCAGAATTATTTCCATTACGAGTTTTTTCTTTACATATTCTAAGAATAAAATTGTTCGCTTTCAGTTTTTCTAACATAAAGAACATATTTCTCCTCACAGTTCACATGTACACCAGTCTGTTTGGACAATGAGAGTTGAGTGTAAACCAAAAACCACGTCTGCTTCCATATCAGAGGGTCTAAATATGATGCACCTCTGGAGAAGAACTCTGTCAAATTTCCTGGAAAGGAGAAAATGAGGTGATTCTTGCCTCAGTTTCATCTCTATATTCCAAATGTCAGATGAAAAATATGTGGCCTGACTGTCAAGCTGTAGTAGAGGCATTGCAAACAATTTAATTATTTAGCAAAGGAAGGAGAAAAATTAGTTATTTCAAGCACTAATGGAATTTTTAAGTATTAATAAATAAATATTTACAATCGAAGTTGGTCAGTGTTTGATAAGTAAACAATACTACAATCAGAGTAGTACAAAGCAAAGTAATTTCTTTTATTTACTCCTAAAGTTAAAGTGAAAAGTCCTTCAAAATTGTGTGAACAAATTCGGATATTTCTTTCCTGGTTTAGACATGGGACTTGAAAGGAATTCCAGCTGTGACAAATTTACAAGGGGTATACTGAGTAGGTATAAAAGCAAATGCACACAGCCATTGTTTAATTAAACAAAATTCTCATTTGGGGCTCTGTGAATTCTTGGTAATTCTCTGCAGTTTGCTGCTGCTGTTAGGTTTCCCATCTCTCACTGTCTGTCCCACTGCGCTGACATCTGCTGTGAGTCAAGCAATGGTTTGCACAGGTGAGAATTTCCCAGGTTTTATTTTGCATCCAGCTTCTTTCAAATGCTTAGCCTGAACATGAATAAAATGGGAGGGTAACAAAATATTCATTCACACTGTTGGTGTTTAAATCCAGCATTGACTCTCCCAACTCCCGGGCCTATTTTGGAAAAAGCCCCACACTCCAAAGTAAATTCAGAAGCAAAGCTTCCTCAGTTACATAAATGCAAGAAAGAGTGCTGGCTTTCAGGAGATGATGATGCAATATGAATGGAAAAATAAAATATTCCTTCAGCCAAAGGAAGAGAGACAAGGACTTGGCACCCCACTGAGATGATGCAGCATCGTCAGTGTGGTTTCTTCAGACTACTACAGTGACATTGTCTGGCTGCCTCTCAGACCCCCTTTCAACAGTTTGTTTAACCCTTTGATATTTTCAGCCAAACTCTGCGGGGAAGCAGCTGCCTTCAAGAAATGAACGTCACTACAAATTTAGTGTGGACTGGAGCAAGGAAGACCGAAGCATTTGCCATTTTGGGAAGAAAGGATGCTGTATGAGTGGGGTAGATGAGCAGGACAGGGCTAGTGTGGGGTTAAGCAAATGTTGCCACTTGCCTGACTGCTGCTCTGGGACTGTGGGGAGAGATGAGGGTGGTGTGTAGGGAAACAGGGAGCACTGCAACTCAGCGATCTTCATGAGCACATATAGAGATGAGCTGGAGTCAGAGTGGGCATAGAAAGGACAGCACTTGCTAGGAAACCTAATTCCTTCATTGTGCTGCTTGCTGGATGACTTGTTTAATCCAATGGCTGGATTTTCAGTGCACAGGCACTTAGCCATATATTTTTCCCAGTCACTGACTTTACAGGTAAACCTAGAGCTCGTCTGTGTTCTGGGCAACCTGCCATTAAATTTGACCTGTCTGGTGGTGGTAAATTTGAATAGGTGGTAGAAGATGTTTTGAGACAAGCTGAGGGTTGTCGTGCTTTGAGAAAGAGCTCTGGTACACAGTGCAAACTTTGGCTCGTTTTTGAAGCCATATTCAGTATTGTGCTACAAGTAAATGTGACAAGCAAGGGTTTGGAGTGCCTGCCTTGGCAGCTGGGAGCTCACAGCCAAGTAAGCACACAGCCCCTTTACAATACTTTTGCCACAGAAACAAAACCAGGAATTACAAAGCATGCTCTGCTGACAGGAGAGGGGACTGCCAAGGAACCATCTTTGGGGAACCCAGGGTGGCTGGAATGTACATCCCAACAATGAGGTACCAGGGGGACCCAAATGCAATGACACCTTGCAGCCTATAGCACTGGGAGGAAATGCAGACTGGCTGTTTCTTCAGATGCTGGATAAGAGGATGAAGTCTAGAGAGCATTTGAAGTCCTCTTTGGAAGGGGAGGGGATCCCCTGTTTATCCCAGACTCGACGTTGTCTTCAGCTTTGGCAGCTGTGCTCAGCTGGGCTTGGTGGGACATGCAGGCAGCTGGCTCACCTGCAGCAGGATCTGCCAGCTTCCTGATTTCTGGCTCTCAGGGATGTGTGCTCCCTGTGGGAAGCATGTGCAGAGCTGTCGAGAGCAGAAGCAGTGCAGGCAGCCTGAATCACATTTCTCCAACTCGGCTTCTCAGCAGAGCACTTATTCCGGGCTGTACTTCCCCTTGATTGATTGCCCCTGCCACTGTGGGGCTGACATCTCACACAGGAGTCCTGCTTGGTCCCTTATCACAGTAGCATGAGGAATGCTCATTCCCCAGTGACATCTGTCGATAACAGGGAATAATATAATAGCCAGGAAGGGAGGCAGACCACAGTAGGAACATGCTCAAGAGAGGTGCTGTAATTCTTGGGACAGTGCGCTTCTGCAGAGGAGGAGGAGAGCTTGCAGGGTGGACAGGAGGGGGGGTCCTGTCACTGCTGATGCTCTCTAGAGCTCAGCAGCTGCAGAGAAACATTGGCTAAGGATGGTCAAAGCTGGGAAGGGAAAAAAGCAAGGAGGGAAAAGGATGAAGTGAAAAGAGCTAGGAGCCACGCTGGAGAGTATACAAACAGCCTGGTGACCTCTGGTGCACGAGGGATGAAGAAAACAGACTGTGATTGACTATGTGGACCATCTGGGTGATCTTCTTCTGGATTTCAACTGTCCCGGTAGGTGCTCTATTTATTCCCATTTGCATGGAATCACATGTTGTCTGTGTAATTCTGCACACCTCAATTCCATGAACTTGTGGTGCCTCTGTTTAGAAAGATCTGTGTAGAACCTGGGATTTTTAAATTTTATTCTTGCTTCTGCTGCTTCCTGCACTAGTTGACAGTGGCCAGGTGACTAGATGCTGGATGCCTCAGTTTCCCCACCTTTATAAAGACAGCAGTGTTACTAATCCACTTTGACAAACACAGCAGGTGCTGTGATGAAGGAGAAAAGATTTGACGCCGTTCAGAGAAGCTTTACTGATTTACACCAGCAATCAATCCCTTAAGGGGCAATGCCCACGTCTAGCAGTGCCTCCCTGGATTCAGATTGAAGGAATGTGAAGTGATGTTTAAACCACAAAGTTTGTTTTCTTTTTTCCTTAGCTTTATCACTTTGCTGAGATTTATTTGGCAGATTGTCACTGCTGAGCTCCAGGTGCTTGGATCAGTCAGAAAGGAGAGTGGAACCTGGGCTGTGATCTCCAGGTGCTGCTCAGGTTATGCAGATTTTGAATGCATATAAAACAAGGGGTGAAATATGTCCAGCTTGGGTGTGAGAAGTTAGGAAAGGATCAAATCACTATTTCATTGCAACTAATGGAAAAATTAGTTTATTTGTCCCAGCAGGGGATTTGGTTCCAGTTATGAGAACACCTGAGCTCTGCCTAGACATTTTAATTGCAGAGTGAATGTAATCTTCAGACCTTTTGCCTTTTGATCATTTTCTGCAATAAAAATAGTGACTGTGATGGTTTTCTTGTAATTTTAGTTTATTATTCTTAGTACTACATAAAGGACCCTGTAAATAGATGTCATTGCTCGGGGTATCCCCAAGAGCACCTCCTTCTATTGATTCTTTTTCTAGTCTTTCAAAATACCTACTTTGATTTTGCCAGGCATCTTTTGTTTTTTAAATCCTATCATTGAACTAAACCCATTTATTTTAAAATGAAATGGCTGTGAATTCTGAGCAGTGTTTAAGTCCATTCATTTCACACTTCAAAAACTGTATTGGCTGTTCCTATCAAGATTACAGACTGCCACGTTTGCCCGTTCTGGAGATCTATTTATCACAGCTATCTCTGTTTGGAATGGGTTAGGCATCCTGTCTTTAAACAAAATACGAGGATGTCTTGCTCTCCGTCCCAGTTTCAGTTGGGACAGAGTTAATTATCCTTCTAGTAGCTGGTAAAGTGTTAAGGAGATCAAAACTGTTTCAGGGAACTGTTTAGAAAGAGACATAGAAACCGCACGTAGAGGAGCCCCTCTTCCTGCTTGCTCTCAAGCAGCGGGGGCAGGCTGTTTGCTCCCACTTGTGGATGGTAAACACGAGTGAGACTGAGCACAGCTGCTGGCAGAGTGGGGTTATCCGGCCATGGCATGGGAAGCGGATTTCGCATCGCTCCGCAAACATCCGCGCTCGCACCCAGCCCGCCCCGTCGGATGCCAGCGTTGGCAAAGACTGGCTCAGGGATTTGTTTGTGGAAAACAAGTTCTTTAAACCGGCACCTGGAAGCTGTCTGCTTTCCCTGTGATGCCTTAAGTTTTAATTTCTATATTTTTCAAACCCTGTACTGCCTAGTGTGTAACTCTGAAGTTTCTTGTAGCTCGTTAGCTGCTCTCTTAGGCCAGACAGACACAACAAAGCCTCTCTGAGCTTGCTGTTCAAGGGCACTCAGGCCATCCTAGGCCCCAAGGTGTAAATTAGGACCATGAAAGAGGTGGAGAAATTGAAGAGAGCTAAAGTTTTAATTGGTGAATTTATGCTGATGTGCAAATGGACCAAACCTAGAACAGTGTGAAGAACTCGTGACCTGTGGTCCACCTTGGGGTCCATTTTATGGAAGCAGCCTCTGGCTCCCCAAGGTGTGCCTTGAAGGCCCTTCAAATAAATCCCTGCCTTTATTCCCTTACTCCTGTCTAGTCTCTGTTTCTAGGTGGCTGGGAGAAGGCATCACCTGGGCTTAAAATCCTGTTAGCTGCGTATCTATTACCAGGAAGCAGTATCCAGCTGATTAGAATATAGGGTGGACATCACTTTATGGGGTAAAACAGTAATTGTAAGGCACTACCTCTGCTGTGTTCCTGCTTGAACAACACATTTAATGTAAGAAAGTAATGCTGTATCAGATCATCAGGGTGGTCTTCACAACTGGGTGTGCTAAAAGCATGTGGCCTCATTCTAGCCATAAAGAAATAACACAGAATTTAAATCTTTCTAAAACAAAAACTTTCTTAGGACCCACATTTCTTTAAATAAAACAGGGCCCACACAATATAGAGGCTTATTTAAGATTAAGTATTCCCCTGTTCCTGAGATTATTGTTAACATGATTCCTAGCATTTATTTTTACATATGTTCAGTATCATCTTAACAACCCACATGCAAACCAGACTGGGTATGTTGGCCACTTCAAACGCTCAGCATTCAAATCCTGGCATCAGAAGAAGTTTCTTTCATATAAAGTCTTTGCATGTGTGATTCCAGAAAGTTCATTGCATTGTGCAAAACCAGGTGGTTTCTAGTTTATTTATTTCATGACACACAAAGACAAGGGAGAAAGATACTGAAGTTAAACACACCAGACCAATTGGATGAGGTATGATACATTGCTGAAAAGATCAAACTTTGTTCAGAAATACAATACTCAAAAAATTTCCATCCAAAAGAGTGGGAATATGGTCTCCAATGCCCGGCATGCTAAAATTTAATCGTAGAAAAGTAATAGTTCTCATTACAAGGTTATCAGGGATTGTTCTTTCTCCCAAATCTAATCTGAAAGTGATCAGCAATGCTACAAGATTTATTAGGTTGAGCAGTAATGTGATGCTGCTGGGTTAACTTCCTTGAACAAAGAACATAAACAAATTCTGATACTTTTCAACTAATAAATCCTGATGACTGGCTTTTAGTCTCTTCATTATGTGTATACATACATATGCATTTTTATATATATGTACATAAAAGTTCTGTAGTGAGAATTCATAGAGATTTTGGGTTTATCTATGAGAAATTATCTAATTCATTTTAATGGGAATCCACTTAAATTCAGGTTTCTCGTGTCAAAAAGAATAGACACAGGTAAAATAACAGAAAGAGTAAAAGTAATTTTTTTCTGAATGACGTAACTGTTAAGACCTTGTCCTGCAAATAATTTTGCAATGATTTTCAATACTTGTCATTTTAACTGTCTGTAGCTGTTTGTTTTTTTCACTCATTTTGGTCCAGCTGCATAAAACATAAACACACATTTAACTGCTACGTTAGGGTTAAGTGAACACCAACATTTCCACATGGTTTGATGAGAAAGGAGGATGGGAAGATGAGAAAATGACCTTAGGACAAATCACCATCTAGGTTCTCATGAAAATCTGGGTGAGATTCTGCTTTCAGGTGGGCTCCTGCAGCTACCAGATGGTAGCAGTGAAACAGGCTTGGGTGGTCTGCAGCCAGTGGGGGTATTTGGATCACTTGTGCCCAGGAAAATGACCTGCCAGGTGTATGGTTTTACACTGCCATGGGTGAGTGATTAATTCTCTCTTACTCTAGGAGACTCCAGCAGCGTCCTGGATGTTTCTGCAGTCTTTTGGAAGAGCATCCTGTTCATGTACTTAATTTGGCAGAATAACACATTTTTCTCAATGTCAGTAATGTCAGCAAAAGGGAGAAGACATAAACTCAGTCTGTGCTGGCCCGCTGCTACTATAAAAATACAGACTTAATTGGGGGAATTGTCTGTATTTTCAAGGAAATATTGCCCACAATCAAGCGATAGATTTGCATGGGGAATGTGAGCATAAAAAGGATAAATTCTGTCGAGATTTTATAAGTTCTAAGAGGAGAAGTGATTCCATTGCTTTTAAAATTTGTAGATCAAAGCTATTCCACCCATCTGTGACCTCCTGAGCGTCCTGAAAAGGGAGGAAGAAAGGTGTGTGGAGACTCTTTCCCTGGAGGCAAGGAACAGAACGACTGAAAGTGATGTGCTCCTGAGCTCAGGTAAAGGCTGAACAAATGCACATGATAAAAGCTGCTCTCACATGAACTGGGTGCCTCAAACTCAGATAGCCCTACATCCCTTCCCATGGGAGGCATGCACTTAGTATACATCTCTCCTTTAGGAGTAGAAATACAGTAAAATCTGTTACAAGGCTTTGAGAGCAGGATTTTGACCTTACTGTGACAGGAAGAGTTGTGGGAGCCTTCTAGCCCAGTTGCTTGACTGCAGTCCTCACAACTAGGAAACACACCAGCCACAAAATATTGCAAATTGCAATCACCTCTCTGTGGACAAGGATAATTTAAAAAGTCACCCTAGCAAGTGTAAATTTACTTAACTATATTTGCCTTAAAAATCAATGAAGACCAGCAGCCAACATTTAAATCATGTGGCTTCATGTGGCTTCAAAGTCCTCACTGCTTCCTCCTTGCTCTAAGTTACTGTCACCTGGCAGAATTCTTGAAATTCAGTGAGGATTTATCATCATACGAAGGAGTTTTTTGGCCTGGGAAAGTTGTGGTTCTGAGTCCTCATCACGTAGACAGCTTCACTTTCACAGCTGAGCAACTGGGGTCATGTGCAAGAGATTATTAAACCTTGCCTGTGAACTGCGTGTTAGTTCCCTCAGGCAGCAGCTGGGTCAGCATCTCAGAGAGAACACTGCGTGTAGGCAACGTATGTGACTATTTTTTGTGTGTGACCAGCCACCACCACTAAGGATGGGGTTGTGTCACTGACAGCATCTCAGAGACTGAACTGATTCTGGGTGGCTTTTGTGGACTGTTGACCTGGTTTTTGCTAAAGCCTTCTGTTTTAACCTTGGAGTCAGATTCTTTCTCACAGTTTCATGTAAATAATGGCCAATGTTTACTTAACGGTATTTTCTGTTTTTCATTCCTTTTGTGATAAGAGAACTTTGATGAGCATCTTTCTTCTCCAGTGGGATTGAGAAGGAAGTGACATGCTCTCTAATCCCTTGTGGAGTTGGGAATTGTATAAGAATGTGACATATGTCAATAAAGTAGTCTTTCCTCTCCTTTCTGCTGAACCTGGCAGGTGTGAGAGCGTCTTTATTGTGTTTTCCCAGACACAGTGGACCACGACATGGGCAAGGTCTTCACCAGCATGAGACGAGAAGGAGCTCCCATGAGATGTGCTGTGTGCAGGCTATCCTGGCCACAGATAAGCTACCATGTGAAGCTAGAGTTAAGGCATTTCCTTAGTTTCAAAGCCTTCCTCTCCAACAGAGAGTGCTGGAGACAGAGAACATTCCCACTGGCCCAAGGGCAGAACCCAGAGGGAAGATCTATTGCCTGGTTTCTTAGGATGCCTAGCGTTTTTCCCTGTCACTCTTTTATCCCTGTCCCTTGCAGTGATTGGTGTGAGCACAGCTTCAGGACATTACAGCCATGTAGCAGTGACAGGATGCCTTATGGCAGGCTTCCAGATACTCCACGAGACAGACCTGTCTCATTGCATGTAAAAAGTTTGATGATATGAATAAACCAGTATTGTTTGTTTCCTTCAGTGAAGAGGAGGGTGGTTTGTCAGCCTATTTATTTTTCTGCTTAGGTCCTGTGACATGGCTTTAATGCCCAGCTCTGTGTTTCCTTTTCACTAGAGCCCCACAGATGCAGACAAACTGAACTCCACAGGACCATGCAGGTGTGGACCCACACTAGCACTAGCAGGCAGTACCATTTTACAGACAGTCTTGTTTTACCTCAGTCAAATAGTAGCTTCTCAGCAGAGACTTAATCCAGTTTTAAACTGGATCCACATCTTAAAATTCCCTCAAGGCCTTCCGTTATTGGAATTTTTAAACAGGATAATTTTACCTAAACTTCTACCCAACTCTAAGCAGGATTTGTTACCTTGGTAAATTAGGGAGTAACGCTTCTGTTCTGGGAAATAACATACCTGAAAATATCTCCAGCCTTTAAGGTATCTGCATGCCTGAAGTCCATGTGGAGAAAACCCTATATAGGAATTTCAGTTTGAAGAAGAGAGAAACAAAGCTGAGGAATTTCGTGCTTATCCTTGGAGGGTCATGCAGGGAGAAGAAAGGTGGCTTTACAGGGTGTGGGCCACCTTCCATACCCTGTCCTTCCTGCACCTGCACCAGAAGCTTTGACTGGCACAGGCAGCAAAAATGACAAAGCAGGGGACAAGCTCCCACCATGCCATCTCTGCTGCAGTGCTCACTTCTCTGTGAAGACAGCACAAACAAAGAATTCATTTCTGTGGAATCAGGCACAAAGTACCTGAGCAGTGAGTGTTATCCTCCTGCAGTAAAAGGGAAAAAGGACTCTGCCCTTGTGATAACATTAGCTTGGGAAAGGGAGCAGTGTAATATTAACATAACTGAAGGCACAGTTATGCTCTTTTTTGTGCATGACTGAAGACAAGAAAATTTTCTTGGGAGCAAGGAGCAGGGCAGGGAAGCTACTGGAGACCTGCAACCTCTGATCATGATGACACCGTGTATTGCTGCTGGGAGAATGCTGTTTGCTACTTGAGGGAGATCCCAAAGAGCACAGGGCTGTGTGAGGGAAGTGTTGCTGTGCTCTGTCTCCACCCCGAGGCTCTTTATCTAACTGGGGGTGGGAGGCACCAGCTTTCATCCATGAGGAGTGGCAAGAAGCCCACCTGCAGGAGGAATAGCTCGGCTTGTTTTTGTTTTCTCTTCCTGGATGGAAACTACCCAACATCATAATTTTGCCAGGTTTTTCTGTGCACTGAGTCTGATTTGGAGGTTTTATGCCTGTGGTGTTGGCATGAAGGGTCGATAAACCAAACACTGCAGCACGTTAAGTCATAAATATCACCCAAGGTGAAGTTTTGCTTGCCTTTAAACTTTTGCTTTGAAGTAAATCCTTACTAAGTCTTATAAACACTGGCACAGGGAGGACACCAGGGCTGAGGTGCTGCCCTGGCTGTGAACAGCTCTGTATTTTCAGGCACTAGGACTGCTGCACAGGAGGAAATCAATACATTTCTAGAAATGTAAATATTTTTGTCAGGCTAATGGAGGTTGGCCTTATAAAGCATGAAGTGTTTGAGGAGAGTGCTTGGTCAGCACCTCCTCCCCTCAGCTTTCAGGGAGCACGCAGGGCAGACGGCACACGTCTGGGTACAGCAGGCACAGGGTAGTTCTGGCATGCCCCAGTGGCCTTTTTTTCCCCAGTTATGTTGCAGAAACCACAAAGAATGTTGTGCTAAAACCACTGACCCCTGAGTGGAGGCAAAAGGGAACGAGCCTGAATGATTTCAAGCTGTATCTGGAGAAGAGCAAACTAAGAAATGGTAGGATTGCAGTTTGCCTGTAGTACAAAGAGCATCAAATATAGGTCTTCTCCAAAAACACTCTGCACCTCAGGCCAAAATTAATCCATGCCAGCATCCAGCCCCTAAGCAAGATGTCTAAGCAGAGATCACCATCATACTATGCTCCACTGACCACCAGACCAGCTCCCTGAGGCATCTCTACCAGCCCTGCCAGAAGGCAACACAGTCAAGCTGAAGGTGCAGCTGGAAAAGTCTCCCTCTCTCCCTGACTCTGAGAGGGGACCACGGCAAGCCCACCCTTAAAATAAGGAGCCCTTGCACATAACTGAGGGATATGGGGTGAGTCTGGACAGCCAAGTTCAGTGAGTTGTCTGTTGGCATTTTTCACTTCAGCACAGCCTTGGCATAGTGAAAGAGAGGAGTATTTATGGTGATAAAAGGAAGATATTGATGCTGTTCCTCTCTATCCTGCTCTCAGTATGATGAGATTAGCTCAGCTGGTTAGAGCATGGTGTTAAAAATGCCTTGGTTGTGGGTGTGATCCCCAAATAGGCCATTCACTTAAGAGTTGTAGTCTCCTTGTGGGTCCCTTGAAACCCAGAATACTCTGTGATTTAAGTGATCTGTGGTTTACGTGTCATCCTGAAGCTGTTAAAACTCCTAGTCACAGAATCGCAGAATGGGTGAGCCTGGAAGGGACCAGTGGATCATCTGCTCCAACCTCCCTGCTCAAGCAGGATCATCTAGCTGCATTTTTCGTGTTTGCAAAAATATTATGTAAGGAAAACATTAGGATACTCAAAGTGGAAGCTTTAGAAAGACTGAAAATAAGCTAAAAAAATTCCCATCTGATTTCTTTTGTCTTTCCAGGGCCGTTCAGTAGTTACCAAGCAAAACGATAGGTAGCAAAGGGCCTGATGTGACGTTCAGAAAGACTGAAAATAAGCTATGTGTGTCTAGTAGAGACCAGTGGGGTCAATGACCAGAATGGGACAGGTCTGGGATCTTGCTGGGGCCAGTTTGAAGCAATCAGGACCTGCTCTGTCCTATCCAGGTCTCAGCAGGACTTGCTCTGTCTCATCCAGCTTGCTCTTCAGAGCACTGAGCACCTTTGTTCCCGTAGCTGCCTTGATCCGTGGGAGAGGTTGCATGGTGTTGTTCTGCTTGGAGATGTCTCCCAGTGTTTCATTGCTGGAAGAAGTTTCATGAAGAAGGGAGATGCTGTATGGTATTTCCTTCTTGTCCCCCCAGGCAGATGTGCTGGAATGTGGGATAACATGAGCTGCTGGCCTTCATCCACCGTGGGACAGACTGTCAATGCTCACTGCCCTGAATTCTTCCAGATGCTGACTGGGAAAAAAGGTAATGCTAAAATGCTTTTTTTCTTGCCCAGGTGTTTTTTATTAAACATTTATTTATTAAACGCTTTATTTTTTATTTATTTACAAAGTGCCACTCTCCAGTCTGAAATCGAAATGAAAATTTTCCCCCGTTCTTTTAAAGAATTATAGCTACTTAGCAGTTCTTTTTCCAACACTAAACTAACTTAGTTTCAAACACTAAGCTCAACATGAAAAGGCCTGGAATTAAAGTAGCAAGATCTTTTAAGCGTTTATTTTTTCTAGCCAGGTGGAAAAAAGTGCAGGAAGTAAATGCTATCCTGAAAAGCAGACTTTTACCATGGTTTCTTAAGGCAAAGAGTTTTCTCCACTCAGGTTCTGTGTTTATTCTGTCTTTCCCCTTTTAATAACTCCTAGAGCCAGTGGCTGGTCCCAGATGAACTTCATAGGGACAACACTTCACAAAGCATTAGGTTCACACAAGTTTTGGCAAAACATCCAGCTAGGCAGGCAGAAAAGATCCCCTTTTTTGCCTTCATCAAGAGGAAATCTGCACTGAGGATTTCTCTCTTGCATGTGACAGGATCCACACAAGTGGCACAAATTCATGGAAATTCAGGTTTCATGGCTCACCAAACAATTCACTCAAACAGAGGTGAGCTCAAGCAATGCTTTTTGTCCTTTTTCTGGGATATCTAAGCTAGAAATTGAGTGAAATTTACTCCCAGTAGGCGACAGTAATCATCAGCTATTAAGTAAGCCTGCTTTCTGTTCATTTCTGCTTTTCAGTAATGCCTTAGAAATGTGTTTACATTTCTCTTTAGGGAGTTAGTGATTCAAATGAGAAGAGGCTTTTGCATTCTTCAGTTATAGGGAACAGATTAACGAGGTCCAGTACTTACAGAAAAGCAGACAGATTCATTTTATGAAGGGAGGAACAGGAGACAAAGTATTAGATTGTCTACCAAAGATTACATAACTCAGAGGAGAAGCACTTAGTGCTCTTTAAATGAAATCAGACATGAGCCACTCAGATTAAAATAAAAACCGCTCTTCTTTCTGTACACACGAACATAATCTGCCCTTTGAGCCCTTTAATCTGGTTTAAAGCCAAAGGATAAACTACCCAAAGGCACAGATCGCTGAAGAAACCATCCGTCTGGCATCCACAGCTCAAGCACAGTGATCCCAGCCGTAAATGCGTTAACTGAAATCCCTGCTGGTACAGCCACTAGAGGGAACTGCTCCCTGCCTCTGGCCTTCTCACCGGGAAGGAAAGCAGGAATTTGTACAGCCAAAGGTCCGAGTTACATCTCCAATGTTCTCTGCCTTATCTTGGATATAGTCTAACAGCTTAAACTTTAGTTGCCCTCCTTATCGAGAAGCTGATAAACAATAATCAGAGTGACAGTGTTCAAAACAGAACCCCAAGACCTGGTCCATCATCACTAGCATCTTATTTCAGTCTCTGCATCTGGCATTTTGGGTCAAAGTGAGCAGAAATCTAACCTCATTCTCATGGCCACATTTTTCTTTGATTTTATACTGTGGTTGGCTTGTGACTCCTGACTTTATTTACTGCTACAGTCATTGCCCTGTTTGAAACAATTTTGAAAAAAGAAAAACAAAGATCTGCTTGCTTCAAAAGAAAAACAAAGGTTTTCTCTCCTCACCACTCACAAAGCAGATGGGCAGCCACAAATGCCAAAGGCCCATATGTTAAGCCATGTGGATGGCTCTGAGCTCTGCCCACACCCTGGTCTCTGAGCTGACATCTAGACTTGCATTTGCAGCCCAGACTGCCTGGTCCCTTTCTACACAGCAGACCAAAGAAACAAAATTATCTGTAACCAAGTAACAGAACTGACCATGCTGTCTCAGGCAAGAAAAGAAGGAAGGTGTGACAATTGTGAGGATTCAGAGGCAAAGGCTGCATCAGATGGCCCCAGCTCCACAGCCATCCCTTTAGCCAGAGTTCCTTCTTGCCTAGGCAACTCCAAAAGCCTCCAAATTATGAGTAAACACAAAGCTAAATCCCGAGAGACTGCAGACCCCCAATCTGCTCTGCATGCTGCAGTTTCCCCAGTGGTGTGTGCCACCCATAACCAAGGAGCATTGCTAAAATTTTCCTCATGTCAATATGATGTGCCTGGCATAATCCCTGGTGCGTTGCATACAACGCAACAGCGTGTGCACACCAACACAGAACTTCACCTCCTCTTGTCTGATCTGCTTTGACAGCCTCGGGCACAAAACAGTCACAGGTGTGTTTACAAGCACAGTGCTTTGCTCCAAGTTAAGTAAGTGTGTCTTAGTAGTTGACAAAGTTGAAGTAGAGAATCTGCCACCACACCACCCCCTTGCTGGGTGCCAAGGCACGCTGGGGACAACCATTTGGGAGAGCTGTTTCTTTCCTGTTGTTGCTGCACTGCAGCAAACCATACAAAACCTGGCTTATAAAGCAAGCCTGGCCCTTTCAAGGATGGAACAAGATGTTCAAAAAAGCATCAGAATAATAGTCTGATAAGGACACACCCAGAGCTCTTCCCGCTCAGGGTTCTCAGCATGTTTGCTGTGCCTTGCAGGTTTACAGAGGTGAGTTCAAATCAAGTGCAGACATGCTGTCAGGTCACCAGCATTAGCCCAGAGATAGCAGGAGCCCCCGACTCTGTCCTGACAATTCCAGCAGGGCTCCAAAGAGGATAAACCATTGCCCAACACTGCTGCATATGCATCTCCCTCAGTTCCCTCAATACTGCAGGGATGTGTTGCAAGAGCCAGATACTCTGAAGTCCTCATGGCTAAATGTGTGGGCAAAAGATAGACTTTTATGGTGCCCTCTGGCAAGGCTTGTACTAAGAAGGACTGCTGATTTCATGTCCCTTTTAAGTCCCTGCTAGCATTGCCATCACTGCAACAAAGCCAGGATTTCCCTCCAGGTTTCTAAACTACGATTCTTACTAGACAGATCAATGTGGTTAGGACAGTGGGCCATAGTTTTACTTCTTTGTAAAAGTTTCCCTTCAGCACATAACCTCCATGCCTGTGAGGGCCACTTTCTTCCAGTGACACTGTAAGTGGTGTAGGGCAGGACTTCCCACTTCCCCTTTAGGGCCAAACCTTAATATGGATGAGTTCAAAACTATCCTATTCAGCCATGTGCAACTTGCTGGGCATTCATCTCACTCAGCTTTAGGAGTCTAAAAGTCAGACATCGCAGCAGAAGAGGGCCAGACAAACTGCCCTCAGTGGACACCAGTCTGAAAAATGAGTTGAATTCTGCAAATGCCTATTTTTCTCTGAAAACAGCCACAAGGGACACAGTTGGACTCAAATACTCAGCTTTCCAGAAGTTGAGCTTAAGTGAGGGGAATTTCCTCCTAACCTTTAATTTGCAAGAAGGCAAGGAAATCAACAGTGCAAAATAATGCCCAGTGTGGGGAAAAGACTTTTAGTTTTCATTTAAATCTTACTGAAAATCTGTGACCATCTACAATTTTGTGTTCTATTTGGAGCATGACAAACCACAGTAAGGAGGTGGGAGCATTCAGCAGAGTATCAGGTTTGCATGGAGTTTGAATCTGTGATGGAACAAGTCATGTGTTTGCTGATCTTGGAATCATGGCCAAGAAATACCAGATGTACTGAACAGTATTATTTATGTTGCAATTAATAAAAACACATCCATCACAGTCATCCCTGAGTGGGCAAACAATATTATGACCCACACAAGTACACTGGGCAAGTATCAACAGAATTAGCTCAGCTGCATTTTGCCTCCAGCTATGCAGAATGCACTGCCTGGGGGAACATACTCTCCTGGAGCAACCCTACATGGTGACTGAACCCTGAGAACAACAAAGATACAACTGGAAATGGTCATCCCCCATCCTGTCTTTTTTATTGCTACCACACAGGTTTTGTGTACCGAAACTGTACGAGCGAGGGCTGGTCGGACCCGTACCCGAGACCTGACATTGCTTGTGGCTACAACGTTAACGACACAACCAACGAGGCCAGAGTGAGTCTGAGTGCCCACGACCACAGTTCTGCTGCTCTGGGGTGCTGGGGAGAAACCTCTGAAGGAGAGACTGATTGATGTTGTGATTTAACTCAGGTGGGGCTATTGCTGTTGGTGGTTTTCAGCATGAATGCTTCCTGCAAATGACGGGAAGTGGTTGCTCAGGCTGAAATTTCAGTAGCTGTTTTTATAAGAAAATGTATTCATTAAACAGGAGGAGAGATCTTTCTCTTGATGTGGGCTGATCTGTACCAGACAGACCAGGTAAAGATGTGATTCTATGTTCCCCTGCAGCGTTCCTATTTCATGACCCTGAAGACCATGTACACCATCGGATACTGCACCTCCCTTGTGACGCTGACGATTGCCTTAGTGGTCCTGGCCTCCTTTAGGTGAGGAGAAGCATCTCTGGTTTGTGTTTGGTCAGGTCTTCTGCTCATCTCAGCTGGCACAAATCCTTCTATTGACTTTCAGGGCAAATTAAAAACTGAAGTATTTCTGAAAACCTTCACAGAAATCAGTGACAAAATTTATCTGTGACTCTTGTCTCCCAGAAAATGTCAGGGCTGCTCATTATATTGTGCTCTCCTTCTTTTCAAACTGTAGCTAGATGCATGTTGCAAATGGCATTTGCACCAACTCCTTGATGAGGTCTTCCCATGATTTCAGTGTCCTTTGGGCAGAGTGTCTTTCCCTATGCTGCTCTTTCCCCCACTTGAGACTGTGGCTAAAACTTTGTTCTCAGTGCCACTGCACTGACTTCTGGCAAGGTATTTCTATTAGCAATCTGACATTCAGCTTATCTTCACTCATCCCTGTAACCTGGAATTTGTACTGTGCTGCTTATTCAGTGAAATTAATTTCCCTTACAGTAAACGTCAGGGCGGCTCCTCTGGGCAAAAGGAAACCAAACTACTTTGCAAATTTATATTCAGGCTGCACGGCCTCTGGACACAGATTATGTGGAGATTTAATTCAGAAAACACTGCAGGCACAAGTGCACTGTGCTGGCAGAATAAATAAATTCATCCAGGTGTGAATAAACACCTTGGGTTCATGTTAGCTCCAGAAAAGAGGGAGGGAGGAAGGGATGCTAGAACAAGCATATTGGCGTGAAATCACAATTTTCCTGGCAACGTTCAGCTTGTTTTAGTACCTGAGTGGAGCAGATGTGACTGTAGCTTTTTAAGGTCTTCTCTAGGATATCCCTCTTGGGAGATGCATTAGTCTTCCTTCCACAGACAGAACAACACTGTTCCTCATTTGCCAGTTTAGCACTGCTAAGGATTGAAACCTGCTGTTTACAGCCACAGGCTCCTTACATCGGGGAGGAATGTCACTTCACTGGATCTCTCTCTTTTTTTTTGCAGAAGACTTCGCTGCACAAGGAACTACATCCACATGCACCTCTTCACATCATTCATTTTGCGAGCCTCCTCCAACTTCATCAAGGATGCTGTTTTGTTTTCCTCTGAAGACACAAATTACTGTGGGGCATTCACGGTAACCCTCTGCCTGCCAGCTTGCTCCACCCCCCAGTTTCCCACCAGGATCCTAGCAGGATCTAGAGTACAGGGAAGGAAATCTCCCTCCCAGTTTTATATTCATCATGAGGGGTTATGGGAGAAGAAAGTTATGCTCTGCCCCATCTCTGAGAACGCATTAAATATTGCTGACTTACACTGCAGTGTGAGAACTCATAGTAAGATAAGGGCTTGCACTCAGGGAGTCTGGGACCTCCCAAATTTTGAAATGTTTTTGCCTTTTTCTTTATTGGCAGCAAAATATTTTGAAAATTTGGGGGTGAAGAGGGATAAGCAACACTGGAGATGATGGTCAATGCTTTAAACTAAGAGACCAGAATTAGGGACCGTAACAAAAATAGACTTTTGTTTTGTTTTACCCCTCTGGTTTTGCTGGATTTCTGTTGCAGAAGAATAACACTTTGAGAACATTTTAGTTTGTGTTTATCAACTGCTTTTCATGGGGAAAAAAAGATTGACAATACATTCATGTGCTTTTCTAAGGTGATATTAGTGTTACTGCTACTAAGAAGGTAGTAATAGTGAAATTCCCCTGAGACAGTAACCTGAATCCACGTGTCCACGACACATTCAGTTCTTCTAGTGAGGCAGTTGATTAATGCATTTAGGAGTGCCAGCTCTGCTTTCTTGTCATGTGAACCCCTGTCTGGAGGACACCCATTTAGTCCCCTAATTACTATAAAATCTCTATTTGCCAAGATTAATTTACAGCTCACTCTTTCTGGCAGGCACAAACCCAGGCAGGAGCTAATTATCCTCTCTTTCCTCAGGCTGGCTGTAAGCTCACCATGGTCTTCTTCCAGTATTGCATCATGTCTAACTACAGCTGGCTCCTCGTGGAGGCACTGTACCTCCACACTCTCCTGGTGATTTCTTTCTTCTCGGAAAGGAAGTTCCTCTGGTGGTTCATCGCCCTCGGATGGGGTACTGGTTCTCCCTTCAGTGAGAATAACTGGGTTTGTTCTGCCTTTGGAATGGACTTGTGAAGCACTAACTGGTTTTTGCAATTGCAGGTGCCCCAACAGTGTTTGTGGCTGCATGGGCAACTGCTAGGCAACTCCATGAAAATATTGGGTAAGTGGTATGGAGTGGGGGAAGCTGGCATGCCAGGGCTAGCATGCAGCCCTGTGCAGGCTGTACCACGGGGTCCTGCTCATTTCTAATTGCTGGGAGCAAGTAAATCAACCAACATCCTGCTCTGGTAGCAGTCAGAATTCTAGTGCGGGTGGGAGTAAAGGTACAGCTGAGCAACACAAGAAAAAGCTTCCAATTCCATCTGAGCATTTTTAAGGGTAGGAGGTAGCCTTCAGGTATGAATTCAGACCACGATGTTTTCAGTATCTGTATTTAATTTTCTGAATAGTGAAACTTTGTTTCTTTCTCTTTTCCCTTTCAATATTTTGAACAGCATTTGTACTTTAAGGGAAGGACATATTTCTGTCCAGTGCAGGTGGGCAGTTTTCTGTCAGACACGTTGTACCACTAAGCGAGAATAGGAAATTAGTTTTGTAGAGAAGGGAATAGGGGCCTATCTCAGGTGCAAAACAGATTAAACCTGTTTGGAAAGATACCAATGTTCTGATAACTGACTGCACCTTCTCTTCTATTTTTACAGGTGTTGGGACATTAACACTGATGCCAATACCTGGTGGATCATTAGAGGCCCCATAGTTTTGTCTATTTTTGTAAGTCTTTTCTGAGACAAGCAAATTCAAATTGTATTTTCAAATACTGTGAAGTCAGAGCTCATCTACTCAACCTGCTTTAGAAGTGTGTTAATGAACTGATCTTAAGACATGTGTCTGAACTGGTGTGACCCATGAGTTACTGCTTAAGCAACTTCTGCTCAGCAGGACTTAGTCAGTAACTAATGCCCCAAAGCTAAGTTCACAAGGAAAGCTAGAATGTCCTCCCAAGAAGCAAGAGCCTGAAGAAGATCAGGTTTCCACATCCTGTTGATTTCATATGAACTTGGCTGGTCTGTGGAAGCTTGTTTTGGACTGTTTCAAGGAAAGCTCCGGAGGAGAAATGAGTGGCTGTACATTTCAGTACAATTACTTTTGTGTCTGCTGGTCAGTGCCTCTCTCAGCAAAGCCAAAACCAACTTGCCTTACATGACCACTGGCTTTTGTTTGCAGGAATGAAAACAGCTCACAGGCTGCACGCACCACATATTAGTGGGCAGCACTGAGACACTGCTCTGTGAATTAAGGCACAGGCGTTGAAACTCAGGGTAAGCCTGCCCAGTGCAAGGCACCAGTGATGACAAGAGCAGTTTGGTGGATATAATACCCAGCACCCGTGTTTTAAGCATTTGCTGGTACTCTCCTTCAGAGCCTTAGGTACCAGGGGGCTGGAGCTGCTGCTTGGGATAGTTGTTCTGTCCGATGGAGATGCTCTGGGTCAGCCCATGCTGCAATGACCTGTCTGAAACCTTAGCCCAAGAACGTGAACTGCTGGTTACTCTCAAGTAACCTGCTGACACTCCAAGTGAGACCCCAAGAGCTCGTTGAGGTTTTCATGTTTCCAGTAAGAACCATTATGTTTGCAAAACACAAACTGCAACATTTGCACACTCTCAGAAACCCAGGCAGCAGAGACAGTGGTTTAAAGTTCTACTCCCATTGACCAGTGAGCAATCCTGCATCCCCACAAGACAAGCAGCAGACAGCACAAGTGATTTGGGATCAACTTAACGGGGCCATGGCACTTTTTTTTTATGAAACAACCCTCATGCTAAGAGCCACTCAGCACTATTTAAAAGCCAACAAGACCCAGGCATTCTGCAAGACAAAAAGCACAATCTTAGTTTATCTTTTGGCGGTCCCCACCCGCTATCGCCTTCCAAGTGCCCTCAGAATGCTGATCCTGCCCAGTTTAGCCACTGAAGGCAGAAGCCGCCTGCATGACTCTGCAGGTTTTACCCAAAAGAGGCTTTACTTAAGCCCAAAACCAAACAAACAGCCAGATCTTAAGAACCCAGATCTAATCTCTGTATTCCTCACAGCCCTGAGCAGTTGAAAGGGCAGCAAATCAGCGCCGATAAACACCTTTGTGCTCCCACTCCTGCGCTGCCCGCGGGCACTGCCTCCCGGCAGGAATCCCGCCGCTCCCCCTTCCCCTGTGGTTTTTATCAGTGGAAAGTCCTGCTCAATCTACACGGCTTGTCCCTGGCCTAATGGGTTAAAAACCCCAGAACACCCCGACCTGAACCTCCTTTGCTCCTCACCACCCATGAAGCATTTCTTTCCTCCATGCTCTCCACCTCTAGCTCCTCCCAGCTCTACTCCTTTCCTCGTCCCTCCCCAGCTCCCCCAAACTTCCATCCCTCTCCAGACTCCCTCAGCAGCCACAGCTGCTCCCTTTCCATGCAGTAACTTTAAAAAACTCAGGGACTTTCTGTGTCTGTCCCATCTCCAGCAGACCCGGTTCTTTGAGGGAAACCCCCCACCCCAGAGGCCTGCTCCAAGGCCCACAGGCACGGAGGGCCCACCCTGAAGAGGAGGCAGCTCTGCAGCGGTGTTTCCCTGCACAGGGAAGGGTTAGGGGCCTGCTGGGGTGCAGGGTGCTGCAGAAGGGGTGCAGGGTGCTGCAGAAGGGGTGCAGGGTGCTGCTGAAGGGGTGCAGGGTGCGGCAGAAGGGGTGCAGGGTGCTGCTGAAGGGGTGCAGGGTGCTGCTGAAGGGGTGCGGGGTGCTGCTGAG
>VYXC01006219.1:700471-750318 GCA_013397175.1 Platysteira castanea | reverse complement strand
CAGAAGGGGTGCAGGGTGTGGCAGAAGGGGTGCAGGGTGTGGCAGAAGGGGTGCAGGGTGCTGCAGAAGGGGTGCAGGTCTGCCGGCCGTGCAAGACAAGGGGACATCAGCCCGAGTGCAGGGACAGAGACATGGACACGCTCAGGCGGCTCTGCCTCCCTGCAGCTCCCACTCTTCGCCTGAGGGTCAAACGAGCAGGAACAGCTATTGCCTCACCCGCGCCCAAACTGAGCAGATCAGCATTTTCATCTGATATCCACCCTTCCAGAGGGGAAAATGCGAAAGGAAGAACTCCAGTGGGGACTCTCTCCTTGCCCCATTTTAAACTACTTTGCCTCGTGATCCTAAACCACACGGAGTGTTTTTGGCAGAGAACAAACAGCGCTTGCAGTCCCAGTTAGCAAGTGGTAGCTCCAGTGCTGCCCCTTTGCTGGCATCCAAAGTGGGGCCAGACTGTGCAGAGGCTGTCAGAACCCCACAGCCACGAGGGGCCAAACCGATGCTCCTGGTCTCCCTGCCCTTTGGTGATTTGCCTAGATAATAAGGCCTGGCCATCTCCATAACTAAAGCTGCAGCAAACCAGCAGGGAAAGCAGCCAGCATCCAAGGCCAGGGTGGCCAAGCAGGCTGGAGAAGCAGGAGCAGACACTGGGATGGGAACATGGACACAGGCAGGCCAGCCCCAACCCCTGTATTGGTACTGCTTGGTCCAAATCCCCAAACTGGCTCTGCTGATACCCAGCAGTTACATAAGTGGATACTGGGTTTGTTGTTTGGTGGGTTGCTTTTGCATTCTTACCTTGTTGTTTTGTTTTTTTTCAGATTAATTTCATTCTCTTTGTCAACATTTTAAGAATCCTGATGAGGAAGCTCAGCTCCCCTGAAAAACGGAGCAGTGATTTTAACCAATACAAGTATGTCCCTTATACCCCTTATAAGACATGCAAGCCCACCTGAGCATTTCTTGCTCCTTCTACACCACCTTTTCCCTCTGTTTTCATTCTCAGGAGGCTTGCAAAGTCAACACTCCTCCTCATCCCTCTCTTTGGGGTCCACTACATCATCTTTGCTTTTTTCCCTGAGGACGCAAGCAGCGGCACAATGGAAATTCAGCTGTTTTTTGAATTGGCTCTTGGATCATTCCAGGTAATATTTGACAAGCTATTATTTATTTAAAATTTTAAAAAGAGGTAGAACATATAACTCTGCAACAGACTAGAGTATCCAATGGCAAAGCCAAGCTGTCTGATTTCCCTTGAGATGCCTCATCCCCATTCAAAGCTGAAACTGCAGTTCTGTGACCACGGTTCTTTTATCTTTTAGGGCTTTGTTGTGGCTGTACTTTATTGTTTTCTTAATGGTGAGGTGAGTTTGGTGTGTATAACATTCTTTTTTATTGCTGAAGCATGCCTCATTAATCAGTGGGACACATCCCCCAATGAATTACATGTTTTATCTGAGGGTTTTCTTCCCAGCTACCTAACATCTCTCGTGAAATTCCTCCTAGACCTGGCAAGCCTAGGTAATTGTATGCCAAATGCAAACTTCACCTCTCAACTACTGCAACCCTTTCATAAATCAGATAACATTATTACTGTCTGGGAACTGAGGGTGGGAGCACCATCCCTCACACAGTCACACTGACAGCCAGCTGGTTCTGACGTATGGTGCCATTATCTGTCATCCCATCCGTGGCTATTTTATTTACTCAATCCTTAGGGGGGAATTATCAAAAGCTATACCCAGTCTAAGTTTATTAGGATTCTTATAAGGTAAAGCTTTTGGTAGAGGGACCGTTTCCTTTGTAGTTGCATGACAACTCCCAGGCTTCTGGGCTAGAACTTGCACTCTGAAATGCTGCTGCTGGTAGAGGTGGGGGGAAACATAGATCAGCCTGGGAGATCTAGAGCTAACTGGAAGGAAAAAAAATTAAACCAACCAGTGCCTAAAGAGAAAAAGTCACTTTGAAATGATGGAGGGTTTTGAAATACCCTGACTGATCTTTTAACAGGGTTCAGAAAAAGTGTTTTCAAAAAGAAAATCTGCTTCTATTTATTTATTTATTTTTTTATTTTTAAATCTTAAGAGTGCCAAAATGTCATGGTTTTACATCTAAAATTAAAATTCTGGAAAATTCTAAACCAAACACTTCATAAGGCCAACTAGATTCCGTGAACAGTTTCACCTGCAGTTAAATAGCAAATTGTGTGGCTGAACAACAGTACCACTAGAAGTCAAGAAATAGGCCTTACCTTAACCCCTTAAACTGGAGATTAAATAAATAAACAAACCCAAACCTTGGCAAAGGTAACCCACTCTCATTTTCCTGCTCTCTGCAGCGCAGGGTTCCAACATAAACTAGCTGAACTAAGTAGTTTGTGATCTTTCTACCTAGGTTCAGCTGGAAGTTCAGAGAAAATGGAGGCAGTGGCATTTAAGCAAACACTGGCGTCAGCATCTCAGCACCTCAGCGAGTAACGGAGGAAGCGGCTTGACTCAAGAGATGCAGATGGTGAGGTCCAGCCCACCAGAGCATAGGAGAGAAACCCTCCAAAGGTCAAGTGTGCTTTAACAGTGTGCCCCTGAGGGCACCTCCATGCTCAGCTACACGTGGCTGTGTCCCATGGACTGAGCTGGGAGTCTTGTGCACATACCCAAAAATGGGACTTGGCTGTAGGTCAGCGGTTCTTGGAGCACATCTGTTCGTGTATATCCTGTGCAGCACCACGGTTACTCTGCAAAGCAAAACGGGCCAAAGTATTGTGCTCTTCCTTGAGTTTCTGGCCACAGTAATTTGTGTTTCTTTCCACACTTGCTGCTGTTTCTACCTTAAATGTGATCTTCCATTTTCCACGTGGCTCTCCAGTGTGTTCCAGGCTAAGCCAGGCTGGTGAGTTTTTGCTGTTCTCTATTTGTTCTGCTGCAGAAGCTGGGAGGACGTTCAATTTTATGTGATGAAGATGCCATCCTCCAACGCAGCCCATGGGTTTGAAATGCAAAACTAATTAATCCCTAAAATTTACCAAGGCTCAAAATCTCTCTGGTGATGTATGATGGGCACTGAGAACATAAAGCACAGCTGAGTTCCAGTTTCCTCTCTGACTGCATATCCATTGCTCCAGTGACAGTGGCAGGTTCAGACAGCTTTTTGCCTTTCCTTTTTTAACAGTGGAGTCCTTGGAAACCATGGTGGTCCAATTGGATAACTGTATCATTTTGAAATAGTAAAAAGGCTGTTACAGCATATTCCAAGGGTGACCAAAAAAACTTCAGTAAGATAGCTCTTTCCTATTGTGCCTGAACCTCTGAGACTTGACCAGTTTGTATTCGAAGGGAAGAAATGAAAGCCCTTGAGGCTTTTAAAGCTCAATTGAACTGGACAGTAGAAGCTATCTAGTGAAAAACACCACCATAGTGGCTATCAAAAATGTCTGTAGCGTCTCCAGTCCCTCACTGTACTGAAATGTGCAAGGCTGTGCACTGTAATATGCTGTCAAAAAGTATCTGAGCTACCACAGCTTTATGCTCTTAGGGACATAATTAAGCAAATTTCCCTGTTTTGAATGGGAAAGGGATAAAATAATTCATCCGACAAATGAAATCAAATCTCCTGCTTGATTTCGTATCCACATTTCCCTAGCTGGGGCGATTTTTGGCTGGGTTTCTTCAAGGGCAAAGATGACTGAACCGAAAGCAAATGGAGTTTATCACTTCTCCCTCCTCCCGGTCACCTACAAGACATTGGCAAAACATGCATGGCACGTCAAATGCTGCCTGAGTAGCACTCCCCAACCCCCTCTGCCAAAACTGCTCCAACGAGCTTTTAATCACACCAAATGCCCACATGGTAGGCTTCTGCCACTTCATCAGAAGGCAAACATGCGGAGAAGTTAAAAGGATATGTTCAAGGTTAAATTACCTCTACCGAAGCAGCTTTGGGAGGGCTGTTAGCTCTGTTTGAAACTCTGAGATTCAGGAAAATTTTATTTTTTCACCGGTGGTGCTGACAGTTACTCCACAGCCTCCCTGGTGCAGCAGGTGCTGCAGGCAGCAGCACAGGGAGTGCAGCCAGGAGAGGAAGGGCACTCAGCAGCAGGGAGAGCTTCGTGGCTGCTCCAGCTTGCCCTGCCTGGTTGGCTCATGCAGGTCACCCAGCAGTAGGAGTTGAACCTCTTCACCACCAAGAAAAAAATAATGAGACGTAAAGCTGTAAACTAGCAAGTGTTTTAAGGAATTTCTTTAAAGTCACATTTTTGGAAATAGCAAGGTTTCAAGTTGGCTTTGTCCTTTAAAAGTCAGCCAAAAGAAGTGGAAGGAAGAACAGAAGCAGGATCAGTCCCCATGAGCAAAGGAGAAGTGAAAGCCCTGCCATGAAGGTTGGAATGAAAGATCTCACTTTTTGCTGACTCACTCAAGCCAAGCAGAGCCTCTGAACTTCTCAGGGGTTCACTCTGTCCCAGTGCATTTGGCAAGTCAGATACTTTCAAAAAAATGTAACCTTAACTTTCTCTCTGGCCCACAAATGAGACCAAGAAGGGTGAAACAACTTGTATGTTCCCTCTCTGAGAATTAAACATTCGTCCTTCAAGCCAAAGCAGCTGTTTGTTTTAAATGCAAGTGCCTCCGTCCAGCATAAATGAAGAAATACAGATTCAGAGATACAATAACATGTAATTAATTAGATCTGATGCAATTATTGGCTCCCACACGAGCCAGTGTAAGAGCTCAGCCCTGCAGTGCATAGTTAGGACCAGCACAGGATTGGGAGGAGCCCAGGCTGAGCATGATACCTATTTGTACAGGGGCATACCACATACCCTAGAAAAAAATGCTGCTGGTTTTTATATTTAACACCCCCCACTTCTAACATAAGTTATTGCTTTATATGGCCATTTTGGTTTTATTTGTCTTGTCTTTGTCTTGAATAACCAAGAAAAAAGGAATTATTCCCAGATTCCCAAGTATTACACGTTTGCTTCAGGCATCAAGCACAAGCCTTGTTTGTACAAAGAGCTGAGGGTCCATAAAAACTCCTGGATGTCAGCTGGAAGAGCACATCCACTCGGGAAGGTGCCAGAAGCAGGCAGCCCCTGGAGTTAGGATGCTGTGACCTTGTCCTGGTTTCCGCTGGGCGTAGGAAGCTGCTGCCAAACACCACCACAGGGGAATGGGTTCTTACCTCCCCCATCTCCCGGGCAGGCACTGCAAAGGCTCCCTGCACTGCTGGGGATCTTGCTTGTTTAGCTGTGCTGGAGGATACCAGAGAAAAGAGCTGCTTAGCTCTGGGGACACTGACCTGTTTACAAGCAGATGAAGAGGGACAGGAGAGCAGAGCTCAGCAAGCACTGCAAAAAGCAGGAGGTGAAGGCACACAGGCCGAGCACAAATTCCATATTCACAGACCCCACCCGCCTCCCTTTCACTGCACTTGCTCCTGGGTAATCAATGCAAATCGGGTGCCTGTTACCAGTAAATAGGACCTGAGTACCACCTTTAGCACAAGTAGTTGTCATTGTTCAGGGACACTGGTGACAGCCTCTGGCTATTCACTCCAGGCGTCCTGAGGAGCCTGTTGTCCTTCTGCAAGCCTGAAGGGAAGGCAGCAGCTCAGCTCCAGCTGAGCATCAGCAGCCTAAGAGCTAATGAATTGAAGTGGATGTCGTTAATGGATTTGCTCTCCGAGACAGCAACAAGGAAGTTCCTAGCAAAACTGTCAGAAGCAAAACCCAATAGTTGTGCCGTGAATAATTACATTGTGCAATGCCTGAGTGCAGGGGAGCTGAAATGGGCTGTTTCAGAAGGGTTGGTACCGACTCAGTGGGGTTGGGTCCAGTGAAGGTGAGAGGCCTCAGGAATTCAGGCAACACCCCTTCCAGGACACTGCCTGGGGCAGACCTTGTTTTCACCCAGAAATGAGGCCCTTCTTGAATGTGCCAGCTGCCTTAGAAGGTTGAGAAGAAGGGCCATTATCAGCTTACCACAGGCCCCAGCACAGGGAAAGAGAAAGCAGGTGAGGACAGTCATGTAATATGTATCTTTGTAATCACCTTCCTCCGGCTTTCAAAAGCAAGCAAGGCTCAACCCCATTCCAGGTGTCCCTCCAAGCACAGCTGATGAACGTACTGGAGACTTAAAAATCAAAACGACATGCTCTAGGGGACCCTGGACTAGATGATCTCCAGTGCACCCTTCCAACCTTAACCATTCTGTGATTCTGGAAAAATACAGTCAGGATACCTCCCTAGCTACCGTGCCCTGTATCAACATTTCCTTATTCTTATCCACAAGCAATGGCTTGCATACAAGTGTCCAATTAAAGTTAGTAACTACATCTAAACGGCTCATTAACAAGAAGAGATGTTCATTACCCCGCTTTTAAGAGATGTTAAACTGCCTGAGACAGGCCAACGACCTCTCCTGTTGGAAAGAGAACACCAGGTGCTAATTAACTTGAGATTACATAAATGAATTCAGTGGTGTGGCTGAGAAGCTATTTTCCTGACATTTAACTAAACCTGCTAAGACAGTGAGCTCTGAGAAAAAGACGTAGGTACATTTGTACTCAGATACCACTTCTTGCAGGCCAAACAATCCGAGCTGAGGAAAAGAGCAAGTATGCTTCAGACATGGGGTGCAGTGTGGGAACAGGAAGGTGAAGGACACAGGAAAGAGCTCTTTAGCTGGTAAACAGAGCACATGCAACTGCAGGAAATCATTAAAGAGCCTACAAGGTTATTGCAAATGCCCACTGAGCAGCACAGCCGACTGCCTCTTGTTCTGCAAGACGAGAAAGCAGGGCTTGGCTTCTTGGGCTGCTGCAGACACACTGGAGGGAAAAGGAGAGGGGAGCATGTGGTGGCCTCAGTTCCCTTGGTCAGAGAGCTTGGCAGAGCACCAAGCACTCATTTCTTCATCAGTTTAGCTGGGTAAACACACGGAATGACACCTGGGAGATCATGTAAAACCCCACTCATCCCCTTAAATCTGCACCCCGATATCTAAAGATAAAAAGAGTGAATTACAGTTCTTATTTCAAATCAATTTATTTAACAAACTTCAGGAATATTGTTTGACACTTCCACACGCTTCAGAAAATGAACAGTGACCCACTGCTGCACAGCTTGCTCTCTAGAAGGATGTCTCCAAGACAATCAACTCTGTTTTGTAATATTTGGCTGGCAAAATGCATCTTTTCCCAGCATAATTAAGTTGAGCAGTACTATAGAAAACCAGTTGGAAAAAAAAGTTACTCTTTTCACCAGAGGATCCCCTACCCCCAACAAAAGGCCTCTTCTTCAGCTAGCAGAGGGCATCCTAAAATCATTCACAATTGCACCACGTCTAGGGTGAACTCAATGGCCAATTGTCCAGTCTCCCTCTCACCCGAGCAGGAGGCACCAGCCTGGAACCCGGTCTGGCTGTGGCTGCCTTCCAAGGAAAGGCATGGAGGCACAGCCCCCACTAGCACGAGGGAGTGTACACACAAGTTATTTCCAAGTCTGGATGTCACCAAACATCACTCTGAAGTTACAATCATGTTTCTAGACAAGCCATAGATACCCTTACATGTAGGGGAACTGTCCTGCCTGGCATGGGCACCCCCGGGCACCACAACTGAATCTTTGGTTAGTTAAGGCAGTCCTGGTGCACCTGGTAATACCAAAGAGCAACATTTTGGGACCAGACCTCATAGGGTCTCTCTGGCCTAAATGGCTCTGCCAAAGCCAACAGCACTAGCTCACATAAACATCTGCAAGTTCAGCCCACCACTGTCTTCAACATTGCAGTTCAGCAAATCAAAAGCACCTGCACAGACACAGTGCAGTTTTCCAGAGACGAGTTAAAAGGCACAAGTCCTTGTCCTTGAGAGTGGGCCAAGTGTCCCCAACAAAGCTCCAAACATTACAAGAGCTTCAGGAGCTGTCTGGGTAGCACAGCTCTGCATCATCTTGACAGAAAGATGAGCAGATTCATGTGCTAAAGTACAACTGGCACTATCCAGAGCAAGCCAAGCCTGAACGTGCATTGCAGAACAGGCTTAGGAGTGTTGTCTTAAGAAGTTACAGAAATCCAAGAAGGAATGGAGACTGTCCTCCTGAAAGCAAGCGAGTCCACAGGAGCACATTCATCAAAGTGTGGCACATTCAGCTCAGGCATGGCTTAAGTGTCTTAGCTTTCAAAGACAAAGCTGTTTACTCATGGCTCACCTACACAGGCTTTTTGGCCTCTGTGCTATGATGCATTTGTTTCAGGTGAAAAATTGTGTCAAACTTGTTGTACAGGAAACTAAAACCTTGCTGAACAGACAAGGTTCAGGGATGAAACACGTAGAAACATTTGCTCTAAAACAGATAAGCAGCTTTACCAGTGGATACAAAGCGAACAGTAAACCAGAAACCCTGAAATACTCTGAAGACATTTTTAACTGTGGGCAACCGAGTGCTGTGTGTTGGACAGGGAGAACACACGGAGTAGGGCAATCTACTCTGCAAATGAGATCTTCTCTCCTTTTACATAAGACACCACGGAGAACTTTACAGCTGTAGCAGTTTTAAAGATCTTGTCTCAAACATTGGCAGAAGTATAATTTTGGCCAGGTCTCTCAACAATTCTACCAGCGGTGACAGATTAGAGCTGCACCCATCAGCCTCTCCTTAGGCAATCACAGGCTGCTTCTCCTCCCAGGCTCACTGTTAGTCAGGGGGAAAAAAAGGACCTGGTCTGCTCAGGAGGATCTAGGGCTTTCTCCTCCCATAAGAAGTGCTCCAGGAGGCTCTCAGCTACAGGATAAGCAGATTTCCCACTGTTCCTGTGGGAACCGTGATAACCAAAACACATCCCAGGAGCTGTGGTGGTCTCTGCACGGTCTGCCCAGCCACAACACCCCATGAAGGCTCCGCAGAGCTTGTCCTTCTTGCCCCAAAGAAGCAAAGAAAAAAAGCCAAGAGCAATGCCCTGTAACCGTAAACTTTGCAAGGGTTCTGAGACAGCCAGTTTGCTTGACCTGTTGGCACAAGTCCTTCAGGAGTGGCAGGAGAGTGGTGACACTGGGGAGAGGCCACAAGCACAGGGACATGCATGGCTGCCTGAGGAAAGCATCACATCCCTCCCCTGTACACCTGCATCACCCAGCACCTACCCCTGGCCCCAGGTCAGCACCTTTGTCTGAAGTGTCCCCAAAAAGCTGACCCAAGGAAAGGACCAGTAGAGGGAATGTGCCAGAAGGAAACAAAACCTGTGACTAGATCAACTTCTGTGTGCCTTCTCTTTTGAAAGAAAAATGGAGAAATAAGATCCAGTGAAGATTTTCAATACTCCACACCACTGAGCATGGCCAGGCAGAAATCACCCGTCCCCGAGCCGGAACACACTCATGGGACACTCCAAAGTTCTATCACGCTCTTCACAGGCTCCAGAATATGGGGAAAAGCACAGCAACGCCAAACCCAAAGCAGTACAGGTGTTGTGCAAGCCTCAGAACAGCACATGGGATAGACTGCAGTCTTCCAAACCTCTGCACGTTTAACGGGACACCCTCTGCTTTAATCCACTCCTCCAGAAAATGGCACTGCAGTAGCAGCCAGTCCCAGTCTGCTTGGCTGCTGTTGCACAGCCCTCCACGCTGACCAGTGGGTAGGAATGTCTTTCACAGGCATCAAGGCTGACTCATGCTTCCCCTTCTTGCACGCAAATTAAGACAGGGCATCCTTTTCAAACTTCATTAGACTCTGTTTTTTCCAGTCTAATTGGCAAAGCTGATTACACAAAGGCAGAGGTACGTCCTTTGTGCCTAGATTTTGCCTCCCCCATTCCTGAGGTGTGTGAGGCTGTTGATGTGAAGTCCACTGATCCCGTTCAGGAAGAAGAGAAACGCAGCAATGAACTCACACCAGTATGTCAGCGTGAAACCTGTGAAGGTGAGGTGATCCTTCACGAGGATGGAGAAGCTCAGAACACCGGTGGCCGACAGCAAAAAAGAGACGAGGATGAGTACGGAACCCATTGCCCATTTCCGCCTTGCATTGGCATCATCACAGACTTGGGACACCATCAGCAGCTCCAGGCCAAATATGGCAACCACAACAGCAAAGGACACCATACTCCTGATGGGAATCACCCCCACGCTCAGCCCCTCCACCTGGGCCAGGCTGAGGTCGGTGACACACTTCAGGATGCTGTCATTGCTAACGGTGCAGAAGTGCCACAGTCCAAAGAGCTGCCCTCTTGCAAAGAGCCAGCGGCCGTCGCAGATGGAGATGGACGACAAGACCACGGCTATCGCCACGCACAGGATGATCAGACTCCTGATGAGCGTCTCAAAGAAGGATTTCTGTGGTCTCCGGTGTGCCAGCAGCTGCTGCGCCTGAAAGGAGAGCGTGAGGGAAAAACAGAACAGAGTTAACAGTGCTACTTCAGGGTGAAACGAAGCCAGAGGGACAAAGCTGTGCGATTCAGTATTTGAAAATATTTACTTGAGCACATCAAACCCCTTCTCGCAAGGGAAGGCTGTACACAGGAGAAAGGAAGGGTGGGTGAAGCTCCCCCGGTTCCCTGGCTGCACAAACAATGCTCCCACGTCAAGGCCCGGGACCGAGATCACAAAAGCTCTCGGCTGAACAAGGTCCCTGCCCCACGGTCTTGCGGCACAGCCTCCTGCTCTGGCAGGGCTGGAGGAAGCCACCGGCCCCTGAGAGGATGGAGGCCGGTGGCTGGGACGGGGGAGGCGGCAGCCGTGGGCTGAGGGGGACTCCTAGCTCCCAGCATTGCCCTCCTTGAGCAGCGGCCAGCCGGTCTCTCCTCCTCCGGCCGACAGCAGCAGCGGCCCAACCCGGGTCCTCACCCCGGGGTCGCAGGCTCAGCTGCCCAAGGGCTTGGGGGGGATCTTCGGCTGCAGCCCCCGCGGACCCGCGTGGGCAACGCACTTCCCCTCCTCACCGAAACCCTCCGAGGGACCCGAGATATAATGGAAAGTCGAACCAAGCGCCCGCAGCCCCCTCGGAGAGCCNGCCGAGCCGAGCCGAGCGGGGTTGCTCCCCCCCAGCCCGGCACGGCGCGGGGGGTAGCGCTGCCCCGGCCCGAGCCCGCTCTGGAGCGCGGCCGCCGGGCAGGAGGTGTCCCGGGCGGTGGCGATGCCTCTCGCCGCGCTGCAGCCTCGCCCTGTCCCGTGTCCCCGCGTGTCCCCGGCTGCCGGAGGGCTCGAGGTGCGTTCCTGCCGCCTGGAGCAGTTCGTGGTGTAGCGCCGGTGCCAAGCGTTGGTGGACGGNGGTCGGAGATGCTCCGGGAAGGCTGGGAGCGGCCCCGGCCGCGCAGGGACGGGCTGAGGAGCAGCAGCCCCGGGGAGGACGTACCTGCGCCCCGATGGCCGTCATGCTGGCGGCGGCGNGGGCGGTGGCGATGCCTCTCGCCGCGCTGCAGCCTCGCCCCGTCCCGTGTCCCCGCGTGTCCCCGGCTGCCGGAGGGCTCGAGGTGCGTTCCTGCCGCCTGGAGCAGTTCGTGGTGTAGCGCCGGTGCCAAGCGTTGGTGGACGGGGAGGCTGCCCCAGCCCTGCCCGCTCGCCGGGGACACCGCAGGAGCCCCCGGGAGCGGCTCTGGGGCTGCGGTGATGGGTTGGGGTGACAGCCAGCCCCGGAGACGCCTGTGGGTACAGGAACACCCCGTGCTGCCCTCGCCGTTGTCTGCGCCGGTGTTTGTGTTCCCCAAGCAGTTCGGCACCGGCTCCGGTGCAGCGGCGGCCTCGCACCTTGGGCTGTGTGCGCGCTCTTATCTGCTCCCAGCCTGCTCTACCTTACCTATCTCTACCTGTGCTGTCAGCAAAAACCTCTCTGCTCATAAGTTTTACACCATTGCTCTTTTTCTCACTCATGTTTTGCCATCCTCTAACGAATTCTAATTGCTGTACCTTTTTTTTTTTTTTTTTTTTTTTTTTTTTTTTTTTTTTTTTTTTTGGTCTCAAATAGCTTTAAAAAATCTTAAGAGTGCTGGGTGTTGCTGTGTCATCAGAAGCTCTTGTTTTGCTGCCAAGTTCTGATTTTGACTCCAGCAGCGAGTCTGCGGTCCAGTGGACAGCCCCACGGGTTGTTGTTCTCGGCCTCCCTCACATGCACAGGGGTCAGAATTTGGCCATTCCCTTTCTAGCCTGAAGGAGTTGGAAGGATCTCCTTCTCCAATATGAGGTTGTAGAAGTTATTGTAACTTTACCCTTCTTCCAGCTTCCATTTCTGAACCAATCATCTGTCTATACAGATTGTCTCATAATTATAATGTCTACACAATTTCAGAAGGGCTTTCTGTATTTCCTTTAAAACACCATTTATGTCTGCTGTGATCTGTCTGGGGGTATTTTCTGTGACACTATTTCTAGTAAGAGTGAGTCTTCTGAACAACATTTACTTTAGTTTTCATACTTTCAATTTTAATGGTAAATGCTGACCTTTTTCTTTCTCTCCTCCTGCAGAATCTTTTGTTTAAGTGTTTCTCTACAAAGTTGTATACAACGTTAGATTATATTTCTATCAGACACCAAATTGAGATTTTCTGCTTTTGCAACCCATGGCAAATCTTTGCAAGGTCTGTTATTAACTCATTTTTGTTGGTTTGTGGTTTGCAACATATTTTATTTCTGAATGTGCTACAAAACTAGCAAACTTGATGTTTGCCACATCCTTTTCATCTTAGGTTTACCAGTTGATAGAAGAGCTTTATGAACATCCTGGGCTCTTTATTCCACAGCTTAAAGAGCATTGCTGCATTGCATTGTGCAGACTGATCGCATGCATTTGCTGTGATTGCCTTCCACTTCAAAGTTCCAAATTCAACAATATAAATGTATTTTTGGCTCAAAAAGCATAAGCAGGTCTTGTTGTCTCATTTGTTGCGTGAATAAATGCTGCTTACATGTAACCATGCTGAGCAAGTGCAGACTTGGACCAGACAAAATACAACAACTCTTATCTGGCCAAAACCTTACTAACTTATGCTTCCTCTAACACTGGCTCAATCCTGCAAAGCATTAGGCAATTTGGCCCACAATTAGCAAAATCATTAGGCATAGATCTTCATTTAAAACATCTGAGTCATCCTAACGACTTCAGCAATTAAACCCCTTAATTTTTAACCTGATTTTTAGTGAGGGGTATTCTGCTGAGCAAGATAATTTTTTTCTCTGTAAAAGCCCATGGTAAGGCTCACATGAGTAAACACACACATAAAAAGCCTTAACGAATGAGGAAATTAAAGTGGTTACTTCTGAAACCAAAACCACTCCCCTGCCATACTTGTATTCTTTAGTAAATAAATAGTTATGTGCCAAGCCTGTTCTTTGAGGAAAGAGGGTGGTTGGGGATGGTACTTCTTCTGCAAAGGAGAAATCGCTTTAATGTTTTGTATTTTATTTAGTTAAATATAAACGAGAATGCAACTTGACCTGGAATTATGATCAGCATTGAATAGGCACTTTCAGAGTCACTTTCCTGAGGTCACCCCGGAGAGGATTGTAACAAGTGAGGGCTTCATTTCTGCACCTGCTTGAAGGAGATGCCTTCTGGTAAAGCTGTCTGGCTTTAGAAAGCCTGGGAGAACTCTGCACCTTTTTCAAATGTAATGAGTTTATCCTCATTGTCTCATTACAAAACAAGCCAAACATATTATCTGACTTAAAAAGAAAAGTGGGAAGATGCCTCTATACTATTTTTAAAACTCATATGTGAAAATGGTATTTTATAATAAAACGAGCTTCATGCCTTAAAAGAAAAAAAACATTTTTTGTCTGAAAAATACATTACCTATGTAATAACAACATGGTAAGTGACCTTTAAAGCACTTTAGAAGTATTTTTGGTTCAGTTGTGTTAATGTAGAGTTCTTGGTATATTGCCAGTTTCATTATTTTGTTTAGAAAGTACCTTTTCTCTATTGTTTAAGCAGGCATTTCACATCCTATTCCTGGAGAGAAAGTTTTTGGGGAAATGTGTTCATAAATAATGGAAATTACCAGAGACTGGTGTACAACACAGAAATAGACTCATCTTGTTCATTTAAAACCGTGAGGAGTTTAACTCTGAAGAGTCTGTTCCAGCTTTTCTCCTGCAGAAGCTTGGAGAAGGTTCAGGACAGAAATTTGAGAGTCACCAGGGACTTAGGGGACAGTTACCCAGTGAAGTGAAATCACTTAGGGGTGAAGCAGAGCATGAGTGACTGAGGCACCACCAGTCCAGGTTCATCTGGTCTTGAAGCTGGTTACTTCTGTAAATACCTTTTTCTGTTTAATAAAATTCTTTCTGATCACATCTTTAATTCTTGGCATAGCAACTCACCTGGTGAGGCATTTAAACCCTCAGGTTTGTTAGATCCCTAGTTCAAGGTACCTCTCCAGAGAGAAGTGGACCTGATCCTCGAGACAAATAGATCTTGAGTATCTTGCAGACTGAGACTTTGGGAGGTGTTGAAGGTCTGTATGGGGGAAAAAAGTTACTTTTTTTTTTTTTTTTTTTATCTTCCCAAAGCAGTGAGCGTGTAGAAAATATTAGGAGGAAGAAGGAAGAGGCCAGCTGACTCCTGTCACTGTTCTTTTGCCTTCTCTTTTTCCTGGAAGTAGACTGAAAATCCAGATTGAAGAAGCTGCACTCAGCTCAGGCTGGGTTCAGCCTATCTGGGCTGAAACAGAGCTGCTGGAATTGGGCAAAAAGTCAGCAAGCTGCTGGCAAGCTGCTCAAACCCAGCAGCTTCTGTGAACACAGAGATCATCCTAGGTGAATCGTGCCCCAGGCAGCAGCATGGGTACCAAAAGGGGGTTTGGGCTGTGCCAAGGCCCACACAGCTCTGGCCAGCCCCTGATCACAACTACTTTAGCTCAAGATCTTCCTCCCATCGCTGCAAGTTCTTGCAGCCAAGCGGACAAACTCACCCTGGCGTGTAAGAGCACGTAAAGAGGAGAAAGCTCCTGGGCCAGATGGTTTCACTTTGCCTCCTGCCCGGCTGCCTCTGCTGTGCCACAGGAAGGCAGAGTGGCCACCAGACAGGGGCTGCCACGTGTCCCTGCAGCCCTGGGCTCTCCTGCTCACTGCTGGCTGTGCAGGAGAGGCCTGGGCTGCTGCACGTGGTGATAACACCCAGTGAATACCCACCACCAAGGTCTGCGTCCTGTTGTCCCCCCACATCAAACTTGCTAAGTGATATACATGCAATTCATAAAATTCGTGCTTGTATGGGTTAAAGCATTTAATTAAGAGGAAGCCTTATTGTGCAATTCAAATTTGCTAAATGTATGCCTTGCTTCCTGTAAGTTTTCTGCTACCTCAGATATGCTACTCAGAGAAATCATGAGTGTGTGATACCATTTGTTATCCTGTTTTTGTAATTAGTATTTTGTTGTTTTTAGGAATCCCATGTTAGTGTCTGTTATAATATGTGTGTGTGTTTTGGCATAAAATAGTTGCAGTCGTTCGTATAAAACTATTTAAATTTAGGACCTTTTAGATAACTCCCGAGCATTTTCCCTTTTGGAAAATTGTACCTCAGTTGTCTTGGATATTTCTAGGTGTTAGTAATATTAGAGTATAAGTTAAAATGGCCGTTATTTTTTGTTGTGTGTTGGTTCTGTCTTTATCCATCTCAGGAACCCCTAAGTATTATTGGTAGTGTATAGTTAGTTTAAGAAAATGTTAAAGTTATTTCCTCAAAATTGCACTATAAAAAGAAAAAAATGATAAATGTATAAAAAATATAAGAAATAAGTTTAAAAGCACGTGGTTTAAAAGCACATGGTGAAACTGAGAGGTCCCCTGGTTGCCTGAAAGAACACAAAAGAAAAAATAGGCATTTGCATTTACAAGGACAGATTCCAGGAAGCAAATCTGGAAATCTGTGTACCCACCCAAACCTGCAAATGGAGAACATATCTTGATCAGTGTGAAGCACCCATCATCTTCCGCAGAACCAGAAGAATTAACAGAACATCAACAGGGACTCTCCTTTTGTCACACCCATGACAGCGAAGGGAAGTCCTTTGTTTCCATTTTTGCACCGGAGAGAAGAAGACCCCGCACCCGAGATCTCCAACTCCGATACCATGGCAAAGCAGGATTTCGGCAATTATTTCATTCTGCCTACGAGCACATCGAAATCTGCACGTAGGACTGAGGTCAACAAAATACAAGACAAAGCTGCAGAGCCCCTCAGGGCGAAAAAACCGTATATAAGTCGGCAGAAAATGGACATAAGACGGTGATTCTGGGAGGCTGGAGCGTGGCAGACGCTAAGCTAGGGCCAGAACTCACCCGTGCCGGCCGGTACGAAGGACTTTTTCGGTGATGGTGTTTTGTTATTATTTTTGCCTTAAACTCTGTTGGTAACGTTTTTAATAAATTGTTATTGTGTTTTTGCACGTAATCTGGCTTCGTTTATAACACTAAGGGACTCGGAGCTGGGTTAGAAACATGCTGATAATGTGGGATTTGTTACAGTGATTTTATCCCCCACCTCAGTTAAGTCGAAGAAGAGAGACTTTAAGCAGGAGAGGCTTAAAGGAATACATATTGTATCCCAGCAAGAATTGTGTTTTCACTTCTGATCAGTTTTTGGACCTGCCTTAGCATCACCCTGCAGAGATCCAGCACTGGGTGCTCCCTCATGCTGCTTCGGATTCAGCCTTTTTCAGGGACCTCTGGCAATAGTTACAATGGCTTAGAATATACCTCAAAATATTTGCATCTGACCATTCTGACAAATCTGCTTTGAAATATACATTAAAAAAAAAAAAAAAAAAACAAAAAAAAACCAACCCAAAATTTAAGCCTTTTAGCACTACTAGAAAAATTTGGGTCCATACTTCAATACTACATAGGTTGGGGGGAATCGTTCAATTTCTCAGCTGTCGCATACGTATTTCTTCTCTAAATAAAAACTCAGATCAATGGATTTAAAAATACCCAGTATGTTAAACTGGTGAGTCTACCTCTCTGATTCAGAGCAGTATTTATTAGGAGGAGCTGACATACCATTACCTCAGCCTTTTGAGGAAAACAATACAAATTGGTGCCTTGCACATTTTGGTGAGGAGAAACAAGGTGTCTGCCCGGCTGTGTTGGCCAAGTAATGTAATTTTCTTTCCAGGGTGCAGAGAGAAAGCGTGTGATGATGCTTCTTTGGATGCAGCTCATAAATGTGTGTGTACTGGGAGTAACTGGGAATGAAAGGCAAAAGATGACTGCAGACAAACTCCATGTGAATTCCCTATTCTAAAGACAACACAACTGAGCTGTGTTTCACTTCCACAAACACCCTGGTTCTAGAAGAAATACAAGCTCATTCTATAAATGATGAAAACACATCTAAAATGGATTGATGCCATGTGCAGTTTAAGTGAGCAGCTGAAGATTGGCTAATTCATAGATCGGAAGGTACTTCATAGACTTGTGGGTAGGAGAAAAAAACTAGATTCTATTTTTGTTCTATTAACTTTTACCCTTCTGAGTTTATTACCGTGAATGCACTTAAATGTCTTACATCAGTGCAGTATCAACTTCTCTTACTTCTACACAGCTTTGACAGCTTGGAAGACTGTGTGACCCATTTCTGGGGTGACTGCTGTGGTATTTAGAAACCTATCCCAGCCAAAATACACTTTCTTTTTTGTCTCCACAATTTATAATTAATTTGTAGAAGATGGCTTAGATGGCCAGTCACCCCCAAGTGGTATTGCCCAATACTGTTTGCTCTGAACACTCAGGGGGAAGAGCAAATATTTTGAACAGTGAATGCAATTGTCATTTATTTTTAGCAGTATCATCAGAGTCAAATAAGTTCAAAGGTTAAAATGCTTGCATTGTGAAACAAGATCACTCCAGATGAGTACTGAAGATTTTTGGGTCAGTTGCACGCTGCAGTCAGCCTTGGAGCTCAGTTTAGTCAAACTGAAAAATTTACTTCACAGGTTTGAAAAATCTGTTATGGGCCTTAAGCAACACACCAATACTGATTTCTTATATCTATGCTAGGCGTGTTGCACATTCATATGTTTGTTAAAAGCAAGCAAAACCCCTCAGAAAGAGATTTCCAAGGAAAACATCATCCCCTTTCTTATCTGTACCTGCAGTGGGTACCAATCAGCTCCGTGTTGCTCTGTGCAACAGCTAATCATAGAAGCACGACAGAAGGAACACTGTCTTATCACAGCCAGGAGTTAACATTTATTATGGCCATATCCAAAGTCCAGGTTCCGTCCTGCAGGCTGCAAGCTCAGCAGAGCAGAGCTGAGTGCCTGTGTGCCAGCTGGCCTCTGACCTCCTGCATGTTGGGCTGGCCTCAGTGCACGTCTCCTCTCCTTCCCAAGCCCTGCGAGGATCAGGATGTTGCTGGCCTTTCTTTGATCTAACAGAGAGGAAATAGCAGCAACTCCCTGAGTGGGTGTCAGAACAATCCCGTTTTGCAGCACTGCCCAGGCATCGAAATCATCTGTACCAAAAGTACCTTACTGCAGGCAGAGCAATGGCTCTGGAATTACATTTTGGTTTGAGGCTTGCTGCTTCTGTTTCTGATCTCAAGGCTGTATACGATAACGGTTGTCTATTTTCACCACCTTATTAGTTTAATAAAAGCAATTACCTCTACCTACAAATCTGTTTGTAGATGCCCTTAAACCACCACTGCCCAAGTGTTATTTGTGCAGCCCAGGTGCCTCACACACCTGGGAGCACTAGGCAGTCACCAGGTCAGCAATATTTCCAGGCAGCCCAGCATCCTACACATTTACAGACATTCATCCTGCTGCCAGACAACCACAACGAGCCCCTTAACTCAGCTCAGTCTATTTCAGCTGTTCCCTGCAGTGGTAGCACCCACAGGTACTGCCTGTCCAGCCAAATTTTGTGTTGCTGCTTCTTGTCACAAACACCGTGCACAGTCACCACCAGCACCTTTGCTTCTGCCTTTTGTAGTCAATTACTGCAGAACTTTTATTTCCACATCTTGAATTTTTCAGCTTGCTCCTGAGAGACACAGTTGACTGCCAAAGGGCAAGCTAAATAGTAAGACCAGTGATGTTACTTTCTTAAGGATGGTGAAGCTGCAAGCAGAAGGGTGTTACTACAGTAAAAAATAAACTATCCAAGTAAAGACATACAAGGTAGAGTTCTCAGTCGTTTGTGTTACTTAGCAAATAGCATTATTTGTAAGCCTGGCCAAGAGCAAACTCTCTCTGGGATAAGCACTGTGTACAGAGTGATGTTTTCCTAATGCCAGAGGTATGAGAAAGGAGAGCAGCACTGTAACAATTAATTGTCACAGGGGAAACAAAGCCAAACGGTGACTGGGATATAGAACTTGCTAATCCCAGCCCATCCTTTAGACCCAACTCCCCTGCTTTAGCAGCCAAAAATTCTGACTACACCTGTTTTTGAGAGAAAACATGCTGGCAAAGCACAATGCCCACAGTGCATCAGCTTCCAGCAAACAAGAGCAATGTGGGAGCATTCGCTGGTATGAGCTCTGTTCTGATAAAGGTTGGCAGAATCCTTCAAGGATAACCAGCTTCACAAAATACAGCTGCCAAGAGGGAGCTGTATCACAAAGATGTGGAATTTAGGGCTAGAGAAGGGGTAAAAGCATTTTTTATGCTGAACATCTGCTCTTGCAAAGCAAATTTAATTAAGACAATCTCAAGTAACAGAGGATACAAGAGCAGGTAAGAAACTCCAAATGCTTATTTTACTTGCCCAGAAGAACAAGGAGGAACAAGAATAAACAGCCTCTTTTTGTTCTTTATCCTAGCACATTTTAAAGAACAAAAAGCAGCTGTAAGAGCATTTCCCATTAAAAGTAGCAAAGGGGGAAGTTATAATTTTTGAAAGCATGTGAAGTAATCTGTAAATCTACTACTCACCATATGTAACTAGCTACAAAATTGTATTTACCTAGACAAATACATAATGATAGTTTTCATCCCTATGTAGTTCTATAAATCAATAATGAATCTTCCTATCTGACCAGTGCTTAAAGCACTCTATCCTCACCTACTCAGATGCTAACCAGTACAGCAGGAATTATGATGTCTTATTCCTGTATAAGCTTGGGACTTCATTCTCAAATGCTCTATGCTGGAATAGTTTAATGTCACATTTTTAAAGGAAACTTTTCCATCATCATCAGCTCCAGGAGACTACACTAGGCAGATCAAAACAATTAAAAGCCTGCTAGAGGTGGTCAGAGCTGTGTGTTTTTGCTGAGGATCACTACAAGTCTTTCTCTTTGAGCAGCCTTGCCAGTGTTGGGGCAGTCTATACATGATCCCCCTCTCACTGCAGCCTAGGACATGGCAACACCAAGTGGATTCTCTTGCTTTTACAGCATCAAGAGACTCAACTCCACTGCCTGTGGAAACTTCCCTTTCCCAGGGAAGGTTTTGTGCTCAGTATTTGAGAAGCTGCTGTTGGGAAACAACACGTCCCAGAGGTTTTATGAAAGATGATTTGGCAGTTGCTGACTAAGTCCCTGAAAGCTCCAGGCAACAAGTACCAAGCACCTTGTTCTTAGCACACACAGCATCAGAGATAACCTTTTCCAGATAAGCCCTGTGGTGGCACCAGCTCCTGTGGGTTGCCGCCCAGCTCCCTGGGGAAGGAGGCAGGGCTGCGTGGTTCGGACGCGAGTCAGCAGTGCCCGGACCCCCTCTAGTGGCACCAGGACGGGGAGGACGGCTCTGCTCGGCAGCGGCAACGCGGCAAATACAGCGTCGGCTCAGAGCGACCCTAAGGGACCACCAGCACCACAGCTAAAGTACCAAATGCACTTTAATGAGATCCAGGTTTTGTTCCCAGAAGGAATTTATACCGTGTCAGTATGTTAGGCAAGAACATAATTTCTCCTGGACTACAGACATGAGGAGAACCGACTATGACGTATTAGGTATCTAAGGTTACTCTTAGAAACCAGTTTTCCACATTATTAGAAATAAGGCAGGTTTCAGGCGTGCATGTAGCTGATTTATCCAGTCCTCAGATGCCATATTTGCCCTTTAGTTCTTCCACTTTTGCTATGTAAGCTTTCATTGCATCTTCTTTGGACATTCCTGAAGGACAAAACACAGGAAGAAGTCAGATACCTTTTACAGATGAAGATGCCTTTCACAAGTCACAATTCCTTGCTCTAGCCTGTGCCACCAGAGAGTAAAGGAGCCAGGAAGGTCACTTTGCTGTGAATCCACTGCTGAAGTTTTAAACAAATGTGTTCCATCAGTCATGAAAAAACAGTGTTTCGAAGCCAAGTTTTTTTTGCACAGACAGCAACTAAGCAGTGTATTAGTTCTATTAATGTCATAGACAATTAATACAGGAAAGCTATTCCTTAAAACACCAGAAAAAAGCCCCATTGTCATAGATTCGGCCACTTGTTTGGCTCCTCATTTAGAGCTGGAAGCTCAGTTGTTTCTTCTAAAGCTTTCCTAACTGGAAATGCATAACAGCTAGAGGGAGAGCTCAGTCTTCAGGATACTAGGCTGGGACCAGGAAAACAAATTTAGGTTTCTGCTGCTGTTATTGTTCTTCTTTTCTAACATCTTAGGCCAGCCGGGCATTTTGCACCCTAATTCCCTTTCACACAGGCCGTAATTTTCAGGATTACTTCTGTCTTGCAGAGGTAATCAAAAGTAGAAGTTTATTATAACAGCATTCTGAGCTTCTAGAACTCTTGTATTAAAGGGCAACATTATTCTGTTTCTTGCTGAACTACACGTGCCCTTCTGACTAGTTTGCCAGGGGTAATTTTATTCATTTCTTTAATCAGACACTTACCTTTCAATGCACTCCAGGCATCCCACTTTGCTTTGCCTTTGAAGTCCAGCATACCAGGGCGCTCTGAGAGAGACAGGATAAGCAGCAGGATTAGTGTGAGTGATCTGGGTGTAGGTAATACCCACTTGAAGGCTTAGTTAGCTCTTAACCATGACCAAATACAGTGGCTCATCTCTGCAGCTGTTACATGCTAAGCTGTAGCCAGGAGATCACCTCAGGGGAATATGTTACAAAATTGTTGGTGACAACAGAAATGGACTCCTTCAAATTCCCTTGAGACACCAGCATTTGAGCAGAAGAGCACCAACTATTGTGATTTGATTTAATTGTACTTTCTGAAGAGCCTGCCTTTGCAAGAGCTATCTAATTAAAGAACACCAGCTCTAATGTAAAGCAGAAATACCCTGAGGTCTAGTACAGGTAGAGACATGAAAACAGACAGCTGTTTGTAGCAACATACAGCTCAGAATTCATTACCATCAAGTTAGTGGTGTGTTTCTAACCTATAGTTCTGCATCTGCATTTGGAAACTTGAAAATCTAACTCCCATCACTGCAGGCTGTGGTGTGGCCAAGTAGAATGACATTTATATGGTTATTCTTCACATGAAGTCGCCTTCGTAGTTTTACTTCCTCTCTCTCTCTCTCTTTAAAGACAATTCTTACAACTCACAAGTGGAACTGGGCAGTATCCACAGAGACGCCCTAGTGCAGCTCCCGTGGCACAGTGACCTGCAGCTCCAGTTGGCAGCTCCACTCCTCTCCAGCACAAACTCACCAGGCACCCTCCCACGGGCTGCTTCTCTGCCAGCTCAGGCTGCTGCTTCACAGGAGTGCAGCCACTTGCAGGAATGGATCGTATCTTAAACCCAAAGTCACTTCTTTCCTCCCTCAGGCTGCCCACTTTGGAAAAAGATTAAATTACTTACCATTTCCTGTACACTTCACTGCCAGCTTTTAAATCAATGGACACTCAATAAACTTTGCCAGCTACTGGGTTAGGAGGCCAGCACTCCAGAAAAATGACCTTTTCCCTTTCTAATTCTAGCTACTCCAGTGTCGATACACAAGGTCGATAGAGGCACGCTTCACTCTAAATGTTATTCCAAACGCTGAGCTGCCATCGACAGCAATGTAGCGAGAGGAGTAGCCAGAAACATTTTGCACTGTGTACTTGCAGACATATCTTTGGTACAGTCTTTCTAAAGTACGATATTTAATTGCAGCTCCAAAAAAAGTTTTCTCCTGTTCTTCTGGTTTTGCTTTCCAATACTATTTTTAGCAGCCAATCCACTGCTAAAATGAACTGTGTCATCCCCTCCAGTACTGCGATTCCACTTGTATCGTTTGCCTCGCTGTTTAAGTCTGTATAACCGAGAAGTGTTTGCACTAAAGCAGCACCCCTTGGCCTGAGCAGCTACTTACTGACAGAGGTCTCCAAAAATCCCAATCCCAATATTTGCACAAAGCTAACACAAAGCATCCTCGGGCCCTCGCCGCACGGTTCAGACGGCGGCAGCCGGGTTAATCTAAAAACCACGAATTACACAAAACCTTATCGGGTCAGCCTGTGCCCTCCCGCACACAAATCCGTGCCAAGTCGGCACTGAGTCACTTTCGCTGAGCCACGGGATTGCGGGAAGCGCAGTGGGGGAGAGGTTCTGCCTCCCGAAGCGTCTCCAGCGCCGCCGGCGGAGCGGTACCTACCCGTGTTCACGTCGCCCACCGTGGCCTGCTTGTAGTGGCTGTAGATGTCCAGCATCTCCTGGTCCGCGGGCTGCGACTTCAGCTGCTTCACCTCCTCGGCAGCTTTCTGGAACGCGGCCTGGGGGCAAGGCGGCAGCGGGTGAGCGAGAGAAGGTACCCGAAGCCCCCCAACCCGCGCCCGGCTCCCCGCAGCCCCGGCGCCNGGGGGGTGGCGGTGGGGCCGGGCCGCGGTCCCGCTGCTGCTCCGGGTCGGTTCCTCTCTCCTAAAGGAATGGGCCACTAGCGCCTCCCACCCGTCTTCTTAGCCCCGTGGAGGCGCGGGGTAGTACATGGTCCCAGCCCTGCATGCGATCGGTTTGAGTAGTAAACGTGAAAATCGCCGATTTCTGATTGTGCTCCCGATTCTGTGTTCCTACAGTGTTTTTCCATGCTGCTGAGGAGCAAGTGAATTGAATGCGGTACTACCCTTTACTGCATCCTCCAGGTCGCCAGCCCGTGTGGAATAGCACCAAGAAAACATCCATCTTTGCTCTTCAGTATAAATCGAGTTATTTTCAGGGGCAAAGTATACTTTTTTTGATTGGCATGTGTTATTTGTGTGGTGTGTGATACACACAGCTCATTTGAAATGGAACTCGGGGAATTATTAACCACAGGGCTGTAAAAGCAGGTTGCCTTGTGTGGTGGAAGGGCTTTGTCCTTGTTGTACAGATAGTACTTGAAAATATTGGTAGTTTGCTTTGCCAGCCTGTGGCTGAGACAAATACAGCCAAGGCTGGGATGCACCTGCATGATGGCGGGGCACTTAAATAACCCCACAGCAAAAAAAAGGGGAAAAAAAGAAAGACACACAAAAAAGAACGTAAGAAAGAGCATAAGGGGATGAATAGGTAAAAGATTCCCTCTCAGGACTAGAGGTGGTGACTGCGATGCCTGCTCAGGGATGGGAGGTGCAAGGCTCATGCTGATGTTGCAGCGCGTGGGCTGCAGTCCTTGCTTGTTGCTGCAGCAGCCACGTCAGTTTAGCGTGTGGGCAGGAAACTGAGGGGTGCCCAGCGCCAAAAATAGAGAAGTTTGTCAAGGTAGAAAAGAGCTTATTTTCCTGTGGAGAGAAAAAACCCAACAGAACAGTATGTGGACTTGTTTGAAGAGGGGTTTGGGTTGACAAGGCCACTCTGTTATAAGCTCTGCCCTCTGTTGAAGTAGTATAAGCCCACAGAGCTATTCTAGAGACCAACTATTATAAATTAAATCCCTTAAGGACGTAGTAGTATACCAGGAGAATTACTTGCCTGTGTATGTGGGGGTGGTTTTTCACTTTCCCTGGGGAGGTGGGAATGAGCATTGTGTAACAGCTTAGGCATTTTTCAGGGTATTACACTCTCTACAACAAAGTATATTAATAAGGCTTTGGGTTTGTTTGTATTAGGACATTCTTCTAGAGCACAAGGTTACTTGCCCAGCAGGTAAAGTCTTTCAGTCGCTTAAAACCCAAAAAACACAGTTGGATTTATCCACAGCAGTTCTGCATGTTTGGTAGGAAGTCTGGTGTGGCATTACACAGCACAGATAATGGGGTATGTGGTGTGCAGCATCAGCAATGCCCTGTTTGTTTTGAGACCCCGTTACTGCTCCAGTTGGAATCATAGAAGTGAAATCCTGAAAAGCACGATGCCATTGAATTTCTTACCATGTTTTATCCTTTGCATGAGGCCCACTTACACCTTGTCTTCCAGCTGTGCTCGTACGCAGAGGAAAGGCAGTAATCCCTCTCTTTAATGTTTCCCAGGTTATTCAGAATTAATTCTGATGTCAGCAGAAAGCTCGACCGTCACAGTTCGTCTTGTGCGCTCTTTTGAACATCGGAATTTCAGGCCTGTGGTGTACCATGGAGTTCCCTTGGATCAGACAGTGAAGGAATTCATTGCTTTTGTGCAGAAGGGTAAGAGGTGGTTGTGTCATTTGTTTGCCTCAGTCCCAAATGCTGCTGTCCCTGCACAAGGAAGTGGAGAGGAGCAAATGAATGGGAATTCTGTGGCTTTGGTAGAGATGCCGAATTTGTGTTTACATCCCCTGTGTGCTTTTCTTCCTTGGTTGGAAGGTCTGGAGTTAATAAGAGCTTCCATGGTCAGTGTGCTGTGCCTGAATTCGGATGGACTGCTCCCCCTACCCAAATCCCCACACTTGATCTAAAAGAAACAAAGGCATTTCTGCATTTGGCTCAGTGCCTCAGGCTCCTTGAGTGGTGCTGTCAGGCAAATATTCATAAATTAATAGGAATAAATGAATAGAATTTAGAAAGTCTTTGATCCTAACTACGCAAATATGTGGAATGTGGGAACGCACGTCTGTTTGCTATTGGAGAGAAGAGAGGATCTTGAAAATTTGTTCTTGACACTGTATGGTCTCACTGTGCTTGTTTGTTTATGAGTTTCTGTCTCCATCTCGAGCTTTGTGGTGCAGATTTACTCATCTGTGGGCTTTGTGTTTTAGAAGCCTGGTGAAAAGTGACAGTGAATCTAAAAGTTAAGTACTGCAGACCAGCCCACACAGTGACTTGGTAATCAGGGTGTTACCCTTAATCTTGCAGGTGTATTTCCACACACCTAAATGGAGACATTCAAAGGGCACAGAATAACATAATTTCGTGGTTTTTTTTCATGAAGTCAGCTTTAAACAAGTCTTGAGCTGCTGTAGATGATAACATTTGAGCAACTCCTAGGACATTGCCCTGGCACTCATGGGTGTATTGTGTTTGGCAATTTCCATACTTCTAGGCAATGATAGACATGGCAAGATCTTAGTTTTAGAAAACTGCAAGCACTTTCAGAACATATGGCACAGCTGCTGTTATGGACAAGAAAATAAAAAACAATGCTAAGAAACTTGCTTTTGATGTGTGCAGTATTGCAACTCGCTGTTATTCGAGACAAAGCCAATGTCTTGAACAAGACTTTTTAGAACCTCATTCCACAGGGGTCCAAAAGCTCAGTTCCATCCTTTACTGTAATCTGTTTTGAAGGGGCAGTTTAAGATAAATTGTTAAGCTATTGAAGAAATCATGGCTTCAGCCACCTTGCTGCTGTGCACCCACAGGTGACTGGGCCTTCTGAGGTCCTGTTTAAGTCACTGGGAGCACTCACAGGGAAGGTGACTTATGGGCTGTGTCCTGCGAGCAGCTAAAGAGTTAATTTCCTACAGTTTGGCTTCCTTTTCGTGGCTGGTTCTCATAGCTGTGTTTGCTGAACAATTCAGTTGTGAGCTGTTTGTTTAAGGTGAAGAGAGATGCTGGGCAAACCCTTAGGAGGATGTTCCTGGCAGATTTCTGAAGGATCAGACTCCCGTGATCACACCCTAATTGCACTGACTCCTGTCCTCACGGGGTGTTCTGTTCAGAGGGACTTCATGCTCAAGTGGAGTTATTCCCATATGGAGTCACTATAGAATCTGAGCCAAAGGCTGTGTTTTAGCATTTGATGCTCAAAACAAGTCTCCTGTGTTGCAGATTTATTTTGATGTAAAGGCTGCTCAGGGGATGCATACGTTGCACAATAATGGAAAATGAAGTATTGGAAATAATTTTAAAAGAGAGCTTTGTTTTAACTTTGTGCTTTTCTTTTAATAGATGTGTCTTCAAGAACAGGACTTCCTCCTCCTTTTAAAAATTACAAGTATGGTAGGTGTTTCTTCTATTACTTGTTGTAATTACTGTCAAATGCCCACATAATATTTTACACCAGTACTTACACAGTTTAAAAGATAACTGCTGTATGATACTAATGTTGGTGCCACTACCTGCCTACATTTGCAACTCTATCCTGCTCTTGTAGCTGGGGCTATGCCACTGGGATCTTGTCTGCAGAACTTGACCATTATTTTGAAGATGTGTTTTAATCTCTGAATTAGGCTGCATGGTTTACACTATTTGCTGCTGGGTGCTGATGGGTTTTGCTATTAATTTTTTATTACTTTTATAAGTGCCTTTTAAACTCTGTCTTTACCCTAATGAGCAGCTTGTGATCTAAAAACACTTTGAAATTGTAGTTCTATTCTTCAGTATCTATTTACTGATGGTGAAGCAGAAGCTGAAGGCAAGAAGTAGAAAATACTTGAGATTTATATACTTAAATAGTTGACACAATATAAGAGAAACAAGGGAACTTTGCTCCAAGATATGAAACCTCTTAAATACAAGCTGGTGGTTTGAAATAGCATGATGTGAAATTTAAGCTGACTTTATTCTCTAATGTAAGGCTATATGTATATTTCCTTTTGTGCAAATTGGCATGAACATGTGCAATTCATCTGTTTGGGACAGAGAAAACTTTTAAAATATTCCTTTAAATACTCCTAAATTACTTCCTTTCTTGGAGTTTGTAAACTCAGATGTCAGTCACGTATCTTTTTCTAAACTTGGCGATTCTCAAAGTTCCCTTGGAGTTTTCCTGCAAGTGATTCTCTGTCTCCCATGTTCTTGGAGCTGACAAACTCCTTCCTCTACGATGCAAGGGAACTTTGCTCCAGAAACCTGCTTAATACATGTGAATGGTAATAACCTCTATTTGCCTATTTGAAAAAAAAGCCAAGGATTTAATTTTGTGCTCTTGCTGATGGTGAAACAGAGTGCAAATTGAAGCCAGAAAAAAAGTTAGGGGTTAAGATTGATGCTACATCAGTGGCAAGGATTGGAATGTTACTATTATTTTTAATATGTTACTTAAGGTCTTAACACCTGTAAGTGAGTTTGAATTTGGAGGTGCCCTTCATCCCATCTGTGACTTTGGATGAGGGGGTCCTGTCTAGAACTGCTGCTCTCAGTTGTATCCCTGGTGTTGCCTCTCCCAGCTGCTCGTTCTTTCATCACTCAGAGATTAGTTTAGCTTTTCCCAAGGCATATTGTGCCATGTGGGGCTGAGCATAACTTTATAAAACCTGTTGAACCAGTTACTGGGGACCTGCTCTTACTGTGATGGTGCTAACTGCAGGAAAATTTTCACACAGGAAAATCGAAGCCAGGTTCCTCACCTTGCCCTCAGGCTGTGAATCATCCAGGTGCATGTTTTTATCATCTCTGCTCTCTACAGTGCTCTACTGTCTTTCTTATGTTTTTGTGAGGAAAGGGCTGTGAGATTTTGCTGTGAATAGTGCCAGTAAGAGTCAGATTTTTCCTCCTGGTTTGTTTGGCAGAAATCTCGGGTGGATCTGGTTGTCTCTCACCTTGCCTGTTTCAGTTTCCTTCCCTGCAGAATTCAGAGAACTTGGTTCTCTTAACATCATGTGTAATACCATCACATTTTTCCTCTTGGATTAGTGTTCCAATTCACATCCCAAAGCTTCTGACTTTCATTTTCTCTTCATTTCTTTGTATGGATCATGTTCTTGATCTAGAACTCTTCTGAGTCAGTCCTAGCTTAGTACCTTGCCACTGCCATCTTTTCACTGATGTTGGCAGTCTGGGTGCCAGCTTGCTCCAGAAGCTGCTTCTCAGTTTTATTTCTTTGATCCATGAATGTGGAGCAGTATGGCAGTAGTTCATAAAATCAGTTAGAAAGTGATCTCTTATCAATTGCCGTGATAGACCTATTATCAGAAATGGCAAGATAAAAACTTGGCAGTGTGATTGAGTGGGACTAAATGGGGATGAAATAGCAAAGAGGACTTCACTTGTGAGAAGAGATTGTAGTTTCATCTCTGTAACACAGTTAGAGAAGCCATTTAATAGCTCAGATGAAGACATGGTAAACTGCTGGGTGCCAGGGATGGAGTTCTGAGCAAGTAGAACTGGGACAACACTTCAGGGCATGACAGGACAAAAACTGGAGAAAAGGGAAGGTGTCAAAGTAGACAGAGGAGCTTAAAACTAACAGGCACAGGCTGGGTTTATTTGCTGTAGTAGAAAGGTTTCATGATTGCAATGTATTTTTTCTGTGGTTGCTTGGTCTTTTTGTAATGTTTCTCTGCAAGATGGTCCTGGTAATTGCAATTTAATGTCTGTCTTGCTTCTAATACCACAGTTATTACAACATGCCTGTGCTGCCTTCTCAGTGACCTCTGCAGTGAGAATGCAGAGTACTTTTTACCTTGTGTAATGTTTTAAATAGTGTTCAAAATGGGCCAGAATGGTATGGAAGCAGACTTCTGAGTGGGGATGTGATCTCTGTTATTCTGAACATCTGAATACTTGCTCCTGGTAGTTTGAAAGTTGGCTTAGCCAATGTTAAACTGTGCTACATCCTTCTCTTACCAGACTATTTCAACATGTAGTGTCCACTCAAAGCACAAAACTAAACTAGAACAGAAAATGAGCAGACAAGCAGAACCGGTTTTTCTTCTTTGCTGGGAAGGGATTGATGTGTTACTCCAAATTTGTTCAAACATAGAATCTTAGAGTTCAATTTTTTTTTGTGTGTGTTGCATGGCTTTAAGCCATTCCCTCTGGGTCTTTGCACTCATCCAGTTGCTTTATTGACCATGCTATTTTCCCCTGTTTTTCCCTTCTGTTAGCAAAACCCTGCCCATCTCGCCAGAAGAAAGTGGTACTTTTTTTTCCTTATTTCTAAAAGCACTACACTACACAAACATAAGATAAAAATTATCGAAGAGGGTATAGCATTAAAAAGAGAAGAAGCTGTATGTGTTCATGGAAAATGAATTTGCTTAACAAAATTTCTACCGTGGATGGTAGGTGTTGTATTCATGAGAAGGAAGATTTCAAGGGATGATCTGAAGTGGTCAGGTTACTTTGTCTTAATCACTTGCTGCCATCAACTTCGCTGTGGTAGTTGACAGTGCATAAATGCTGTTGGTCCTGCCCCCATTGCACGTGTAAAACCTATTAAGTGAAAACACCCTAAGAGGCATTTAAATTGCTGTGTTTTTACTGGCAATTGAGATGGGCATTAGTTGGTTATTGTAATTCAGCCAGCAGACAGAAGCCCAGTAGGATGTGGTACCTTAATGTTGCATTGACTGCTTTAAGGCTGTGGCAGCAGGACTGTGGGATGGAGCTGTTTCCCCCTCTTTCAGGTGGAATACACAAAATTGTTAATAACAAAAGATTCTGAAGCTTCCCCCTTTGTTTGTTTGTCTTTCCCCAAGTACAACTTTCAGTGTTGTGTGCTTATTAAGCCTTATTTTAGGAAAACACTCCATTTTCTTTCAGATACAATGAAGATTATTCACCAAGCACACAAGTCTAAGGTAAGATTATCAGCTGTGTTCTTCCCCTTTTGCGTGCTTTGATGCAGGCAGATCTCTGCACTGTCAAACAAGACTGGGGCAGAGGCAATCAGTAAATTCTTCTTCTTATCTTTGTATTCTGGTTCTCTGATTTGTAGACTGGTGAGCTCGTAGTGAGTTTGGAAGACGATGACAAACTGATTTTGAAGGAAGACAGCACGCTGAAAGCAGCTGGAGTAGGTAGGAGTAGATTTGTGTTGACTGAAGATGCTGTTCCTGGTGGTAGCATTAAACTGATAAGTGGCTGATTATGTTTGGACAGGCTGCTGAAAAGTAAATGCTATTCCTGATGCTCTTTACACGACTTGATAATTATTCAGGGAAGCATTATTCAAATCATTGGTCTGAGGGCAGCAGGTATCTGCACTCCAAATGTTCAGAATGCAAATTGTGATTTTTAGAGGGTATGCTTATAATTCTGCTGAGGGTAATTTTAAATGATTGACAGATAGGTTATTAGTACCGTGTCTGCTTAGTCTTATCAGTAACATTTAAACTGATGTTTTGGTTAGAAATGTAAGTAGTGGAACCAGCATGGAATAATGAAATAAGATTAGATTTGTTTAATGTGCAGCATACAGTGCCTGAGAGCCAGGTTGCTCAGGAAAGCTCGAGCAGAATCATTTTGAGAATGTGCTGAACATAGCAAAGAATTGAAACTTGACCTGATTTCTCACATTTTGACAGGAGGCTACATATAGGGCACATCTTTTGGTAATAATGTAAAGAAATATCTGTCATGATAAAATTGATGGTCCCTGGATGTCCTTTGGGCTTCTCATAAATGTGGCTGGATGACTTTGTGGCAGCAGGGCACTTAAGGGATGTGGTTGCACTCCACCTTGATATGGACTTCTGCTCATTTGAATCTGGTTTGCCTGTGCTCTAAAGTGCAGGGGTTTCACAGAGGGGGCTCCTTCCTGCCCCTGGTGCTCACTGATTGCTCCCCAGCTACAGAATCAGATTTCTGTCTCATAGATTACTTGGCTCTCCAGTTTGCTGCGATTTATTTCTGGTTTTAAGTGACTTGGGATGCCTCTTCAATGCCTTTCTCTGGTGTGAACTGCAACTGGTCTCAGTAAACATTTCCTAAAGGTCTTGAAATGTTCCTGTAATATGAATTTGTAGTTTTTACTGCACCATTTTGTCTGGGGCAGGGGGGGAGGGGGCGAGGATGATGATTACTGGCACCCAAGCCTTACAGATTTGTAATTTAGTTAGCAGAAGATTCGTTTAACCACGATCTTTATCTGTGCAAGGCATAAGAGGCAATGCAGTTCAGGAGAGGGACTGATGGCAGTGCCAAATGTGGAATTAGAAACAACAAAGCTGTTTTCATTCGAAAAGGCATGGATAAATATTTGTATATATTATCCATCTTTGAAACCAGGTTTGTAGCTACAGCAGTGAAACAGGTGGACGTGATCTCAAAAAAGGTGTCAAAGCATCAGCTAAATGTTACAGTGAAAGGAAACAGGAATACAGCAGCCTGTTCTTGTCTCTGTACAAAGGGAAGGGTGGTTCAGTTAGGGCAGAAAACGGTTTAAAGCTGCTTTTCCCTCCCTTTTTTTCTGAATAAAAGCAGTTTTTAGTCATTAGCGTATAGAAGATATTTGTGATAGAAGGGGAAAACCCTTTCTTTGGATAATGCAATGTGCCACGATGCCATTTTGAATTTGGATGTGTTCCAGTGTATCTTGATGTGAAAATTAGCTAAGTTAGGAGTGGGGTCTTTTCCTATTGAGATACGAATTTTTTGCCAACATCTAATCTGGGCAAGACTTACTAGAATAAAACAGTCAGAATCACCATTAGAAAATCTGGGAAATTCTGATACATGCAGAGCATTTTTCCTAAGCTGCAGTTGATTGCCCTTGGCACTATGCAGGGTTGGGCTAGAGAGTTATAAATTATGAGGACATTAGATAAGTATCCTCAGGAAAGCCTCTGTAGTAGTGATTATTATTACAGTTATTATCCAGTCAGCAAAGTTAATGCTTGCATTTTCTTCTTTTTTTTTTTTAAGCAGGGTGTATGTTAATAAAGTGTTCAGTATTCATTACAAACAGTCTTGTCTGTTTTCTAGTTGAGATTCTAAAATCCTTTCTACTCTTTTTTTTTCACAAGACAGGCAGACTTCATTAACTTAAGGTTTAATTTAAAAAACCAATGTGGAACTTATTGGCTCAGCACCTTAAAGAATTCCATGTTTAATAATTGTGAAGGCTTTCCATCAGATTTGTCTCTGTTCTGAATTAGTAATGTTGCTGACTTATTGTTTTAGAAGAGGAAGTCCTTGACCTACTGGGTTGAAAGAATTGTGACTGTTCTGAACCTTTGTGGGTCCTTTAGCTCTGCCATATCCCCTGTGAATAATTAGAGGTATTTGAAGGTATTGCTGGAGAAGCCAATTTGTGTCTTTCACTTTGCATATTGTTGAAGCCTCATGAATTAATCATCAGCAGGGCAAAAAATTAACTTCTTCAGACACATATTTTGATGGGTCATGAGGGAGAATGTAAAGTGATCTGTAAAATATTCTACTGATCCTCTAAGTATTAAATTATTATACCTACAGGCTAATTTAATGGGAAAAAGAAGTTTCTTTCTCCCTCTCCTAACAGAAAAATGCACAAAAAAAAGTATACAATGCTTCATTACTTTCCTAGCATTTGAAGGTGTTAGAAATGCAGTCACTTAATTTGCTGAATGCTTATACAAACAATTCTGAAGGCTGTGTTAAACAACTCTTGAGGAGTCTTGTGTACATATTTACTTCTATATATTCATGTTCTTGGTGGTTTTGTTTGTCGGGGTGTTTTTTAATGAGGTTAAGTGACATCTTTAATACTGGAATCTAATTTTTGCAAAAACATGAGGAAGAAAAAGAAAAGTGTGTGGTGATTTATAATTGTCTTTGACCATAAAGTTGCTAATTGTCTTCTAAGATTCTAAATAGCTGGCTGTTGGTGGTTCATTTACTGGTGTGCTAAATATTTAATTTTTTATTCGTTCTAGCAAATGAGACAGAATTAGCATTCTTCTGTGAGGAAGATTACAGAAACTACAGAGCTAATCCTGTTTCGGCCTGGTGAAGATCCCAAGAGATTGTTTTGTTTTCCCATACCTGTTGTAAATTTTCCTTATTCTGCTTAATGAGATTTTTCTTAAAGATCAATAAATCCTAGAGGATTTCTTTGCAAACGGTGCAATTCCCTTCCTATAGAAATTAATTTCTGTCAACATGCTAAGGCTGAGGGAAGGAAAACTGGGGGACATAAATGACTTTTTTCTTACTCCCTTTTCTTTTTGCTGTGCTTGGCTCTTGAGCCTCAGGCAGTGCCATCCCTGACCTGTGACACAAGTTCTTGGTGTGATCCCACAGCAGACTGCAACTGCATGTGGAAATTATACCATGCACAGGAATGTCCCATCACAGTACTAACTGCTGATGGAAATGAAGTGAGACCTCCTTCCAATGAAATGAAATGTTTTATGGCCGGATCACTGAGTATTTTAAAGAACTTGAGAAGAGAACCTCTCTGTTTCAAGCCACAGCTTTGCTTCTCTCGTGTCATGTTTGGTTTCTTTTGTTTAAATTGTGCAGACTGGCCGGTGTTTCATGCTTTTCAGTGGTGAATGCTTTCCATTATCCTCTCTTCCAGCCCTCTTTAGCATGCTGAAAGGGACAAATGTCTGCTGGAGGCTTTTGTGTCCAAGGACCAGCTCGCCTGTTTCCAGCTTTACTTCATGGAGACACCTTCCCACAGGGGTAGCAGCTCGAGTTCTGCCAGGACATCAGTGTGCCTAAGTAGGAACTGGGCATTTTTCCAAACGGAGTGAGAGCTCATGGTTTCAGTTTTAAGGATAAAACCTGAATGATTGCAGTTTTTGCCAGGAGAGGCCCAGTCTGTGAGCCACATGTCTTCAAGACTGGAATTGATTCCTTTACGCTTCCCATGAGCCAAATACTCTGTTGCTATGTGTTTGTTCTTGGTAATTCCAGGATTTCCTATTACACGAACTAAAGTAAGAATAATAGAAAATAATCATGCATCCAATAAAGTACCTTTAGGGAGATGCCACTTATGAAATGCTTTTTAGGGGATACCAACATGGGACACGGTGCCTTTAATTCTCCCTTCAGTGAAATAGGAGTGATGCTGGCTCTCTGCCTTAGCAGGCCTTTTGGGCTCTGCTGAATTCAGTGAGACCCCACGTGCAGTTGCTTTAGACCTACACATCTACCCTGAGCTTTGTGTGAGAGCTGGCAATGCTGTTTCCATGAGCCTTTCTAGAGGAGTAACCCTGCCATTTCCTAGGGCTTTGATTATTGTTTTTATTGACATGTGTGGTTTCCAAAGTATCTATATAAAATTTCTCTTTATTTTAGATGTAGGGCCAAAGAACCCTCTGTGTATTGTTCCCACCTCATTTTCCTCATCCTTCCTGACAGCTCTTTGGTTTAGGCTGTTTTACTCCTAGAAAGCTTTGCTTCAGAGTTTTATTTTCTTGTGAAAGAACTCTACCACTTTATCAACTGTGATGAAATGATTTTCTCTTTATCTTGTAAGGAGGAGTCCTGTATCACCTATGTTCTCCTGGGATGCAGATGCTGTTGTGCATGCCCTGATGAATTTATGAGGAGAATTTACCTCTTGCCTTCTCTTTCTGCCCAGGCAGCCTCTCTGTTGCTGGTACCTGCTCCTCAAACACGTCTCAGCTACCTTACACAGTCTGTCACGTTTGCAGATTTATGTGGTTAATGCAAGTTTGTGCTCATCTTCTCTGATGCATCGCACTGCAGACTCTCCCATCCTTGTTCAGCCAAATTTACAACAGTGAAGGTAGCTCTGTAAGAGTAGGTGGTGTACAGAGAGCTCAGTGTCTCAGGCCTGGCCTGCCAAGGCATCTCAGTGGTGCCTGTCAGCACATGCAAGCTCTCTGAGCAAGCACTGCCATTCTTTCCCTCCTCTGCTGGGGATTTGGATTGGGTCTCCAGCCCTTTCAGACAGATTTGGATTAGTTTTGTGATCCCTTTTCTCTGTGTTTGAAAGAGTCACCACATTTTAACAGTTGTCCTTTCTGGGCTTGTCCAGTTCCAAGCTTGCAGTGTCACATCAAGTGTGGTACAGTGGAAGAGCAATTCTACAGCATCAGGGAGAAAAACTGTGAATGTTTCATTGCAAGTATTCCAGAATGATGTGCCTGGCACTCCAGACTAACTTCTCTTTCCAAGGGAAGAGTTAAACTGCTGCTTTGTGAGCTCAGTTTGCCCTGGCAGTGGCACTTCATTGGCTTCTTTCTCCTGCAGCACAGTGGAGCCTTTTGTAATGCTCTCAGTGGCCATACTTGTAAACTGGTTTCTTCCTGAAGTGTTTTTCTACTGTGTTTTGTTTTGTTTTTTTTTTTAATGGGACTTTTAGTAATGCTTCTTTCAAGTGTACCCCACAAAACCACAGATAATAACTGAAAACTCGTTAGGAAAGATGCTGTTCCAACATTGTTTTGGTGGGATATGGTACAGCCTTGTACCCAAGTAGGTTTGATTCCAGGGTTGTTGAGAACTGAATGAAATCTCTGAACACTAATAAATTAGTAAAGGCTGAGATGTCTTTGCCCATGTTGTCGTGAAATCCTCTTTCTGCTGAAGGAAAACTGTGGTTTGTTATCCTGGTAGAAATCATGAGCTGCACTGGTTCACAGTTGCTTTTAATCAAAGGTGTAGTGTAGCTTTGCCAGTGTTCTTAGGCACTGTGGGGTTAATAAGGATTCGTGTTACAGTTGGAACCATTCACCATTTTTTTTTTTGTTAAACAAAAGAACAGTATCTACAGAGGACACTGAACTAAGATAAAATTTATCCTGGGTTATAACACTGCAGCAGGGAAAAGCAGCCAGACTGGAACCCTGGGGTGGTATGTTGGGCTTGGCTGTTTCTTGGAGAAAAAAAATCACTTCAGAGAGACTGGAGCTCTGATTAGGAGGTGTTAAAGCTACTGAAGAAGAAAAGAGGAAATTTGGAAAGGAATTATCATAAATAGGAAGAAGAGGTAACAGTGTAACTGAACAAACAGCAAAATCTCCATGTGCAACACCCTTGGTGCAGAGATACCAGAGCAGTGCTGCTTTCTGTAGATCTAAAGGTATAAAAATGGTGCTTTTTCATAATTTTTAGAATTGAATTAATGAACTGTTCAAAGAGACATCTTGTTTTGTCACATTATACTTTCTGCATCCAACAGTTTTAGTTATTTTTCTGCCCAGAGGTAGTTACGTTGCCTTTTGAAGAAGCAAGAGTTAAGAAAAATCTGCTGACAAGGACAGCTGAGTTAAATGTTGACCAGTGGCACAGAGAAGTCCTCAAAGATCTGATAAGCACCACTGCTACAGTTAACTGCTTTATCTGATGTAAACATTGGGATTTAAAAGTGATCCAGAAATACATTGTAAGCTCTGGTGTTTCTCTTTCACTCCCTGGGGGTGTTTAACATCCCCTGACAGATCATTTATTTAAAAATGAGCTCAGAAGTAGAAGTCCAAGAGTTCCCACTGCCATGATGGGACATCTGGGGGCCCTGTCCTTGGAAGCCACAGGAATCCTGAGTGTCCAAAGATCCAGAAGCTAAAACCAGAACGTGACATACTCATTCTTGATCTCCTGTGACTGATGAGATCCTGAGTACAGAGCAGGACAGATGACTGGAGGCATTACAAATGCCCAAGGCAAGTGCACACTTTTGGTGGTTGAACAGTTTGGGCTGAGCTCTGGCATCCTGGTTGGCACCTGACCCTCCTTCCATTGCTTCCTTTCCATAGGACTGCTTGGCACAGATTTGCAAGGGATTAACGGGTCAAGAAACGCCCAGCAGACAACTTTTGCTGCTTTTCCTTTTATCAGGATATTGCCTTTTCTTTGTCCTCCATTTCCTATTGAGTCAGAGAAACAGACACAGCTTCCCCAACCACTTCCCTTTGCTTCTTCTGCTGATTTGCAGTGCTTTAATGGTGAGGTTTGCACCTCATCTGGCATGCAATAGCGGCATTTCCTGTGGCAGCAAATGTACATTTTAAAAAATTTGTGCATGAGAAAATACACTTTGAAATGGAGACCTTTTCTACACTGTCACTAATACAACAAAGGCTCCTTTCCTGCTTTGCAGGAAGACTTGCATAGGACAGCACCGTCTGCCAGTCAGTGGAAACAAAAATGTTTTTATCACAATGCTTTGTATCTTGTAAGGAAATGAAGAAGTTACATCAGGAATGCATTAAAAAAAAAAAAAAGGGCAGTGAAAAGCCAAGACCTTTTGCCATGAACTCTTTGCCTGCAGAGAAAGCCACCAGATGTCAGCACAGCCTGTCCTTTGCTTCTCCAGAACCTCTGTAAGCCAAGAGATGTGTCACGTTTATGAAAAGGGCTTATCTGTGAATTGGTTTAGCCTGCAAAGTCTGTGCTAGGGTTCTGGTGATGAAAGCTGCGTCTTTCCTTACAGAAAGTATTTCTTTTTATATTAAAATCAAAAAGCGGCAAATTGAACTGGTTTCAGTGCTTAAATTCCTCTTGTTAGAGAGCATCCTTGGCAGAGCCAGTTCCCAGCGTGTCTAAATCTTTGCATGCTGCAAGGAGGCATTTGCAGAACATTCATTTGAAGAATTGTCTGGAAAAGATCAGTGTTAATTTGCTGAGGTTTTGTAAAGTAGATTTTAAGTATGCCTATTTCTTTTAAACACAAGGAAAACCATCTGGAACAGACACACATGCAAAGCAGAGCAAAACATCTTCAGCAACACAGCTTAAACACACAACAATTGTATCCTCCATGCTTCTGACCCTAAGCTCCCACTGTTTCTTCCTTGCAGTGCAAGGGCTAAGGAGAACCTGGTACTGCAATCTCTGGGCCGTGTTTCCTGAGCTGGGATGAGGTGGGATTTGAGTTTCAGAGCCCAAATCCAAGCACTGTGCACAGCTTTATGCTGTCAGTGATTAGAGCATGCATAGATGCTGCCTGGTGAAAAGGCTAAATTTGGATTTTTGCACAGGGACAAGGTGTGACAGAGCTTTCTGCTCAGATTCCCATCACTTTCCTTGCAGCAGCTTGCAGGTGCCAGGGGGGTATCGAAGAGAAGGAAGTTAGAAGTGGCAGGTAGAGCCTGGGTGATGTAAATATTCCTTCCTCCTGTTTTGGGCTGCTTGTTTAGTTCCTTTCTTGTAGCATTATCACACTGGTGTCATGTCAGGGATTTGCCACGATTCCAAACTATCACTATAACCCTCAGACCCTGTTCACAGTCTTGAGGTGATGCAAGAGAAATTGCAGCTGTGCAGTCTTGGGCTGTGTGCAGGGGAAGACGGTGGTGTGCAGGTTGTTTGGGAGGTGTTCTTCTTGCTTCTGTCCCTTCTGCACAGCACCCATGTTGCCCTGGTTTTTGCTAAAGCCTTCTGTTTTTAACCTTGGAGTCAGATTCTTTCTCACCCACTTTCATGTAAATAATAGCCAATGTTTACTTAACGGTATTTTCTGGTTTTCATTCCTTTTGTGATAAGAAAACTTTGATGAGCATCTTTGTTCTCCAGTGAGATTGAGAAGGAAGTGACATGTCCTCCAATCCCTTGTGAAGTTGAGAAATGTATAAGACGTAATATATGTAAATAATAAAAGTCTTTCCCCTCCTTTCTGCTGAACCTGGCAGGTGTGAGAGCGTCTTTATTGTGTCTTCCCAGACACACACCCAGTTCCTGGGGACCAAGATCTTGTCTGGAAGCTTGGCATGCATGGCAGATGGATGAGAGGAGAGGTGTGTTTGGGGTGGTGATGCAGTGGAGGAGAGGATGGGGCACAGAGCTTTCGTGTCCCAGTAGATGTGGTATTTTTGATCAGATATGGATTGTAACTCCTGTTTGTTACCATCCTCTCCCTCTGATAGCAAGAGATTCCTTTGTAGTGGGACACAAACAGCTAGCCAGAGGAGTGGGAGTTTCAGTTGGTAGTGAATATATTAATGGGGTCAGTAGGACAGATTAATATAAGAATTTAGCTTTGTCTGTCCATTCCTGCTCTCTAGCAGGTGACTTACAGTGCTTGTACCAGGAATGTCAACAAGTACAGTAAGAATTGCTGCTGACTGCTCTCATTCCACACCTGAGAAGGTTGAATTCTGCTTTCTAACCTAGAACACATGGAACATATTTTTTAAGAACAGTTTGGGAAGCCCTTTTTCTTCAGTGAGCTGGGATTTTTTAAATGGAAGGCACGGTGCTGGTCTGATTTCAGCACTACTCTGAGGCCACATCTTTGCCTCTCTGCTTGTATTTGGGTGTCGGTCTCTTCCTTCAAGTTACCAGTGACAGGACAAGAGGAAATGCCCTCAAGTTGTACCAGAGGAGATTTAGACTGGATATTGGGAAAACTTTATTCACCCAAAAGGGTTGGGAAGCTTTGGAACGGGCTGCCCTGGGCAGTGCTGGAGTCACCAGCCCTGGAGGGATTTAGAAGTCTTGTAGGTGTGGCACTTGGGGACACATCTGAGTGGTGGGCTTGGCAGTGCTGATGTGAGAGTTGCACTTGATGATCTTAAAGGTCTTTTTCAACCTAAACAATTCTATGATTCTACGATTGTGTCCATCCAACTGGAGGGCATCAGCTGGCTCTAGAGTCAAAGCAGCAATCTAGCCACGACAGATTTCTATCCCAGCACTGACTATCACGGCCATTTCTTCACAACTATTCCCCTGCCCCATCCCTCCCAAGTCAAATACAACTGGTTTTGCAGAACACAGACTTGGATCTTGCACAGTAACTTTGTTTTCTAGAGTGCTGAATGAGACAGGTACTTGAAAGCAGACATCTGGCTGCAGACAGCTCTTTAGGGCAGCAGGCTGCCATGCAGCAGCTGAAGGTAGCTAATTGCAGATCAGATATGGGAAACAGATCACAAGAGTAACTAACCAGCTGAGCAGCAGCTGTAGTGCATCCTCCAGTGTTGAGATTTCTAAATCTAAAGCAGATTATCTTTCTAGGAGGATGCACTGTGCCACTTTAAGTCTTTGAAAGGTTTCAGTAATGCTATGGCTTGTGATATGTGATCCTCCTGACTGGCCCCAGACAATGCTTATTTTTAGTCTTTGATTATCAACATCCCGTACATGCTCTGCTAACAAGAACTGTCCCTAATCATAGATGGTATCTGTGTGTTCTGTGCTTCGCTTTAAAATGTGTGTGGTTCTCACACACACACACACACAAAAAAAATTGTGTGGAAATTCTGCAAAACTGATGCTGCTTATTAAGGTACAATAAACAGATAAAAGAAAACTGTCCTAGTGTAACAAATCTTGTTCCTCAAACCCAAGGCACAGTCTGCAAATCCCACTAGCTCAGTGTGTGAAATTTAGAGCTCAAGAATAACACCAGGTTTGTTGCTGATTGTAGCTGTGCTGGCCATCTTGGAGAGACTGGAGGAAATAAATTGCACAGAGGTGCTGAAGCAAGTGCATCCCCCTAAAGATTTAACAACAGTTGGATAGATCACTTTGTGAGTAAATCCCTGAAGAGCAAGAAACCAATTGCACTGTTTAAAGCCTTGTATTATAAAACTGAAGGAGTGAGAGAACAGTACCTGCAGAGGTTAATCTGCAGCTCAGGAATTTAAATGAACTCATTAAAATCAACTTACAAATTAGCTCGTTAAAATGCAACGCTGCAGATCCAGAAGTTGGTTGATCTGGCATGCCACTTGTATGAAAAAAGTGACTCAAGAAGCAGAGAACAAATTTATAGTTTTAAAACTCCATCTTTCTTTGCAGTCCCCCATCTGGAACTCCTTCTTCCTTGAACTCTGTACCAACAGCACTTTCTATTTAGTGAATTAAGCTTGTTTGATCCTGTGCTACAAGTGCTGTGTAGTATCAGTAGCCCCCTTTAATGAAATAAATATCTGTCCACACTCGTGCCCTCTCACACACACAGGAGCCCTGGCACCATGGGTCACAGCAATGATCATTTTATTACCTTGATAATGAGATTCTACAAGCTGCTGGCTGTAGTGGGTTTTATTTCTTAGTGGTTAAATTCTAGATAATCACACTACTCTAATAGTGCCATTAAAGTAATGGTTTTGTTTAGGGGAGGCGGGGAAAAAAGACTCACACGAGGTCTGATATAATTATGTAGACCTGTTCAGAATATCTTTATATGACTGCAGAGGCCAGTGATTAAAACTGGCCTTACTCTTACAGCTTTTCATTTGGTTCTTACATATCCCAGAGGCACACAGTAGGCAGTACAGAAAATAAAAATACGAAGATTTTTACATTTCAGCTATATATTCTGCAATAAGATATATATATATGTGTGCGTGTGTGTACATATATACAGAGACAGAGAAAAACTTCAAGTACAAAACCAGTTAAATGGTAAATTTTAAGCCAATCTCACTAATGTCCTACGCACATTAAAAAACGCTTACGGAAAAGATAATTGAAAAATTCCTTAGTTTTATTTTCAGCATTCCAGAATCAGACGAAATTACTCAAACTGTTGTGTCACGTGTTTTAAGGTTAAAAGATGAACACAGAGGGCATCATGTGAAATGCTGTTCTGTATTTAGGGGAACTGGTTTGGTCTTCAGAAGGGATGGTGGCTGGCTGGCCAGGCTGTTGGCACAGGCATTACCTGGAGACACCTGACCAGCTTTTTTTTGTTTTAGATGCTGTAGATCTGCAGTAGCTGTGGGGATTTTGAGCTGGCTTGTCTGTCCCTCTGGGCTTGTGTCCATCTGAAAAGCCCCGTGCTGACTCACTGCCTCCCCTTCTGCTCATGGAAACTGTCCCTTTGCCATGGGAAAGGGTTTGTAGGCACCAAAGTCCTGTAAACAAACCTGCTGGGCAGAAAGGTGAGTCTTTAACCTTGCAGGGACTCACAACAAAACCATGCTTTTCCCCTTGAAGACAAAGCCTGCAAGCCTGTGTAATGTTCTTTCCCTTCCTCCTAACCCGTTTTGCCTGCCAGACAGTAGTCTTGTCTGACCTAAAGATGTGAAAAGAAATCTGTGGGAAAGAAAAGGCATTCAAATACACCATAAAGTGTGTAAACTGGTGCTTTTATGTTGTCTTTGCCTGATGATGAAATGGAGAAGACGACTAAAAAACCAGGCTTGTTGAAGCCAGTCTTCCCTCGATGAGTTAAACTGGAGTGGGTGGAATTATATTCAGGTGAAACTGTCTCAAATCCATGTGGAAACTTAACCTATCACCTAACCAGAAACAAACAAGTGTTGGGCCATCAGTCTGCTTGGACAGTAATTTGGTCAGGTGCCAGTCTGGGCTAGTCCTGGAGGTGGATGGGGAAACCTAATAAAATCACCTTGCTGAGGGGGACAGTGGGAAAGAATGGTACCTTCCCCATGTTGTCCTAACACCATCAAAACAACAACAAAAAAATTACCTGATTATGAAATCCAGGCTTTTCCCTCAAGCTAGTTTCTTTTTATTCAGCAAAAAGAAGCAGCATTTGGAGACTTTACTGTAAGTGTTAGGCAAGAACTAAAATTTCTCAAGATCATCACTGGCCACATGAGCAATATTTGGAGAATGTTACTTGAGGCTAAGCAGGGAATTCTTATGATTCTATCTGTGTAGAACTCTTCCAGATTACTGGAGCAGCCTTGGCTTGCAGAAGGGTTTATGTGCCCCAAAGTTGGTGATTCCCCCTGCCCTTTATATTAACTGGTCCAGTAACAAACATTTCCTTGTCCCACAAGCTGTACCTCGTTTGGTGCTGACAGCTCTTGTTTCTCAAATACTGAACACTGAGTGTCTTTTCCTTAACTGCAGGAAAATGAGGCTATTGCAGGCATGTCCTTGTACCTGACCTGACTGAGGTAGTCTTCTTGTGTCATCCCGATGGCTTGCTTTTAAATGAGCTCTAGTGAGTGGCTGTCCACTCACTGTTTGGTGATTTGGATGTCCAAAACAGAAAGAATTATTCTGACAAAAAGGAAGAACTTGATAGAAAGCGACAGGTGAAATGTGAAATTAGGACAGAAATCCTCTTTGCCCTGTGCCTTGTCCACAGTGGGTGTGAAGTCAGAAGAGCATTTCTTACCTGTCTTGTGATCTAGCGAGTGATTTTTTAAGGTGTCAGGCAATGAAGGACTGTGCCCAAAATGTACAACTGCCACGTTTTCATGTTGTGGTCAAGACTTGCTGATCCTTTGCAAGACTGTTCAAAGATCTTATTATTGCTAGTGAAACCCAGTGGGTTTAGAGCTGCTGTTTTGTTTGCTTAAGTGGGAATGTTCAGGTGACAGCAATTTCTAAAAGCTTCACCCTATCATTTGATGTAAGGCCAGCTGGAAGGCCTTGGTTTTCTCCATGTAATTTTGTGAAGCAGCAGGCTTTTCCAATAATTATCCTCGCTCTACTTCTATCAAATACTGCTTGAAACTTTGGCTCAGTGTAACAGAGAACGTGCAGCAGTAGCTGTCATCTCAGAGCCAGCAGTGCAGACCAGACGTCTGGTGGTGGGGATGTCTCTCTCTCAAATGCTGTTATACTGCTGCAAAAGGTGCTTTATTTCCTCAGCTTATAAACATGCACCAGGCACAGCTTCCAGCACCAGAAGTGCTGTGTGTATTTGAGAGAACACGGGTACTGGGCTTGCTGTCAGATTTGATGATTTTAGTAAAATCTGCTGTCACAATAACATGGATATTGCTGTTCTGACTTGTCCACAGAGTTCATTGAGGAGAACAAAACCAGAGGCAATTGATCTTTCTAAACCTCACTGCCTTGATTGATCCATACACTAAAAAGGCAGGGTATCTTTGCTGTCATAAACTCCAGAAAATCTGTGCAACTTCATATTAAAAAAAAGGCATTGAAATTTGAGAGCAGCTGGGAAAGCAACCGAGAAGTACTGGTTTGGGGAGCTGCCAGCCAGCACCTCAAGTGACTGATCTGACTAACAGAGTCCATCAGCTTCCCATATATATTAGTGCTGCTAGCTTGGCTTTCACAGTCATTTTTAAGGCAATAATTGTCCTAGCAAATCAGCAATATAATTTAACTACTACTGTCTAACCTAGTTTTGATGGTCATCCATTTTCTGAAGTCACCAAATTTTATCTTTTATCCACAATACCATTATACCAAAACATACATATATTTAAGAAAAAGAAACACCTTTATAGAAATGTTGATAGTGCTTCGAAATCCTCAAACCAGGGGCTGTTAGACATTGCTGGAGGTCTCTCCACTTGAAAATTCCCCTGTTGCGCTGGGCAGAGCAAACTTGACACATCTGCCCTTCTCCCAGCCCCTCCTGATTCGCAGAAGTCTGTGCTGGATGCAGGGCAAACTGAAGATGATTTTTGCTAGGATCACAGTGCATGGGACGAGCAGTGTGAGGGTGTAGGTTGGGGGCAGGAAGAATTTGTACTGATTCTCATCGAAGGCCCTGGACCAGCCGTACGTGAGTGTGTGCAGAGTGCTGATCACCAAGGCAATAAATCCAAGGGAGGACTAAAAGGAAAAAGAAACACACACCAGTTAGCAGAGTACCTTGAGCCTGGCTGTTTTCCCATATTTCTGACATTATTTCCTAAGTGCACATGACACAGAGAAAGCGATGGGTACTCCTGTGCTTCCTGCACGGAATAAAACACGGCTGGAAACCTTTCCTGGGTAGTGTGCCAGACTGCATTTTCCTTTGTCTAATCAGAGGTTAAGTGTGACATTAGGAGCTCAGCATGAATTTCCCAGGAGGTGCTGCCAGCTCAGCAGAGAAGGGGGCTCCTGCATCCGTGCCAAGCAGCAGCCCCCAGCCCCTGCTGAGCAGGTGGGCACAGGCAGCTCCCAAGGGCTCCTCCCGAGCTGCTGGTGCCAGCTCTGCTCCTGAGGCTGCTGACCAGCAGGATGAAGCCTTGGTGTTGTGGCTCTGGACCACAGCTGGCACCACTGGAAGTGGGTGAAGCCACAGCTCCACACAGAGCAAAGACATCTTCAGGTGACTGAAGATCTACAGGAAAATGAGATTGTGCAGGCAGGAGTGCTCTCTTCTGAGGTGAGCAACAGCCCTCAAGGGTTTCCTGCTGTGTCTTAAAGATCGGTGTTGGTTTGAGAGCCAGACCATCAGGCTGTGTGACAGACAAAGCCCTTGGAATGGGGAGTCAAGAGCCCTTTATCCACTCAGGGAGGCAGCAAGAACCCAGCCCCTGTTCTACAGGCAAGACCTTCTGTTGTCCTGCTTTTGCTAAAGCCTTCTGTGTATAATATGGAGTTGGAATTCTTTCTCACTGAGTTTCATGTGAATAATGGCCAATGTTTATTTAACTGTCTTTTCTGTTTTTCATTCCTTTTGTGAGAAGAGAACTTTGATGAGCATCCTTTTTCTCCAGTGGGATTGAGGAGGAAGTGCCATGTCCTCCAATCCCTTGTGGAGTTGAGCATCCTATAAAGTATGAGAAATGTAAATAAAGTTTCTCCTTTTCCCTCTTTCTGCCGAACCTAGCAGGTGTGACAGTGTCCTTTATTGTGTCCTTACCAACACAACCTTCCCCCAATTTCAGCTGACATCATGCTCCCAAGCACCCACAGAGACAACATTTCCCCTGAGTATTTCCAGCTCCCTCTGAGCCTTGCTCTCAAAGACAGGTTTGAAGCTGTTCCCCTCACTGGTGGCTCCCTGCCAGCATCAGAGGTGGTGGCTCCCGAGCTTGCCAGCTCCCACTGCCTGCTGGCCCTGCAGCCCTGGGCACTCGCTGTATTTCCCTTTGTACAGCCCTTGGCTGCTGTATTTCCCTTTGTACAGCCCTTGGCTGCTGTATTTCTCTTTGTACAGCCCTTTGCTGCTGTATTTCAGAGAAAAGCACAGGTGGAGCACTTGCTCTGCTGCCCTACTTTGAATGCTTGGTCTAAGCCTGCAATAACAAGCAAATGTCAAGATGCCTAGACAGGGAAAATTTTGCTGCTGATGTCCCTAACTTAGGGAAGAAAGCCTTTACAAGCCAAAGTATCTGTCTTGGTGCAGAGATCAGCAAGAAACATGGTCTCCCTGAAAATATGTCCAGGAAAGAGGATATGGCAGGGAAATAGGGAACCAGGGCAAGATGGGAGGATGGACTCATCATCTTTTGCAAAAATAGTTTCAGCCAAAAAACTACTCAATTCAAAGCTTCCCCTTCTATTTTTGATTGCTGAGAAACCATTTAAAAACACAGACAACTTTAAAAAATGTACCACATAGTTACAAAAAAAAAAAAAAAACAGATGAAGACTTCTCTAAATTTCAGAGCTAATCTTTTAAGCAGCTGAGGGGACTGGGCAAGGGAGGGAAGGAGAGCTCTAAAATGTGCTACCAGATCTAGGTACTTCACTTTTACAGTATCTATCGGGCACTCACGTGGGTGTCACTGAGTCCTGCCAAGGCAGGGAACAACTCTTCTCTGTGCTGCAGCTGAGCATTACTCAAGGTCATGCCAGGAACAGAGCTGGGAACTGAACCTCAGTCCTGTGTGCAACCCCACACTTACCCCTTCTTTCAGGGACAGATGTTCTTCTTACCAGAAGCCGTGTCCATGTCCTAATCCAAAGTGGCAAAAAGCAGCAAACCCAACAGGGCCAAGACTAGTTGCACTTGGAAAATTAAGGAGGAGTTTGCTGAAATATGCTGTGGTCACAGTTGAACCTAACAGCAGGACCTGACCCGCAGATCATCCATCATTTAGAGGCTGAGCTTCTCCCCAACAGGCACAAAACCCCCTGGGTGGCAAAAGGTTGGAAGTACCAGTTTAGGCCTCACCTGGCAAAGCAGGGAAGGGACGAGGGGACAGAGTGAATCCAAGAGCAGCAGATGCTTTCTGCCCTGGGCAGGGAGTGCATTCCCAGTCAGCCCCAGCAGGGCTCTGTGATGGCAGAGATGTTGGAGCTGGAGAAATTACTTTGTTCCTCTACAGTTTCTCTTTAATCCACTGCTGGTACTGGGGTACAAAAAGGTACAAAAAGGTACAAAAAGGTACAAAAAGGCTAACTGGCAACAAACACATGGCTAAGCTGTGGTGGCTGGGGACAGGGCTGGCAGCTCCTCTGAGGGCAGCGATGGGCTGAGCTGCTCGTAACACGAACCAGGAGCTGGCTGGGGAGAGCAGGGGGTGCTGGGGGGTTCCCAGTGATGATGCAGGCTGCAGGACCCATGGCTGCACCCACCAGACAAGCTTACAGCTGCATCAAGGTCTGTAAGTGCACAAAACCCCAAAGTTTTGCTGATTGCAGTTTGGCTCAGTATTTACAGCTCAATAAACACTCAGCACAGTGCAGTGCAGAGCCTGCTGAGCGCCCCAGGGGGCTGATTTGCCAGCGTGCCTAGCCCTGATACCACTCTTTTGCTCTCATTGATCCTCTCTGTGCAGTTTCTGGCTGTGAAATCTATCTGGGTTTTGTTTTAAACAGTGGCAGAGGGGTTTTTTTGTACTGTCACAACACAGGGAGTGTGGGGCCAGCACCCCTGTAGGGTGTTAAAGCCCTCTGAAAGATGCTGTATGATCCTGATGCTGGCTTTGCATGTATTTTCTGTTCTGCACTAACTCTTGTACCTTCCCCACTTCCTTGGTGCCTGCAGGCTCCCTGTAATGCATCAGCAAAGGTGATCCAGCCACATGTGGCTCATTTAGAAATGCCTGGGCAGCACTGAAAGCAAAGAGCACCTTCCTGACCCAGATATGTTTCTGACCTGTGCAGCCACCAGTACTATGAAATTATCAGCTCAATGGAAGCAGCTCTGGCCTCTGGCACTGCCTCGACAGGAGGGTTAGGAAAGGTCTGATTACAGATTCTTTACATCTTCTGCTACGTGAACTGTGAAAGAAACCAGGTCAATTCAACCTTCAAATTCCAGGAGCACTTCTCAGGATGGGAAGGTAAAGGCAATCATACACATTTTTACTTCTCAGGCAATTAGAGTTGATTTGTAAATCACTGGGGAACATTAAAAATGTCTCCTGTAAGTTGAATTACATACAAATAATTCCTGTAAGCCAGCGTTTCGATCCTGTACCTTTTCTGTTAAAACTGGACACACAGGGGAACTGTGTATCCAATTTAACTATGTTTAATTGAAATTTGTGTATGTGCAGGAGCTACTGTGGGAATTAATTTTTTTCCTATAACTTTGGCAACAATACAAATGGGATTTTCGACCTGTCAGGCAACAGATGTTTATTTTAATACGGTGGCAGTATATGGCATTAATATAGGTGTAATATAGGCTGCTGGAAGATGTCAGACTTGGGAAGCTGTGGGTGAGGAGAGGACTGAAGTGGCTCCTCAATTTGTCTCACATGTGGCTTTTGGTACAGCATCTCTCAAACACCATCCAGTTCAACTGAGATGGGAACAAATTGCTGCATTTTCTGGAAGGCATCTGGCTGGGGTGTCTGCACTCTGCATTTCACCTCTTTTATGCTGTAGAAGTGCTAGAAATCCCAAATATTTGAGAAAGAAGCCTCATGCTTCACCCCTTGTATTTACACTGTGCCACTGTGCGTTAATTCAGGGAGGCTCCCACTTCAGGGAGGTATGGGAATGCAGCCTCTGGAGCCTGGAAGCAGTAGCTGTAACTGCTCTTTTAATTTCCTCAAGAAAGTCACCACCAACTTATTGAGGAGTAAATAATATAAAAGATCCCTCATTAAAAAAAAAAAGTATGGAAGCTAAGATGGCAGGAGATCTGTAACCTGCTCTTTTTACATGGTATTTCCACAGTAAGGCACAGGAACAGCCATTCCTCTCCTGCATGGGACCAGCTGGGAGCTCGTGTCACTCTGTCACGCTTTATTCCATGCTGACAGAAATAGGTGTGAGGATCTTTCCATGATCTAAGCCAGCCAGTTCCCATGTGGGGCCACCAAGAGCTATTTTGGGACCGACCATCACGCATTTGTCTGGTCCCAGTGCTGACATAGCCTTGGAAAGGCTCGGGAAGGGGTCCCAAAGTGTGGCAGCCCAGAGTGTCCTCTGTCCATCCGGGGGGGGTTTGGAACCCCACCAGGCAGACTCAGGACTCTGGCAGGATTCCCAGGATTCTATTCTGGACCCATGTCCATGGAAAAGGCTTCCCACATTGC
>VYXC01006219.1:683330-700420 GCA_013397175.1 Platysteira castanea | reverse complement strand
AATAAACAACCTGAACACGAACCTGCAGGCGTCTCTCGTCTGTCCTGGCCCTGGCACAGAACTTCTCAAGATCCAAAGCTGGCCACAAAGAACTCTATGGACTCTGTGAGGGTGAAAAACCATCACACCAAAGGGCAGGGGTGACAGTGGTGTGCCACGACAGCGTTTGTGTTACAGGGCACAAGGCCAGCACCCTCCAGGACAGCTGCCAGGCTGCCTGGGGAGCCAAGCACAGCAGGTTTCAAAGCCTCCTTCCAGGCTGCAAGGAGATNATAAACAACCTGAACACGAACCTGCAGGCGTCTCTCGTCTGTCCTGGCCCTGGCACAGAACTTCTCAAGATCCAAAGCTGGCCACAAAGAACTCTATGGACTCTGTGAGGGTGAAAAACCATCACACCAAAGGGCAGGGGTGACAGTGGTGTGCCACGACAACGTTTGTGTTACAGGGCACAAGGCCAGCACCCTCCAGGACAGCTGCCAGGCTGCCTGGGGAGCCAAGCACAGCAGGTTTCAAAGCCTCCTTCCAGGCTGCAAGGAGATACTTCCCTTCGTCTGGGATTCCTGGTATGAGATGCCTGAGTCAGGATTGATTTATCCAGCGTCCCAGCAGCTGCAGGCCTGCCCTGAGACATGGTGGTGAGAATTAATATGCTCCCACTGTCCAGTCTGAAAGAGAGGTTTAAAGCCAGGTCTCCCTTCTCCCTGAGGGATGATCTCTTGGGGTCGAGCTCTCCTGGTGCAGCTCTTCTACTCAGTGTAAATAATTACTGGCTAGCCCACAGCAAGAGAGGGAAGAAGACAAACTGGATTGCTCATCCGGTGATCGGGGCACTTGTGGGAGAAGCAGGGGAGCAGGCTTCAAACTCCTGCTCTAATGAATATTGAATTATTTATATACCACTGAAGAGCTTCAGCAGAGCTTAACAGAGGCTGGATGATAGAAATTCACCTCTGCATGCCTGAACCCTGCCCTCCCCTTTGGAAGGGTTGGGTGTGTGCCACTGTGGTGCACAGGGAGGCTCCACAGGGAAGCTGCAAGGGGATGGGGTCCTGCAGGGGCTCACTGTTGCCCTGGTTTTTGCTAAGCCTTCTGTTTTTAACCTTGGAGTCAGATTCTTTCTCACAGTTTCATGTAAATAATGGCCAATGTTTACTTAACGGTATTTTCTGTTTTTCATTCCTTTTGTGATAAGAGAACTTTGATGAGCATCTTTCTTCTCCAGTGGGATTGAGAAGGAAGTGACATGTCCTCCAAGCCCTTGTGGGGTGGGGAATTGTATAAGGATGTAAAATCTGTAAATAAAGGGTCTTTCCCCTCCTTTCTGCTGAACCTGGCAGGTGTGAGAGCCTCTTTATTGTGTTCTCCCAGACACAGCTCACGCCTGCTGGGTGCCACGGGGGTCACTGCAGTGGGACACGAAGCCTGGTGCATGCTAAGCAGCCCTGGTGTAGGAAGCACAAGAAACAAGGGGTTTTAGGGCTGTGGGGTATGGCTGTGACAGAGTGAGTGGAACCTGGCCTCAAAATCAGCTCTAATGTGCAAGGGAATACTTGAAAGGTTCCTTCTCTGCTATCCCCGTTAATTAGCCCTGAGCCTGGCTCCAAATGTGTCCCTGAAAATGCTGCAGCCCCTGAGTATGGTGTCTGTGAATATCCCATGGGGTAGACTCAGGTCACCAAGGGAATTTGGCCCTTGGGAGCTTGGCCATCACTGCAAGTGGGAGGAAGGCTCCTAAATCACTGAGAAGGAAAAACTACATTCCTAATTCAGTTTTTAGACTCAGACACGGCCTTTTCATTGAAATCATACCCAGTTCTCTGTACTGCTTGAGCTCTGGCACTTCACAGACCACTCTGAGCTTTTTTGGACTTACTGAACATGGGTGCATGCAAGCTCTGCCAAACCTTTCTTTCCCCTGCACTGTCCTCCCAGGTGCTTTCCTTTTCAGCAGCTCACTCTCCCTGAACAGCAAGGATGGATCTGTGTCCTGTAGCCAGCTCCACAGTGAGTTCTCTGCCTGCCCTCCACAGTCTGCTGTTCCCCACAGCAGCTCAGCTGCTGCTGATCCTCACGTGGATGCCCGTGACTCCTTGCATTTTCCCTTCTCCCAAGAAAAGCACCTTCCTTAGGTAGGACAAGCCCTGTGTGAGAGCAGCACGGCCCCAGGACACACCTCTGTCCCTCACTGCCTCTGGGTGTCACCTCCTGGACGAGGGGTCTGTGGCTCTGGGGTGCACGGGGAGGGTTTGCAGTGCACAGCCTGCAGCTGCCCTGCCAGAGCAGGATGTGCTGGGAAAGCAGCTCAACCCTCACCCCTCCCTGGTCTGTGAGAGGGCCTGACTGCCTGCAGAATCACTCTCTGGCATCAGCAAACGTCGACTTTACCTGAATGAAACTGAATTCCCTCCAGTTGAGAGAGTTTGCGATGGATGGAAGTGAAGTGATGGCAAGTAACGACAGCAAGCCCAGGGCAATTATTCCAACAGAGATATAAATCTCCATCCTCCAGACTTCCTCCTCTACCCAGATTGTCATCTTCTTCTCCACAGCCTGGCATGACAACGAAGGTTTGTTAAAACGGAGCGCTTAGGGACAGAGGAACTGAATTTTGTCTGTTTTGGTATTGGAAGCAGATTTCCTGCATGAGCACTGGGTCCTATTCACACCTCCAGCACTATTTGCCTGTTTGGGAGATGTGGAAATGCTCTCTTACCCCACAGCCATTCAGCCAAAGCTAGACCTGATTTGAAGCCTGCTGGGAAGAACTGCTGAATGCTCTCAGCTCCCATGCCTGTAACCACAGCAGCAAGCCCCAAAGTCGCATTTGGAAAGATAATTACAATGAGAACTCAGTTTAAAGCCATGAAAACAAATACAGATGCTTGAATATGCAGTAGTCTCCTAATAACCTTTGTTTTAAGTGCATTTAGGGGGGAAATTGTTCATGCTAATGGAAGGGAAGATGGGTTTTATACTGCATGGCAAAGAGGAACATTTAGAACTGTCCTCTTTTCCCATTAAATGGGTTTAATTTACTAAACAAAGATGTTGCTAGAAAACAGGAGGTAGAGGGGAAATGAACACAGGATGCTTGCCTGAGATTAATGTGCAACTGTGGCAATCAAGAACCTGCTCAAGGCTGGATCTGAGAGGCTGGGAATGGTGTTTGATGAATGCTCTGAACAGGCACTGCTGCCAGAACCAGCCATCCTGCTCCTCTCTGACCCCACAGCCCCTTCCCTCCTTTTTGGGGCCAGCATTTGGAACCACCTGGGCAAATAGCCCAGCACAGAAAGCAGAGTGGTTTTGGGGTAATGCCTTGATCACATTCCCTGCTCAGCTGCACGAAGCCTGTGCCATCCCAGGAGGGAGCAGTGCGGAGCAGTGAGAAGTCAGGGGCAGCAAAGAGCAAATCCCATCCTCCCATGGTACTGCCGAGTTACAGAGCTGGCAGAACTGCCTGAAGGCAGCAACCTCACACTGGATAAACACTGCTGAGAGCCTCCATAAAGCAATAAAGTCATCTTCCATTTCCTTGTTCATATATAACCGGTTCTTCACCACCATTTAGTTCAACTCCTGCAGGCACACGGTGATGAGGACACACAACCCTCCCTGGGTTATGACGTGGTTACTCCAGCAGCCACAATTATGAACATCAGTGTGAACCAACAGGGATCTCCCAACATTTTGGGAGCTGAAGGAAATCTGCTCCCTCCACCATTTGATTTCTCCCCTCCTAGCATTTTTCCTGCCTCTGACCTAGTCTCAGACACACCAGCGCTAGGCAAGGCTGGTTTCAAAGGCTTGTCAGTGCTTCTGGGGAGCAGTGGCAGGGGGCTTGATCCTAGCCCTGGCTGTAAATGCAGAGGGAGCTGTGTATCCACAGCGAGGGCAGGTCCTCAGTGTGGACAGGCGAGTGCCAGGACATGCATGCAGCTGACCCGCGGGGGAACTGCTCCTAGAGCTCACACCTTCTTCCCACTGCCCCACACTTCTTTGGAAAAAATGAATGAAAAATCCAAGCTACTAAGCCCACCACCCAACATCTGTATGAGTTCAGAAGATGCCTGCAGGTGCTGCCCTGAGGAGCTCCCCTGTTACCTGCTTGACGGCCGTCTCGATCAGCAGGTAGCGGTGGGAGCGGCGCATGGGCAGGCAGAGGCTGTACACGGCGTGCAGGGCTGCACAGAAGAAGCTGAGGAGGCCAATCTGCTTTCGGTGCTGGAGCCACTGGTCCAGCCAATCTGGGAAGCGCCTGTATTTGGTGCCGTAGTAGAGCTGGGAGCAGGCTGCCAGCACCCCGGGCAGGTAGACGAGAGACAGCATGACGTAGGACACGCAGGGCAGCGTGGTGTTGACCACCTCGATGGGGATCTTGTACAGCTTGTTCTTCTGCTCCCTGATGTAAGGGTGGATGACCTGCCGGATCACGTTGTAGGTGAAGAAGCAGAGAAAAAGCCCCAGAGCCAAAAAGATGGGGATTTTCCAGGCTGGCAGGAGGCGCAGGGGAATGTTCTCGATCTCGCAGGCTGACGACATGCAGCCCATGTCCACGGGGGTGAATCCCATCACTTGAGCAATTTCTGCTACGGTGCGCTTGGCTTCTTGGTTATTTGAGCAGATCAGGACCTGCAATGAACAGAAATACACACATAGGGCAAAGAAATCAGGCTGCTGGGAGCGAGTGCGTCGGGAGGGGTTCTGCGTCACGGAGCCTACATTATTGCACTGAGCATCACAATTCCTGGCAGGCTTTTTGACAGGGATTTACCACGGCTGCCAAAGACCTCTCTCCTGGACAGGTTTCCTTTCATGCCTGCACAGCCAGTTTGTTTTGCTGGCTCTGTTTAGATAAACAGACAATTGAATAATACTTTTCACCTAGGCAGATGCGCCAAAGGCTACAAAGCTTGACGTGAGTGAGGGTACTTCATTTCTGGACAAAGAAATGCAGAAGCTATGGGGTGGTGTCTGGATGCCATGGCCAGCACTCAAGATTCCTTCTCCTGGAGCCTAAGGCCATTTGCTGACGCTGCCAGACCTCAGCTGCTGAAACAGCTGGGATTTAGCCCTTGCTGGAAGAAAACCATACCTGCTTATTTCCATCCCTGGCACCCGACTGCAGCGTCCACGCAGAAACCACATTAAACCCCTTGACCACGGTGCAGGCTGGGAACAGCGAGGCCAAGTACTCCGCGTTGGACTCTTTGTGATGGTTGATCTCGGTGTTGTTACTAACATCCACCAGGATCTTGCCCGCCAGCACATCAGCCAGGTCGCAGAGGGTGGAGTAGTGTTCCCTGAAAATGGCCACGAAGATGACATCCGCCTTCTTCACCGCCTCAGCCTGGAAGGTGACCTCTGCTGCGGCAGGGAAGAGGCTGGATTTCCGCTTCGGGTTGCGGCTGCCCACCACCACCCTGAAGCCCGAGCACACCAGGCGCACGGCCAGGGACCGCGCAAAGTCCCCGCTGCCCAGCACGCCCACGGTGCGGCCGGCCGGCGGCGTGGGGCTGCAGTCACCCTCCGTGCTCCGCTGGCCCAGCAGGGGTTTGGCCATGTCTCCTCTGGACATCCTGGCGGGAAAAGGAAGGAGAAATGGGAATTTACTGTGAGGCTCTCGGAGAGACCCAGAGCACGTCTGAGGTTGATGCCTTAGGTTTTAATTTCTATATTTTTCAAATCCTGTACTGCCTGGTGTGTGACTCTAAAATTTCTTGTAGCTCGTGAGCTGCTCTCTCAGGCCAGACAGACACAACAAAGCCTCTCTGAGCTGTTCAAGGACACTCGGGCTGTCCTAGGCCCAAAGGTGTAAACTGGGACCATGAGAGAGGTGGAGAAATTGAAGAGAGCTAAAGTTTTAATTGGTGAATTTATGCTGATATGCAAATGGACCAAACCTATATCAGTGTCAAGAACTCGTGACCTGTGGTCCACCTTGGGGTCCATTTGATGGAAGCAGCCTCTGGCTCCCCAGGGCTTGAAGGCCTTCAAATAAATACCTACCTTTATTCCCTTACTCTTGTCCAGTCTCTCTGTTTCTGGGTGGCTGGGAAAAGGCATCAAGGTCATGGAGAAAAATGATACTTAGGCCACCTGAACACCTGACACTTAGGCCACCTGGTTCCACTGGCCAAACCCACCAGGAATTGTGCAGTAATGTACAGGCACCACTGGAGAGGCACAAAACACCACGCTGGGTTGGAAGGTGAAGGCTTTTAGGGAGGTTTCCCAGGGCTGTGTCATCCAACATCTGCTGGATGCACTCATCCATCCTCTGCTGTTATTCATGCTGGCATCTCACACTGCAAAGCCAGGCCAGTGCTAACAGCAATCAGGACCAGAGACTCTCAGTGGGTTTATATCTCCAGAAAAAGGGGCCCATGGAGATCCCTGAGACTACATTTGGAAAAGCTGGAGGGGTGCTTCTGATTTGCTGGAGCAGAATCAATGCAAGGAGTTCAAGTTGAAATGAAAGTGTCCTAAAAGTGGTAAACAAAGAGAGTTGCAGCCCTTGCCTGTTCTAATATTTTGATCTGGCAAGCGCTGTTTGTTTCAGCTCTTTAATAAGTAATGAGAACTTACTCGTGACATTTAAAAATATATTAAAACATGATGGGATTTGCTCATGAAAGATCTTGATGAGCTTTACAAACGTTAATGAATTTTGCCCTGTCACAGATTAGATATTGAGGGCATGGAGAGATTTTAAGCAGATCAATATATTCACAGGCAGCACAGCAGCTGAACCTGGAGGTCAGAAGAAACTCAGGCAGGGAACTGCCAGACAGCTCCTGGGCTGTGTTGGAGGCTCAAATCTGCCTCACAACTTAAGGAAAGGAAAATTTCCCCTAAAGGAATGGCAAATTCCTGAAGGTTGAATTTTTAAAGGGCTCAGGAGGCAGCCCAGGGAACTTAAACACCAGGACATCTGGCTTTTGTACTGGCACACTGCTAGAGATGATAATAAAGATGGTAATTAACAGACTCGTGATATACTGGGGATGGAGACCACTTGGCTTTGGTGCAGCCTTGCCTTGTAGCTGGTCAAGTTCTTTCCAAGTGAAGGTGACCATTGGGGCGGGGTGACCTGGTCCCTGGCACAGGTGTGTTTTTCATAGGCTTTTGGAGATGTCCTTCACCCAAGGCTCTTCTGGGATTGGCACCGTAGTGGTGCAAAGGGGAAGGGCACTTCTGCATGAATAGTTACCAACGGGAAACAAAGGCTGAGAAGAGAGAAATGATTTTCATAATGGGAGTAGGTTGCCAAGGGGTTTCCCTGAGGATTGATGCTGTTCAACGTGCTCATAAGTGATCTGGGAAAGGGAGTGAATATTGAGAAGATGGAACTCGTGCGTGGTGATCACAGAATCAGAGAATGGTTCAGGTTGGAAGGGACTTAAAGATCATCTACTTCCAACCCCTTGCCATGGGCAGGGACACCTTCTGCTAGACCAGGTTGGTCAAAGCCCTGTCCAGCCTGGTCCCGAACACCTCCAGGGATGGGGCACCCACAGGATCTCTTCACAACCTGTTCCCCTGCCTCACCACCCTCATTCTAAAGAATTTCTTCCTAATATCTACTCCAAATCATTTAGGAAAGCCAGTCTTTCTTGTGAAGAATCTGCCAAAGGATTTCCTCATTCCAAGTGCCTAAGCACCAAAATTCACTACAGACACTAGAGACACATGGCAAGTTTATGCCTATGGGCATAAACTCCCCATACCATATAAACACTTTACTGAGCTGTAAATTTGTTAAAACCACTCAAAAAATGATCAAAGGGTCCCATTACTCTGAAAATACCAACTTGGTGGTCCCTGGCAGACACACATCAAGCACAGCCGAGTCACTGGAGGAGATCCTCACACAGCAAACACGATCTCAATCCTGCTCCTCATTGACAGCCTGCAAAACGCCTTCAGCAGATGGACTTTGAAACTATAATTCACTGTCCTGGGGACAAACCCATCATGGTTTCAGTGCCAATACTGTCTCTATGGCAGAGGTCTGTCTGCTCTCCTTGCCTCTCACCAAGCACCCCCTTGTCCCCGAGACCAAAATGTGTGCTCATGGAAGAAGTGCCATCTGGGGAAAACAAGTGCCAAAGAAAGGTGCACTCACTTCTCCTCTTTAAAAACATGTCCACTGTATAGATACAGAGATCAAACAGCACACTGCAGTTCTGCTTATTCCACTGCAAAAAAAAAGGGGGGAATAAACATAGAAAAGGGCCACAGAGAAAAGTGAGAGAGATGACTTTCAGAGCTCTGTCTGCAAAGATGCTGGTTTTTCTCCCGGTCCCTTCTTATCAGATGCTTTATCAAACACTCACTGCTTTACGTTTTAGAAACCACCTTGCTTCACCTAAATTTGTTCATGTCCAGAACTATTTGTTCTAGGGCCAATGCCATTGTTCAGCATAATTAGCTTGTTCTCCCATACCCCCCTCCCCTTTTCCACCACCTGTGCACACAAAATATTACCCCAAAATAAAGAAAGGCATCTCTGGCTCTCAGCCACGGGGGGAGAAATAAGCATTCAGGGTGACAAAGCAATTGTTACCCACAGACTCATTTCATAATCGATTTGAGGCACCTCAAAAGTTCTCTCTGTGGTCCCACTGGGATGCAAATTTTGCTGCAAGCAATTTTTTTGTAGTATGTTTCCTCTGTCCTGCAGCTGCCACTGAACATGTAGAGAGATGTTGGCAGTGTTTAGAGATAAACATCTTTGCTGTCTCCAGTTATTTTGATTAAAAGGGATGACAGAATTAAACAGCCTTTGAAGTCAGCAGGGTAGTTACAATGTAAGAAGACTCAAAATCTTTTCAGTGTGTTTTGGTGTGATTATTTCAGTCATGCTCTGTCTGGTGGGGCTTTGGAGCAGGAGCCTTGGTGGGATGGTCCCTGCCACTGGCTGCTGCCTGTGGGTGGCATTGCTGTCACTGAAATCCCCCTGAGAAAGGAGGGGAGCACCCCTCTTTCACCAGAAACACATTTCACCGAGACAAACCCTGTGGGCTCTGCTAACAGATGCCTGGCAATGGACTGTCTGATTAGGCAACAGCTTTTTTTCACTTCTGTATCTCTGGGGAGCACGCAGACCCCCTGCCTCCTGCCACCACCCCTGACTTACCATGTCCACGCTGCTTTTTCTGCACCTATGGACATGCCACCTGCTAAAAATCTCCCTCCCAAAGCTAATTCACCACAGCAAGGTCAACCCACCCAGAGCTGGTGCAAAGCACCATGGCCAGGATGCTGCAGAGTCACTCAGAGGCAGAGGAGGTGACCAGTGAATATCACGGTGCTTGGACACATCTTTAGCATCTGCAGACTTAGATAAACCTCACTTATTGATCTTCCTTATCAAGGAAACTGCACCCCTGCTGAGTTGTGGCACATGCAATTCAAGGAGATCAGTTTCTTACTGATGATTTAAAGCACAGCAGCCCAGTGGGAATACACCAGCTCCAATCCTAACTGGGCAGCAGTTCCCTCACTAAAATACTGAATGCAAATGTGCAGCAGCCCTTCAGCCAGGCAGCTAATGACACCCTGACATCACTGCTGTGTCCAGCTGGAGCACACTTGTTCCTGCATTGCCATTACTGCTGTTAATTGCAGGGCAATAGCAGGGATGGGCAGTGAGCAAGATGGGGAGCTCCCCTCTGCTGGGCACCCTACAAAAACTGGCCAGAAAGCAACTTCTGCCCCAAGGAGTGGGATCACACAGACAGCAGCTGCGTGAAACGAAGCAGTCAAATCTCTGTTGCCCAGGCAGAGGGAGGGAGGGGTTCTCACAGAAGAAAAACAGGGATAATTCTATATATTTTGCACCTGAGGCTTGGCAGAGGCTGTTAGCTTAGGCTCGGTGCCAGGCAAACAAGGTTTTTCTGCCCACACGGAGAGGCCTCACTCAGGTTTTGCAGCAGGACAGACATTCTGGATGGAGCTGGGCTGCAGGAGCCCCCTCAGGTGCCCCTGGGCTCCCAGCAGAGCCAATCTGCCAGCAGATCATCCCCTGCAGCTACTGGGGAACGGGCCCATTTCTTATCCTCTTCCAGCAGACGTGGGGGACCGAGATACTAACAATGATGGGACTCCAGCAAGTTTGTCTGGGACGACCTAGATATCTTTGACCATGCCTTTAACAATGAGGCCATCTTTTGGGGCCCCTTTCACATCCTCTGGTGCAGGAGGATAGCCTCGCTGGTTCCTGTCAGTCACAGTCCAGAGGTGTTTGAGTTGCACACCCTGAAGAAGGATGGACCTGTGGTGGCAAGGCATGAGCTTTGCTTCAGCTCTGGACAAAGAAAAAAAAAAAAAATCAAGATTCATTTCAATGCCCTGGTGTTCAGATTTATCAGATAAAAGACAAGTTCGTTTTACAATAACTCTAGTAAAAAGGCAGTGTTTTAAACATACCAAACTGTGCTGAAGAATATGGCAGCAGTCTCATATGGAGCTCCAAGGAATGTCCTGTCCAGTGAAACCAAACTGGTTCCTGTTTGCACAGAAACTCGTCTTTGAGCTCAGCTGTTGCCCTGGTTTTTGTAAGCCTTCTGTTTTTAACCTTGGAGTCAGATTCTTTCACATAGTTTCATGTAAATAATAGCCAGTGTTTACTTAACGGCATTCCTTTTGTGATAAGAGAGCTTTGATGAGCACCTTTCTTCTCCAGTGGGATTGAGAAGGAAGTGACATGCTCTCCAATCCCTTGTGGAGTTGGGACGTGTATAAGAATGAGATAATGTAAACAATAAAGGCCATTATTCCTCCCTTTCTGCTGAACCTGGCAGGTGTGAGAGCCTCTTTATTGTGTTTCCGCAGACACACTCAGCCTCACATACTCAGTCTGCACCACCTTGGCTAAAACAACTGCTTTTTTGTCTTCCCCTGAAATCAGTGTTTGCTTAGACCGACCACAACTGAGTCTCCAGAAGCTGTGGATTCAACCCGTGCAGGTCATCAAAGAGGCTGCTCTGTGCTTCAGCTTCTGCTTGGGCGTTACTCAAGATAAAGCACATGATTATTATCCACATTCTTTGATGGGCACATGGGTTGGAAGACCATGAGGAATCAAATGATGCAGCAGAGCCTTTGGTCAGGTCACTGCAGAGGAATGTCACCATTTCTGCACTGGGAAGGTCCCTCTGGGCCCTGCCAGCCCTGGCTGGCACCCGGGGCACGGTCCCACAAACACACACCCACTCCAGGGACAGGGGTGATCTCTGCCCCCAGGGGACTTCCAGTCTGCATGGAGGGACCTTTGAACCATGAAGCCAAAGCCCTCCAGCCTCTGTTTGCAGAGCATCTTTTGCTGGGTTAACTCTCCAGAAGCCCCAGCTGGAGAAGAGCATCAGCACCTGAAGCGTTCCACTCAGGTCTTGCTGTGAGCAGGAATATTCATTCTTTTGGCTACCACTATTTTATTTCCAGGGAAAATCAAGCATTTCAGTCTCTTTCCCACACACAGAGCATCCCTCCCAGGAGCACAGCAAGTGCCATGAACCTGAACCTGTTGGAACTGGAACAGCTTTAAGTAATAAAAGAGCTTATCCAAAGCTGCTTTAATCTCAGCTCTGGTGCACATTTCTGGAGACCTTTCAGTCCTGCCCAGGCTGACTGGAAATGACTTCCCCGGCTCTGCAGGCAAGAGAAGGAGCCAGGGAAACCAAGCTCGCTGCCCCTTTTCTTCTCTGTCTTTCCAAAGCCCAGTTATCTCCCCAGTGGCGCAAACCAGGGACTGGCAAAGGATGGAAATCACCCTTCCAGAAAAGCCATGTTGCAAACCTACCCGGGCTGCCAGCCAGGATGTGAGAATGAGGAAATGCTGGGAGCTGGGCTGTCCCCGCTGCCGTCCTTCAGTCCCTTTGCCCACGGGCACACGGGACAGGCATCGGGGGGCTGTTCACCCCTGCCCCTGCTGCGGGGATGGGGAGGTGGGACAGGGACCTGCAGCAGGGGAGGTGGTGCTGCCCGGAGCTGGCATCCCTGGGTGCTGAGTCTGTCCCTGCGATGCAGTGGGGACAGCCCTGCTGTGGGCTCCGGGGACTGCTGTGACCCCACACCTGCTGCGGGGCTCCAGGAGTTGCCACAAGTCCCCCTGCAACTGTTCTCCACCCTGATGGGCTTTGCATTCACAGGTCCTCGTCCCTCCTCCTGCCCCAGGGCAGCTCTTTATCTGATTGCCTCATTACCTGAATACCTCAGGTATTTATCTGCTAAAACCATTTCCATAAGCTCCTGCAGAGCCCTGCTTTCTCCCCTCTTTATCTCTCAATCCAGTTAACCTTATCCCTTCCTCTTTTACCCCCAAAGGACACGGCAAATGATTTGCCTTCTCCTCTACAGACAGACACATTCTGTATTTGGAGAGCAGGTTTCACATCTCCCTTTGGTTTTTCCTGCACAAATGAAACCCAACTCTTCCATCAGAGCTGTTATTTACCGAATGTCCAACAACTCAGCCTCTGTTCCTTGCTCTCATTTTTCCTGGAGGATGCCCAGAACTGCATTTTCCAATTGAGCCCCTAAAAGGCACCAGACACTGCTTCCCCAACGCACCACTTCTCTTTCTTCATCCCAAGAAGACTGTTTGCTTTTGCACAACTGTGTGACCCTGTTGACTCACGGGGCACAGTGTCCCTGCCCTCTGGCTCCCCGTGGCCACTGTCTGCCTGGTCACTCACCCAATGTCCAGGTGGTCAGTCAGTCCTACCACACAGGACAGAACATGTGCCCTGTTTTTTTAAGCCAGCTCTCCAGCTTGTCACAGTTTTTATTTCTTAGTCTCTTCTCTAAAATGTTTCCAGTCCTTCCTAGCTCAGTGTCACCTACAAATTCAGTATGTGCCTCCCTACTCCATCACACATGAATGAAAACACGGGCTGACAGGCACTGACCCTTCCTACTCCACACACCCTCTGGTTTATACATTGAAAAATATTGAGAATGTTGTTTTTGGAAGCCAGCAGTGAAGCCAACGGCATGTCCATGCCCCTGACCACAAGATGTTCTTCATCAGGACCAAAATTCAAAAACATCTTTCAGAACAGGGGGAAGTGGAGGAGAAAGGGCTACCAGAATTTCCCACAGGGCAAAACAGCCTCTTTTTCCCACACGAGCTCAGACATTTTGGCTACAGTCTATAGAACTACACCAGCCTGTGATCACTTTGCAGGGACAGTTTCCCTCCCCAGGGATAAACACCCCACTTCAATGCTGAGCCGAAAAATTACCCATCTATGACAAACAACTGGAAAACAAACCTTTGGCCTGTTTTCATCAAAATTACGTACTTTTAAGCAGTTACCAACAGGTTCTGCCATAGATATCCTCAAACTTTTCTTCCCCAGATTTGCCTCCATTTTCAGCACCACTTCTCTGCAGCAAACTCCTTGTCTGAAGAGCTTCCTCTGCTCCTCTGCAAAAACATCTTGCTGCCTGTGCTCACTGTGTTGATGGAGTAGCCTGAGAAAGACCTGCCCTGTAATAAAACATCACAAAACGGGAATCCGAAAGCCTGGGAAACCCTGAGGTTTTACTGTAAGACTGTGGAAAGCCCAGACCTGAAGCAAGACGGAGTTTGCTAGAGCAGTGCTGATGCTGACACAGCACACAGGAGCTTATCTGGCTGATGTGACTCTGAATGAGAAGGTTTTGTTCTCAGCTTAGCATCTCACAGTTCTTAAGCGACATAAAGAGGTGGTTTACAACAACTTCAGGGGCTGTACTTAAATCTTATGTGGCTTCTCTTGCTTTCTTTTGGGGTCTTCATTCTGTTGCTGCTGTTACCAAGTTAACAACTCAGTGACTCACCCATTTCTGAGCCTTCCTGTCCCCCAGTGCAAGGAGAGCAGGAAAGCAACCCAAAACCTGGATGGTGAAAGCTTCTCAGGTAGATCTAGTAATTCCCTGCAGCCAGGCACGATGGGAGGAGGTGTTCCTGCCTAAAATGAGCTGGGGCTTCCACCCTTCTCCGGGGCTTCAGAGATGGGGAGACCTGACTTCAGCAGTCACCACAGGGAGCTGGCAGGCTCCAGCGTTTTAAAACCTCTTTGTTTCTTTCCAGGAAAGACATGGAGGGGCTGTGCTGCGTGTGCATGGAAATATTTGTGTTGGCTATTTCCGTGCCGCAGAGCCTGTCAGAAGGGTCTCCAAGATCAGCACTCCCTCACCCCTCTGATTTTGCTGCTCCCAGTCACTCAGAAGATGCACAGGACCACACGGGGAGAAGACAGCCTGGGAGGCAGTGTGAGGTGGAAGGAAGACAGCCTATGGCAGAGGGCCAAGCCAGCTCCTGCTGATCCCTTTTTCCCCCTGCACGGAGCACAGGCGTGACACACAGCACAGAGGCAGCTCTGAGCCAGCCCTGAATAAGCACAGGGGTGAGAAGAGGGAGCCCTGCCCAGGAAAGGCAGTGAAGCTCCTGTAGGGCCATGTGGTGCCTCTTCTGCCTTTCCCAGCAGCTCCTGGGAAGCTCCTGGCAGAGATGAGGCAAACACAGCTGGCTGATCACATAGTTAGTTATCTTTCAGGATCCAGATGGGTATCTAACCTGAACGTAAGAAGGGTGTGGACCTGCTGGAGTGAGCCCAAAGAAGGTCACAGAGATGCTCAGAAGGCTGGAGCACTTCTCCTACTAACACAGGCTGAGAGAGATGGGGTTGTTCAGCCTGGAGAAGAGAAGGCACTGGGAAGACCTTAGAGCAACTTCCAGTGCCTAAAGAGAGCAGGAGAGGGACTTTTTACAAGAGCTTGTAGCAGTAGGAGAATGGGGAATGTCCTTAGGGTGAAGGAGATTAGGTTTATATTAGATGTAAGGAAGAAATCCTTCACTAGGAGGGTGGTGAGGCACTGGCACAGATTGCCCAGATAAGCTGTGGGTGACCCATCCCTGGAAGTGCTCAGGACCAGGTTAGACAGGGTTTAGAGCATCGTGGTCTAGTGGAAGGTGCCCCAGGCCATGGCAGGAGTTGGAATGAGATGATCTTTAAGGTCGCGTCCAACCCGAACCATTCTGAAGCTCTGTGATCTATTAGTGCTTGCTGTAGTGGGTTGGTTTCTCAAAGTAAAACTTCAAGTTGGGGTCAACCCATGACACTTGCACAGGATCAGCAGTTGGTATCAGCCTCCCTCAGTGCTGGACACGTTATCTACAGACCCTGATTCTTGAAGCCTACGACCTGTGGGGAGCTCTTAGGACATTTCTGCTGAAGACTACAGTGGCATATTCATACTAAATAGAAATGCACGCGTTACCAAAACCAAGGCTTTAGAGAGAGGCACTGAAAATCTGAGAACCTGGAAAAAAGATGGGAGGAATTTCTGTCTCAGGACCTTAAACCCTGGGAAAATTTTCAAAATGTTTAGGCCCCAGAGTGTGTAAAGGCTTTTGGAAATGTGTTGGAAGCTCCCACGTCACTGACATACTTTTAGAAGCTTTTTACTCTCAGTTAAGTGACAGTTCACTTAAACTTAGATGAAGATGGGAAGCTGCTTAGTCCACGGTAGGTCTGCAGGGAAAACTACCCTAGGAAGAAGCAGTAAATTCAAATTTGAAAATAGCATTTTCTTCCATTATGAGGTTGACAAAAAGCTAACTCTAATCAGCGATGGTAAACTTAGAGATAACAAACTGGTGGGTTTTAATTCCTGGTGTGTGACATTTCTTATCACAGCTGCCACTGCCTTTCCCACCTCTCAAGAGAGCTGGCATGGCTGGCCTACTTCTTCCATCATCGGAAAAAATGTGTTTCCCCTGAATCTAAACCTGCTTCTATTTATGGGTGGGATGTTACAAGGTCACAGTCAAAGCACAGTTCTTAACAATAAAACAAAAATAAAAAGCAAAGTAAACAACAAAAAAATTATTATGCTTTCAAAGAGCATGTTTTCCTGGGGTTTGATGTGGTTTTGTTAAACACAGACTTGTTGAGTCATCAACATTTTCTTCTTCACAATCACGGAGGAAATCAAATACGTGCAGTGACTGCGGCATCTTATATTACTGTACATTTGTTTCATAGCAAATGTGATTTTAGAAGAAGAGAAAACGAAAGCTTGATGCAGTATTTAAATCTTATTAGTCCTGCATCTCCTCAGCCCACAGGAGTACTGATGCTGTAGGCGACAGCCTTCCTCTCCTGCTGTCTCTCAGTTTTGGTTCCTTGCCACAGGAGGCAATTTTCTATGTGCTAGTTTTATTTAGACTAATCTGATGGAAATAATTTGGGGTCCTCTGTACCCCTCTGCCCAGCTCAGGCATTATGAACACACACGCTCCCTCAAGCTCCCCGGTGTCCAGCAAAGGGGCTGGCATGGACAGATGTCACACCCAGGCCAGGGCCACAGGATAGTCCCACCCCAGCTTCCATCACCTGTGGGATGCTCCTACTACAAAGTCACCTCTACAGTTCCTTCACAGCTTTCATCCCTTGTTACTCTTACGTGGATCAAATGCTGAAGTCCGCCCCCCAAAAGCATCGAACTTTTGAAGCTTTTACAAGTGCCTACATCAGTTCAGAAACCACACAGCCGCTCCCTGCTCGCCTCTCAGGGACCCTGGGCCCTGGCCAAGATTTTCCCCAAGTTTTTTTTTTATATCTCAGTCCTGATTTCTCCCTGGCTGGAAGAAGCCACTCATCTCCTCACAGCATTTAGCGAGCTGAGAATGAAAAGTGAAACCTAAGCGCCAAGTGCTGCTCCCTGAGGAGCAGAGCCTGAACGTGCATCCATCCAACCATCCCTCCCCGCTGCGCTCGCGAGGAACGCATCCCTTGGAACAGCGAACCCGACCCGTTCCGCGGGGTTTGTGCCCGGTGCCCGGCGGTTTGTGCCCGGGGGTTTGTGCCCGGTGCCCGGCGGTTTCCCACACCCGCACGGATGTGCCCAGCAGCCACGCAAAGCAAAGCGCTTCCCGCGGGCACTCCGCACCACAGCCCGGCGGACCCGCCGGGGACGAGCATCCCACCGACCTCTGCCAGCACCGGGACACACCGGTCCCCGCGGAAGTCTCCGCCCGGTACCCGGCCGCAGCCCCAGCACCAACCCTCGCACCGAGGCGGCTGCGGCCG
>VYXC01006219.1:659815-674092 GCA_013397175.1 Platysteira castanea | reverse complement strand
GGGGGGGCTCTGGAGGATGGAGAATTTGTTGGACCCTCTCCAGATGATAATTTTGACATTTTGTTGTCCCTTGAGAATTTTGAAATAGGAATAAACGCAGCATCAGTGCTCATTTGTCCTGACGGTCGCTGCCAGACTGGGGGCTGACCTGAACGTGCTTTTAATGCATATTTCATGGGTACAGTGGTCGCCTGTCCCTGTCTTTAGCTGCTGCATGTGTCTGGGAAAACACAATAAAGACGCTCCCACACCTGCTAGGTTTAGAAGAAAGGAGGGGACAGAGCCACTTTATTTACATATGTCACATTCTTATACAATTTTCAGCTGCACAAGGGATTGGAGGACATGTCACTTCCTTCTCAATCCCACTGGAGAAAAAAGATGCTCATCAAAGTTCTCTTATCACAAAAGGAATGAAGACCAGAAAATACCGTTAAGTAAACATTGGCTATTATTTACATGAAACTGCGCGAGAAAGAATTCCGACTCCAAGTTTAAAAGAGAAGGCTTTAGCAAAAACCAGGGCAACACTGCACACCTGCACTTTCACACCACACACCTGAGCCCCTCACAGTGCATCCATTGCCTGCCCCTCCTCGCCCATCCCTGCTGTGTGCTTCATTCCCAGCCCCTGCCCCACCAGCATCTGCTCCAGCCCAAGAAAACACAGACAGGGATTTCCCCCAGCACTCCAGGGAAGAATATGTGCATGGTCGTGCATGTCCTGCAAGCTGGTCTGGTAGCACCTTCCAGAGCAGGTGATAACCTGCCCCACACCCCAGGGATTGCCCCAGGGTTTATCCTCTGCCCCAATATTGCATGAGGATCTCATTTCTGAGCAAAATCCAGCTGTGGTTTCATTAAAGAGGCTCTTGCTCCTCGTGCTCAATATTTAATTTAGCACAAGTGTGTGTGTTGAGTGCAGGGTGTTGATTAAGCATGACTTGAGATAGAGGGAAATTAGTAATATGGGAAAGTGCAGTCAGTATTTCATGGCAAAGAGTAATTGAGCTAACAGTTGACATATGGAGTTGTGTGGGCAAACTAATTAAATTTTACATCTTCCCGAGCATTTGTGAGTTTTATAAGCGTTTGATTTATATATTAATTAAACCTCAGAGTGAAATATAGAGGACACAACTATTTATACTGCAAATGTGTCCATCAAGAGGAAGGGCTTTAGTGTATTTTCAAGCAGATGCCAAAGTACCTCTGTGAGTCCCCAGCTCAGCTCAGTGGTGACATCCCCTATGGTGTCTCTTCCTCCTCTTCACCATCAGGAAAAAGCTCAGTGCTTTTTGGTATCTCCTGATGGGCTGCAGAGCCCAGGTTTCCCACTGACCTCAGTGCTTTGCAAGTAGCTAGTGAGAAACTATTCCATGATTTAAATATTTTTCTGACCCATTAGCAAGGCACTAGAGGGAGTTATAGCATGTCCTGGGATGATCTTGCTGAGGTTTTCTGGAGCTGTCTTATTCACATTAATTCATATTTGAAGGGAACTTGCGTTGTGTTTATTTGCAGATGGACAGAAGGACACGTGGAGCATTCACGGTGGTCAGCATCGCTTCCAGCCTGCTTGATGCTCTGTGGAAAGGAGTTCCTGGAGTTACAGCATCAGTCGTGCCCCTTGGGGTTTGCACCCTGGGATCTTGGGCATGGAGCCATTTCTGCAGCTGGGAGGAGATGGTATTTGGGTTCAGTGACAGTGAGGAGCCCTAAAATGTGCAGTCCTGGCCCTGAGTTTTCTTTTAGGCTGTTGTGCACTGCCCACATCTCGCTGACACATCTCTCTGGAGGCCAGCACACATCACTGGCCTGCTTGGGTGAGCTGGGAGGCCGGCGTGGGGCTGATGCTGGGGCATTCCTGGGCGGTGTGGGGCTGATGCTGGGGCATTCCTGGGAGGTGTGGGGCTGATGCTGGGGCATTCCTGGGAGGTGTGGGGCTGATGCTGGGGCATTCCTGGGAGGTGTGGGGCTGATGTTGGGGCATTCTTGGGAGGTGTGGGGCTGGCTGGGGGCTTCTGGCTGTGCTGGGATGAGCTGAGAGCCTTTGTGGAGCAGGAGCACTGGGTTTAGTTCCAGGGCTGAGTCCCAGAGCTTGGGCTGCTCCTGCCTGGGGCACTCTGGTTTACTGCTCCAGTGAGTGTCCCTGCTCCTCTCCAGAGCTGCTCCTGCTAAGCCTCCAAACTGCCCTCACTGCCATGTACGTTTTATTCCCAGGGGTTGGGATGCCTGTAAACCCCTCTGATTCCAAAATAAATAAAATAAAGAAGTGTTTCTATTCTGCTCTGCAATGATGCTTCCTCAGCAGCACAGGGGATGGGGCCGTGCCATAGCACTTGCATCCCCTTCTAGATACTGGCTCTGAAATCCTGATGATGCTAAAAAAAAATCTGCCCTTTATATTCTCTATTATTGATGGGTTATTTTTGCCTCTTTTCAATAGAGAAACAGGAGCTGTTTATGTCAGCAGTGATATAGGATTCAGAAGACATTAGGTTTTGGTAGGAAAGTGGAATTACAGCTAAAACATGGGTATTAAAAGTCCCTTAAATTTAGTAAACTGTTCATAACAGGTACCTAGCATATTCAAATTTACAAATACTGTGAAACAGCTATGTTAAGAGTCATTCTGTGTGCCACCTTGTTGTCCCACCTGGCCTCTGGGGACTCCATCAATCTCGTGATGGCCAGGGATTCCTGTTCACAGTGTCAGTGAGTAACACATTGGCCCTCTGGAGAGGAGGAATTACAAAAACTTAGTATTTGTGTGCAGGTAGAAGCTGTGGGGGCAGGAGCAATCGGGACCAGGCTGGAATGAAAATGGGAGGAAAGGAGAGGCTGGTGCTTGTTGTCCTGTTTTTTGCTAAGCCTTCTGTTTTAACCTTGGAGTCAGAGAATTTTCACACAGTTTCATGTAAATAATGGCCAATGTTTATTTAACCGTCTTTTCTGTTTTTCATTCCTTTTGTGATAAGAGAAAGTTTGATGAGCATCCTTTTTCTCCAGTGGGATTGAGGAGGAAGTGACATGTCCTCCAATCCCTGGTGGAGTTAAGAATCTTTTAAACATGTCAAATGGAAATAAACTCTCTCTTTCCCCTCCTTTCTGCTGACCCTAGCAGGTGTGAGCGTGTCCTTTACTGTGCTTTCACTGGCACAGGTGCTCAGCATCAACTACTTTTAAGAACTGGTGCTTTGTAGAGCATCTTCCCCAGAAACCTTGAGGGAAGCAAGATGCAAAAGGCTCCGTGCCCCATGGCACGAGGGGGTTTGTGGTGCCTCCTGCAATGCTGCATTGCAAGCAATATCTCAAACCCTGGAAAAATGCAGTCCATTGCCACAGATATCCTGTGGGCTCTGCCCTGGCTCTGGAGAAGGATTCACTGTGTGAGAAGCAAACGCCTCCTGAAGCCCATGCTCATCTGCCTGGAGGTGACTGGAAGGTATTCTTGGTGCAGGGACAACCTTACAGAAATCAGAGCTACCTGGGAGCTCACTGTCTGGGATGAAAATCAGATTCTGCTGCAGGTCCATGGTGGTGTGTGGAGAAGACCAGGGGCTGATCCACCCCCAGTGATTAAGCACCCATAATTAAATAGTTGGCAGCAGCTGTAGCAGGACTCAGGGCATTGATGAGCCTTGAAAAACCTAGGGACAAGCATGCCCTTGCTAAGGACAGTGTCACCTGTGGCCAAACAGACCAGCACCACTTCACCACGTGGGATTTCAAGAATATTCAGCAGCAAAGACCAACACCTCTTCCCCCCAGCTCAGCCTGTTAATACACCTGGGAACAGCTCATGTCTCTCTACACAGCACTACACTTCACTGGCATTTCTGCTCTAATGTTGGAGTACAATGTGCCACCAGCTTGTGCATTCCTCATCTACAAATCCGTGTAGCTGATACAACACGTGCTACCTCAGTTTTGCTAGCAGTGCCCATGCATTAAACCTAGAAATGCAACCAGCACAGTGAATTTTAATTTCGTGTGATAATGGGACCCGCAGATCTCTTCTCTGTATGGTATAAACCAGAATATTAGAATAGGGTGCTCTGGAAACAGCCACGTGCTGTGTGATGGAGGGGCAGAGCTGGAAGATCACCTTGAAAAGGTCTGCCTTGATGTGCTGGAGTACCAGAAATTGTCCTAAATGGTCATGTAGTCCATGGGGGCTTTTGTGTAGTGTCACCTGTAGAATCAAGAACCAGCCTGGGGGAGTAAATCGCTGAAGCAATGTAAAATCTAAGCAGCCTCTGTCCTCTGCTGCCACTGATTTTGAACAGGCATGTGCAAGGGTGTTCTTGGATGTCCTGCATAGGTGCTGTTTGTCCTGCTGGAGCAGGTTTCAGGTCAGTGCTGCAGCCCTTCCCTGGGCTGGGGCTCTGCAGGAGGTGGGGATGCCCACCCTGAGGCCTCTCTGCTCCTCAGCATCCCCCAGCCCTGGTGGCATTGCTTGGCTTTCTCTGCATAGTCCCCATGCCCCTCAGCTGCTTTCAGAGTAGTGGGGACTGGAAGAGTTGCTCCAAAATGACATATAAATAGGAAGTGAAACGTCAAGACTTCCTACAGAGTAATTTTGCCCAGAGCTTTAGAAAATATAAGGGGTGAAAAGAAAGACTCATGTGGTGGTCAGCCACTGATCAGCTCCAGGTAGTGCAGCCTTCTGGTTTCTGTTTCCTCTCTGGTTTTTGCAAACTGTCCTGTCAGACCTCACTTACTGAGAAGATCCAGGTGCAATTTTTAAGATGCCGTTGGCTTCCCTCTGTTCCTCCTCCATCCTAACATGAAATCTGTCATTGCACTCTCTCAGGGTGCCTTTCTGCTGGCGTCCTGTGTGAACCCCAGATTGCTATTGATAGGCGGGGGAGCCACAACAATCTTGAGGAAATTTGTGATCTGGTCCTGGCGTATTTGACAGATAACACTCCAAATACAGATGTCAAAACGCATTTAGGTTTTTTCCCTTTTCTCACTCGCCCTGAAGAAAATGCAAACCCTTTTTGACAGAATCAGTTCAGGAGCCTCCTCTAAGCCAGGCCCTGAGTGTTAGAGGAATCTGCCTCTTAAAGCCATATAGATCCACTGCTGTTGTATAAAAAAATATTCTTTACCCTGAGGCAGAATTACTTAAGAAAATCCTGACATGATTAGACACCACTCTCTTCTGAGAAAAGAGTAACTATACTATTAAAGGATAACTGAGATGCTGCATAAACTGACAGTATTAAAATTACTTGATGTCACAGTTCTGAAACGTCGTTTGGCATGAGGGCACAAGGAAGGACTTGAATGTTTTCTGGGTACCACTGTGCAGCTACTCTGTAGCCTGAATATGATCTGCTGGGAGCATTTGCAGGTGCTGCCACTGCCCTTCACCTGCTGACATGAGGTATATTTGGGCTCTGGGTTTGTAAAATTTATAAATACAGGCTTGAAGATCCCTTAACAATAAATAAATAAATAAATAAATAGCAATTTTTGCATATGCTTTAGCATGCAGGAATTCCTCTTGCCTTAAATCAGTATAATGATGTCAGTTAAACAATTATCGTACTTGTAGTGCTTAAGAGCCTGGCCCTATCACTCTGTTCAATGATACACAGTTTAAACACAAAGCCAGGGTCTATATTTATATGCAAATATCATCAAGTTCAAGTTTAAATCACAGTATTTTTGAAGTCAAGATCGTGGGTTAAATAATACTCCATGCATGTACGTAATGATGTATCAGTGGTGTAAAACCCTTCAGACCCCAACCCTAAACCACAACAGGCAGAAGGGCTAAGCCCAGAGCACGTGGATAACCACAGCCCCTGCTGGCTCGTGTGGATTTTGGAGGGCAGCCTGCTTTTTCTGTGCTAGCTCAGAGCTGGGATCACACCGGCTTTGATAGCTCTTGGGAATACGTGTGATTAACCAGCCCAGCCACGATATGTCACCAGCACTCCACACAAACAGCTCTGCCACTGCTGGAGAGCGGGCAGAGAGGGAAAACATCACACCCTGCAGCCAGGGGAGGGGGAAATAGCATCAAAGGACAGGGGAGAAACTTGAGAGGGAGGTGATAGGGGAGAAAATGGAGATTCCTGGAAAAATGATCGCAGGGAAGGTGAGGTCAGCAGCAGGTTGGGTGGAGCTGCATGAGTAAAGAGGAGCTGTCCTGGTCTCTGGGATACGCTGGCACTCCAGCACTGGAGTTTACAGGCTGTAACTTCAAAGCTCTCCTTCTGTCAACTTTGCTTTCCGTTCTGAAGGATTGTTCTTCCTCCTGATTGTATTAAGCCTTGCCTGCTGTGCACTGAAACCACTCAATACACTGATTAATCCCCATTCCCAGTGCTCCGCTCCACTCCTGTCCTGTCCTGTCCTGCCCTGCCCTGCCCTGTCCTGCCCTGTCCTGCCCTGTCCTGTCCTGCCCTGTCCTCTCCACTCCATTCCTGTCCTGTTCTGTCCTGTCCTTTCCACCTGTGTCCTGTCGTCCCCTCCTCTCCCCTCCCCTCCCCGGGAGGTGGCTGAAAGCCGTGCTCAGCACCAAGCACTGGGCACTGCCAACAAAAAATCTGTGTCAGAAATAAAACATGAAAACAATGGAGCTTCAGCAGCTACGTGCAAGTGTAAAGAAAACACATCCCGATGCAATGAGCGTAGAGCCCTGATAGAGCACGACCTTTGTCAGGGGCTAGTAATCATTCTTGGCAGTGTTTGCTCATGAGGATTAGGAAATGTGGGCAGCCCATTAACCTGTGCCACTCAGGATCCCCGTGGCTGAGCACCTTGAGCATGGAGTGACTGAAACAGCCCTTGCAGCTCTTGGCTGCCTGTGCTGGGTCTCACAGCACTGACAGGGACCAGGGAATTCGCTCGAGGTCTCATGAGTTTGGAATGGCAGGGATGCAATGCAGCCCTATCCAGGGCTGTAGGGCAGCTCTCGTTCCCTTCATGGCCGTGGCAAAGTCATCAGGTCGTGTTGCTGCTTGGCCAAGTGACAGGGTGTTGTCCTGTTTTTTGCTAAGCCTTCTGTTTTAACCTTGGAGTCAAAGAATTTTCACACAGTTTCATGTAAATAATGGCCAATGTTTATTTAACTGTCTTTTCTGTTTTTCATTCCTCTTGTGATAAGAGAAAGTTTGATGAGCATCCTTTTTCTCCAGTGGGATTGAGGAGGAAGTGACATGTCCTCCAATCCCTTGTGGAGTTGAGAATCCTATAAAATATGTTAAATGTAAATAAACTCTCTCTTTTCCCTCCTTTCTGCTGAACCTAGCAGGTGTGAGAGTGTCCTTTATTGTGCGTTCACCGGCACAGCAGGGGAGTCGGTCAGTCCTTCTGCAGACACCTGGAGATTTGGGAAGCCCAGCTCCGTGTGTCTGCCTGATGCCTGCTGATACCACTGGGAACACAGCTGGGCTGATTACCAGGCCCTGCCTGGGATTTAAGCAAGTGTAATGTATTCAGAAACAGAAAAGAGGATGCATCTCTTCATGGATTTGCTGTCTTTTTGCTATTGAGCTAGAGTTCAAGAATCTTTAATTCCCAGCTTACAGGATAACACGCAGTTCACCTATGGGTGTGCGTTAGTGTGTGTTTGAAACACACCACTTTGTGCCTTTATATGGGGAGCAAAGCTGCGGGGAGGGAGGAGGAAATCATTTTGGTCAGACACTTAAGATCTTAAATCAGCTTGCCTGGCGCTGTGTGGGTTTGGGGATGCTGAGGAAGGAGGGGTGAGATGTCAAGGTTCAGCATTCAGCAGGTGTAACACCGGGGGAGTCTCACTGGCCAGTGACAACCCTGTCAGCCCACCCCAGCTGGGATGCAGTTCCTCTGGTCAGACCCCAGGAGACCCAACAGCAAGGCTGGGGTCTCTGCAGCTGGAGGTGAAGGCTCAGCCAGCCGAATTTATCATGCAACATACTCTGAGATGTGTAAAGATGAGTTCTGGCTCGTTTTTGTATAAAAATGTCTTTCTTTAACATGAACTACTTAATAAAATTGTTTACTGGATGACAAAGAGGTGGACACAGGAAATAAAACCACACAGGATATCCATGCTGTGTGATGCTAAGCACCTGATTTAAAGGCTTGGTGTCTGAGTCTCTCTACAAGTGACAGTGGTCCCCCAGAGCACGGCAGGGTTGTGGGTGCTCTGAATTATCCTCCTTTTCCCTCTCACTCTGCAGAGACACTGGTTGCATGTAATCCCTGGAAGGAAGAAACTCGCTTCCTTGGTATCCAGGTGGATGCCCTGGTTTCACAGTTTCTGAACTATTTTTAGCTGTGTGCCCTCACCCTGACACGCAGCCCTGCAGGCTGCCTGCTGTGCTGGCGTGGTTGGTGGGACTGTGATGGGGTGTCTGACACGGGCCTGGGGGTCTCTGCTCTGCAGTGTGGGGACATCACCCCGGGAGCAAAGGCAGCTTCTGGCTGACACCACCAGAGAGGTAAAACAGAGCTTCATGCAATGGTGTGTGCAGCACGCCTGGGCCAATTAACTTGGGAAAGGATTACTGCTATGCCACTGGGATGCATCTGTGACAAATTCAACCTCTCACGGCCACTGCGTAACCCAGTGCTGATGATAATATGCAAAGCATCCCATATTGTCAATGAATTAATAAAACCAGGAGCAGGAACTCCCTAAGGGTGATTAAAACATTTAAGTCAGCATTGATTTAAGGCTGACAACTCTCGTGGGCACTAGGGAGAAGGAGAGGAGGATTTGGGGCCAGGCTTCCTGCAGTGGCCATGGGGATATGGGGTGAGAATGGCCGTGGTGCAGGAGGCACAGCTTCCTGGGGAGGTTTATCAGGAGACCCTGGAGGATATTGCTGTGCCAAAGCAAAGCGCAAGGCGGATCGCGGAGACGAAGAAAAGGCAGTGACAAATCTGAAGCGTTTTGTTTCTGTTTTTGTATCTGTGCTGAGGACGGCTTGTGCAGCTCAGCGCTCGCTGCAGAGCTGTCGCTCAAAGGGAGCCTGGAGCAGCTCCGTGTGCGGGCTGTGACGTGCGGCCGGTGCTGCTGCCAGCCTTCGGACACGTCACGCTCTCCTGAGCAGCCATCCAGGGGTTTTGCTTGCTTAAAGCAGTGCTCAAGTCCAGGAGAGGTTCTCCAGTGCTGGCTCCACAGCAGGATTCTGTCTTTCTGTGGCACCTTGCAACCAGCGCTGGTGGGCTGTGTTTACCTGTGCCCAGCTCCCTCCCACCAGCCCAGAGTGTCCCTCTGACTGTCCAGGGGGGTCTGGAGCCCCGCCAGGCAGTCTCGGAACTTGAGATGAAAGCACAGAACTCTGTGTTCGAGCCGCGTCCTTGGAGAAGGCTGCCCACATTGAGGGAAGAAACACAAAACGGAAAGAAAATGTGTAATTAGCTTATCTTATCACTGGGTGAATGTATATTTTAGATTTATGGAGGTAGAAGAGAGAAAAGCAAACATGGAGGGCAAAGGGCGGTGCCCCTTCCCCTTCCTCTTTCTTCTCTCCCCTCCATCTCCTGCTGTGACGATGGGGATGGGCATTGGTGGAGGCAGCACTGTCATGGTAACAAAAGGTAGAAATTAATTGGGAAAAATTGATAAACAATAATACGTTGTAGAACTTGGTTGGTTTTCCTAAAAGAGATAAAAAGGAGAAGACGTCCTTCCTGCGCGTCACTCCTGCGGTGAATCTCGGTGCAGCAGGTCGCTGTCGGCCAGCTCCAGACACTGTGAGGTAAGAAACAATAAACAACCTGAACACGAACCCGCAGGCATCTCCAGTCTTTGTTGGCTCTGGCGTGGGACTTTCTAAGATCAAGAAACAGCCGTAAAACATCTTCAGAACCCGGTGGGGGTGCAATCACCGCCACACTGCGGGGGCGTTTTGAGTGCTCCTTACCCCTCAGTCCCCTCACTGACAGCCAGTGTGCCAGGAGGCAAAAATACGGAAGGGTTTGGACCATAAAACTTTTGGACCTTTCCTCCTGAGGGTCTTCCTGTCAGTTGTGTCCCAGCTCTGTCTCCCGTGTCTGCCTGACTGTGGGGCTGAGCATGACCTCATGGAATTAAAGTGGCCAGTGAAGTGTTGTGCCGGTAAGGACACAATAAAGGACACTCTCACACCTGCTAGGTTCAGCAGAAAGAGGGAAAAAGAGAGACTTTATTTACATTACTCATACTTTATAGGGTTTTCAATTTCACAAGGGACTGGAGGACATGTCACTTCCTCCTCAATCCCACTGGAGAAAAAGGATGCTCATCAAACTTTCTCTTACCACAAAAGGAATGAAAAACAGAAAAGATGGTTAAGTAAACATTGGCCATTATTTACATGAAAGTGTGTGAAATCTCTGACTCCAAGGTTATAACAGAAGGCTTAGCAAAAAACAGGACAACAAAGTGTCACGGTCCCTGCCTTGGCTTTATGTGTCCTGTCAAACACTGCCTAAGTCTAAAACTCCGTGATGAATAACAAGGATGATACTGAAACCACCCAAGAGACCTCCCCACTCCACCACGGCGTCAGCAAGCGAGCAAGACATCAAATGGGAGTGGGAGCAGAGCAGCTGGGACAAGATGGGCTCAACATGAGGACCTGAACTCACATCCTTTTAACATCTGAACTTCAATTTTACACAGTGTTGTACACAACTGCACTGTCAGATCAACAAGAAAAGCCCACTATATCCATTCACCACCTGTGCTCTGCATATTTCGCTGTTAATGGGGACAGGAATTGAGGTGGGATTTCGTGGTGGCTCTGCAGGCTCAGCAATGCTGTGTCTGCAGCAAAAAGCCCCTTCCAGCCCCTACAGTGTGGGACTGGACCACTGTGCCAGCTGCATTCTACAAGCAATTAAAACTGCTTAGTAAGGCAGAGAGATCACTTACTACATTTCCCACCCTCTCCTTTTCCATTTTTATATCAGTCGAGCAGGCAAACACAGCTTTTGCAGAAGTCCTGAAAAGGAGTTTTAAAAGCCACCCTGCCTTTCCGTTTGTTGAAATGTGTTCGTAGCAAGATTCTGTCAGTGCTGGCAAACTCGGAGGATGAGAATCCTCCAGGGATTTCCCCTAAATGACACTTTCAAAGTCAGATCTGCATATGCACTGCATCAGACACCATTTAGAGAGCACATGTAAGGTCCTGGTTAAAAGAATCACATTTGCTAATATTTCCCCTCTGTTTATTCTGGGTCAGTGTGCATTATAGGAGAGGCAGAGATGACTGTGTTGCTGAGTTTGATGGGATATAGGCAAAAAGAGAACAGATGAGTTCAGAGAGATGGGAAACGCTGATGCACTTTTGTAGGACAAGGTAGAATTTGCAGGGCATCATTCAAAATAATTGTGAAAAGTATAACTGAAATGGTGGAAGCAGAACAAATCTGAATGTGCTTTTTTTTTTGTGGCAAAGCATTATTTTCAGCTAACATTGATTTGATTTGAAAGGGAGCTTCAGTGTAGTGAAGAATATATGAAATATGAACATTGTTTTCAGATTTCTCTGTGATATAGAGTGATGTAGAAATGAATCCTTACCCTGTTCTAAGTAATACAGACTATGATGTCTAGTTAAGATGTCTAAACATGATAAGATTAAGGTTTTCATTGGATTATAACTTTACTAAACATTATCTCTTTGGATGGAAGTTTTTCAGCCTGTAGTTGGTACAAATTTGCTCATTTTATATTTGCTCATATATATCAATGCAGATTTTCAGCTCGGAGAATGCAGTTACTCTCGGGAATAAATTTAGAGAAATGCAGGTAATTAATCCACATTATAGAAGCTGCTGTGGATGTTTTGCCTAGAAGAAACTCCATGCTTTGGAGTGGAAGCTCCAGATTTGACAGCAGGGATGCTCTCCAGCTGGTATCACCCCTATTTACAGCCCCGGACTGGGGGAAGTGGTAAGCCTGAAAAATCTCAGCCACATGAACATCACAGAGAGGTCAGGGCCCAGTGGCTCCCTTNAGTTTTTCAGCCTGTAGTTGGTACAAATTTGCTCATTTTATATTTGCTCATATGTATCAATGCAGATTTTCAGCTCGGAGAATGCAGTTACTCTTGGGAATAAATTTAGAGAAATGCAGGTAATTAATCCACATTATAGAAGCTGCTGTGGATGTTTTGCCTAGAAGAAACTCCATGCTTTGGAGTGGAAGCTCCAGATTTGACAGCAGGGATGCTCTCCAGCTGGTATCACCCCTATTTACAGCCCCGGACTGGGGGAAGTGGTAAGCCTGAAAAATCTCAGCCACATGAACATCACAGAGAGGTGAGTGGCTCCCTCCCGAGGGGTTCTGCCATCACCCAGCAGAGCCTCCGTGTGCACTGCTCTGCAGGGTGATGGGACAGACCTTCACTGACCAGGCTTTCCCTGTCCCTACTCATCCTACTGGGATGCTGGGCACAGCCTGGGGAGCATCTCCTGGTGCCCTCCACGTTCCCGGGGTGAGGGATGGACCTTGCTGGGTTCCTGTTGCAGGGAGCTGTGTGCAGTGCAGTGTTTGAAGTGTAAATGAGAGATGGGGGTTAGATTTGGGGTGGGGGACAGACCTCAGTGTGAGGGAGAACCACTGGCAGAGCCTGGTCCAGGCCTTCTCCAGGGCTGGTTCTCCAGCAGGATGCGTTGTGTTTGGCTCATCCTCATCCAGAGGGGCAAACTCTGGGCTCTAGAACTCTTAATTCCCCCTCCTGCTATCTGCCCCCATCCTGAACTCTCCCTGACCCATGGAACTAGGACAGTTCCTCATCAGGAAGCTTTAAAAATCCTTCGCTTTTAAAAATCAGAGGAAAAGACACAGTGCTTCACTTCAAACTCATTTCCAGGGGCAAGGTCTCCAAAGGCCAGAGCGTCTCTGCCCGGTGCCATTTGATTTCCTCCTGCATTAGCATTACACACTGGGATTTGGGCTGATGTACAGGTTTCTTTTCCAAGATGCCAGCCTCAGTCAGTGCTGTTTTGCCTGGTTTTGGGATGCAGGCTCCCGGGGGCAGTGGGAGCCAGCCCCAGCTCCTCTGCCAGCCACGCAGCAGTGACTTTGGGGAGAAGTTGAAGCAGATCAGGTGGTGTTTGGAAACCATCAGAGCAAGGTTTGCTGGAGCTCATTCATTGTCACCTCCAGTTAGTAACCCCAGCTGACCTCAGGGGGTGTTTTAAGGTTGCATTCATTAGTGGCTGTAAGAAATTCAGATGCTTCAGTGGTACAGCAGTGGAAAAGTACAGGATGAAATTTGTGCGGGATTTAGATGCACTGAGTAAGAGATGTAGACTGATGAAAAACAGATGAAGAAGCCCGTTTTCCAGTGGATTTGCACATTTTTCTCCCCCCATCTACCTCCTCCCTCTGCACTGCAAACATCACCCCGTGTGTGACACTCCTGGTGGCTGGCTGAAAGTGCCCTCCTCTGGCCTGCCAGAGATGGTGTGACCTTTGGGGACACTCTGAGCACTGATTCGTGCCTCTCTGATTCTCATGACACTTGTAGGAACACCATTTTTTGAAAGGCATGGTCACAGTTTGGTTGAAGCTGTGAGGATGGGCCCTGCCCACTGATGAAGATGTGGTTACTCAAGTGTTTCTTTTTTAGTAACGTGGATAAATCTCCTCCTCACCACCCAGGAGTAAAACCCATCCTGCCCTGGGGGCCTTAGGGAGGCCTCAGGGAGCCCTGCATCTTCCTCCTTGCAGGCAGGCAGGGATGGAGGAGTGTTACTTTGATGTATATTTAATGTAACATACACAACAAGGGTAAGCAGGAAAATTGCAAATTTTTAAAAGTCCTTAATTGCATTTTTTTTCTTCACATTTTCTTGCTCATTCTTAGCATCACTTTAGGGTCAGTTGGTACCACCACGCCCATTCAACAGAGTCATGCAGATGATTTGGGATTAGGCCCAGGGACTTCAAATAATTTTACTCCTGATGTAAACAAGAGCAGAATAGAGCTGTGAAAGTTTATAAATAACAAGAGCTGGGTTTTGACTAAATCTATAGGTTTTTTTTCTGGCATTCACCCTGCATAAATTAAGACATTTCCATAAATAAAAAGAAAGCTTAATAAGCCTCAGAAAGGTTAGACTATTTCCACTGGATTTTATGCCTGTTGCACAAATCCTACCCAAGTAATTCCATACTTTCTGTGGACATAATTTTTTTACAGTATAAATTCCATTAACACATTCATGCCATATGTGCCATATATTAAAACAAGCAGCCTCCTGCACTCCCAGTAAATATCCTTGCTGTGATCCCATGAGAAAGATGATGAACCCATTGCATTGGCT
>VYXC01006219.1:647478-659440 GCA_013397175.1 Platysteira castanea | reverse complement strand
CTCCTCTCCTCTCTTTTCTCTTCTCGTTGACACTAATAACCTGACATGCAAAGAATTGCTTTAATTTCCAGATGTTCTGAATATCCTGAGAATTCGTAAAAGAAAATTATCCTCTTTATCCTAATCAAAAGTAATTAAAAGTACACTTAAATAGAGCACAAATCTGTGCTTAATTCCAAATGTTTTGCACGTATAAACAACAGGAGTTGTTACTAACTCTGCAGCTCCAGAAGCAACAGCAGAGGCCACGTTTTGCTGCCACAGGTGCTTTGCAAATACAGTCACAGACCTTCTGGCTGGAATACTTGAGCTTGGTAATGGCCTGTGCAGATCAAAACTCCATAAAATAAGATGAAGTTTTGCTGCTTGCCACAACCAGTGCCATGATTTAGCACTTTTAAAAATTGGTTTACTCTGCACAACAGGAGCGGTGCAAAGTTACTTCGCCTTGCAGTCTTAGAATTGATGCATTTTACTCATTCACTTCACATAACTATATCCTTGCCATTTTTCCTCCCTTTGGACAGAGCTCTTGGCTTTCAGACAGTTCCTGCAGACCCTGCAGCAGTTGTGTCACCATAAGATGTGTCACCATAAGATGTGTCACTCAGACTGGGAGCAGCCAGGTTTGCAAACCCAGGAGCTGCCTGACTCGCATCCGAGGTGGAGCAGACAGCGAGTGAGCAGACAGCAAGAGGGATGCAGACAGATGAAGTCTTTTAGACTTAAGCAAGGCTTAATGCAGTTAAAACCAAGCCTTAGGTATGGCTCTTGATAATGCTGGTAATAACTACTTTTTTGGGATTTCTAGATAGAAGCTGTCATCTCACTTTGTGATCAAACAGGTGTGCAGAATGAATGGTCTCATTTTTCCAGATGCAAAGTGTGATAAGGAAGGAGCTGGCATATCCTTTTAGGGTAAAAGAAAAATGAATTAGATTGTTAATTTCTTGGTACAGGATCCATCTTTCATTTCTGATTTTGCAGAGCACTTTGCACGAAAGGGTGCCAATGCATAAGAAGCTTCCTGGCAGCTACCAAACCATGCAATACTCATGTGATATAGCAATAAATGATAGCCAGCACATGCATCTAGGCCTGGTACTACTTCCATCACTCAGTAAAGGCACTGATGATGGGACAGGGAACACTTATTAAACTTACAAGCACGTGGTGACAGCTGGCAGGCTGAAGGAGAGGCTGAGAAGTCCAAATAATCATGGCAAATCATGGATTACCTGAGTAGAGCAGAATATCACTCAGATCAAAAAAGATGTGAACCATCTTTTTTGAACGGAGAAAGTCCGGGGGGAGCAGTGGGAATGAACAGAACTCTAGGAAAAAAAAGTGAAGAAATATGAAGAAATATGGAATATGAAAAAATATGGAATAGATTGGGCATATGGAGTGTGGACTGACCAGGAAAGCAAGGTCAAGCGTGTGAAAGGCTGTCACAGAAAGGGAGAGAATCACCTGCTCTCTCTGACCATGGTAGATAAGACAAGGAATTAGAGGCTTAAACTGCAGCAGAGAAATTAAGGTCAGATCCTTAGGAAAATGTTTTTGTGTATGGTGGATATTATGAAGCATTGCAACAGATTTCTTGGGGAGGTTAAGATGTTTCTATCCCTGGAGAGATTTCCACGTGTGAAACACTGATCATGCCCAAAGGCAGAGAAAGTGGTTGCACATCCACCTTCTGGAGATGCCATTCTGCTAGAGAGACCTTCTGCTACTGTGAATTACAAGAAGCTGCCCTTGTAATCAAAGCAGTGCAAAAAACAAAAAAACACAAACAACAACAACAACAAAAACAACAAAAAACCACCCAAACACAACAAAAAAAATTAAAAATTTCAGGTTTAGATCTCAGGTGTGGCAGATTTCTTTTGTGAACCTACTCAGAGAGGCAGTAGTGTCTCAGAAGCCACCAGAACCCCGGAGTCTGCTTTCAAGGTGGCTTGCTTCTGTATTCTAGGAATTCTTGGATTTTCAGAGAAATTCGTGTCTGTTGTCACTGTTTGAGGTCACCATTGAGGACCCATTCTCAGAACACTATTTTGGGTTTCTCATGGAGTCAGATACATAATAATAAGCTTCGTATTGATGAGAATATGTGGCCAGACATCTGTGATGTTACCTCTTCTGTCTGGCAGGAAATAAAACAGATGGATTTAATATTTCCTGCATCTACAGCTTTGTCTACAGAGCACAGATACAGGAGCCAGTGGGCCTCAGACCCAGCACACAGGGTGGGTACTTCTGCCCCACAGAAGTCCATTAACTCACACCAGGCTTTCATTCCACACCACGGGAGGTGTGGAGACGGGCTTGCAGCCCTGCTGCCCTTGCAGGAAGGTGACCAGCCCTTCCTTCTGTCCTTGCCTCTCCTTCTTCTGCGTCCCTGTGGCCTGCAGTTGGCCCTGCTTGAGGAAGAGATGGCTGGAGGTGAGCACTTGGGGAGGGCTCTCCTCCCCCTTCCACCTGTTTTTCATTCCGTGGCTCGCTGGCTCTAAGCCGTAAGCAGTGACGTGACAGCTGAGTCACGGACACACCACCTGGGTGCTGTCAGCATCAATCTCTCCTGTAAGGATCATAGAAGAACAAATAGAGAAGACTCTTAGGGCTTCTCATTCATCTTCCTGCCAGCGGGGCACCGAGCCCTGCAGTGCGGTCTCTGGCTTTGCCCAACCTTGCTCTCCAAATCCCAAGCACTGGGATTCCACTGCCCTTCCCCAGGAACTGTTCTGCCATTCAATAAACATCATTACCAAGGAGAGTGCTGCTTTTCCTTGAATCTTATTTACCCTAAGTATTCCTAATGTGGGCAAATAGCTTCTTACTAGAGGGGTTTTTTATCTTGTGAAGAAATTCAGTAAAGCTGCAAAATCAGAGGTGAAATGTTTTATTGGTGCTCTGTTTAACAGTTTTAAGAATGTCCCTGCTGCATGCATTGTTGTACACAGTGGATGAGAAAACCCAGAGATGCAGCCCTGTGCCCTGAAGAGCTTACACTTTTCATATAAGCAAGATACAGTGCCTGAGAATGACAAGTAACGAGAAGGCAGGACAAGAGTCATATGAGAAAGGTCAGGATGTTTCTAAATAAAACCTATTGTCATGCATTTAATTTGGGTTTATATTGAAGACATCGTACATGGCTACATATTTTTGAGACAATTTACCGTGTTTTAATCAAACATTTTTAATCTCACAAAGTCATCCTGCCTACTGTGGTTTGGTGCTTATTTAAAGCTTCATTTTTATAGAAATTTATGTTTTTCTCTCACAAGTTACTCTTTCTCTCAGCCTGATGGGGCTTTTGCAAACATAGTTGTCACAGTTAGTCTGGTCATTAATTCCCTGAGTGTCCCAGTGGTACAGGAGGTTTTCTGGCTGATCCATGCCACTGGACTGCTTCTCCCTGGCCTTTGTCTCCAGCTCTCTGTCTCCTCTCTGCAACACCCCAAATTGCCCTTACTCCAGAAGTGGCAGTCAAACCTCCTCATCTGCTTGCCTGAGAGTAACAAAGCACCTTCTCTCTGCCCAGACCTTAGATTGCCTCTGAGCAGCAGTGGGCACCAGGAAACCAGAGCAGAGCAGCACGGAGCCAAACCATCTGCCCCACCTCCTCCAAATGCCCTCTCCAGATTTTACACCCCGCTCACTGTGTGTTTCCTACACCCGATGGAGGTGTAAAACCAATTCCTGACATCCTTAGCCTTGGCTTTCCAACCCACACATCTTCCTCTTCGTGCTACATGATGAGCAGAGGAGCAGATTTAATTCTGGGGGATGCAGGGTAAAAGTCTGTGATGGTAACTCAATGTTTTTCCAACAGATGTCCATTCAATGCCATCTGTCCCGCCTGTGGCTTCGGCTATTATTTCTTTCTAATTTTAATTTTGTCTTCGCCTTAAGGGGACAAATTCTTTCTGGTACCTGGCTGCAGGTTTAGCAAACTCCCTGAGGGAAACCCAAATGCATTTCAAAAGCATTTTTAATGTGTGTCTTTCATCCTGGTGAAACCAGCTGTCCATGCACATCAATTCCCTGCAGCAGTTTTTTGTTGCATGGAATAGAAATACTCAGCCTCGTGGTTGGGTATGGAAATTTTGCTGAATTGAGACAAGGGGTCTGCATAAATGGACTGAATTTAGTACTCTGACTTTCCATGATCCCTCTTGTGAAGGAAGTCATAAAGGCTTGAGAGCTGAGTCCCACTGGGAATTTCTGAGGTCTTGGAAGGGAGATGGGTGATTTTCAGCTGGAGAACCTGCCAGGGGTTTGGTTTTATACACACACTTTGCTGAGCAGCTGGGCCAAGCACACACCTTGTATTCATAGGGCAAAGGGAGCATCTCTTTCTTCTACTAGACCTCCCAATTCATGGCAGAAAAATATGCTTAAATATTACTTAATTATTTGTATTTTGTGCGGAAGGCCCTAGCTCAATTTAAAAAGCAGATGCTTGTTTGTATGGGTAGTGCAGAGTTATTGCAGCAGCCACACTGGAAAAGCATTAGTTATCTAAGGAGACAAATTGAACAAGACAAATCTAGGGCCAACCTGGTTCTCCTCCAGCAGTTTGTAAACACACACTGAGAAGCAGAGAATTAGGAGAGTTGAACTTGCTCTTGCTGTGACCCAAATTCAGCTGGTTAAGGGCAAGCTTCATTTTAATTTACAGTTTCTAAGCAAGACATCATTCAAAGCTGATGTTTGACAGGTGGTTATGCTCATGTCCTGCCTTTTCTTCAGGACAGTTTCGTTTCTCTCTAAACCTACTTTACATCCAACTGAAGACCTGCTCTGGGAGCAGGGAGCTCCCAAACACCTTGGAGCTCCTGTGAAATCTCCTCCACCACCTTGGCTGCCAGGGCCAGGCATCAGCTGCTGCTCCCATACAGTTCCCAACAGCTTCCTGGGCACAGGAGCAGCCACACATGCTGGGACCAGGCATCTTCAGCACCAGCTTTAGCCATTGCCTGAGGTTGCTCTGTTCTTACTGGATTTATCCAAGCTTTGATGCATTAACTTCAGGGTGTGACCCTGCTGTGAGAGAAGGCGAGGGCAAAAATCCCAGTGGGGAAAAAGTGGGAAGAAAGGTTCAGTTGCTCTGATTGATTTTTTTCTAGAAAATACAGGCTGATTTCTTCTGAGTTTGGTGAACAGTACCTATTTTGGGAATATGAAGGCATTTGGCTCTCACTGATCCTCTCCACACCGTTTGGTATTTCTCCAAGCAGCGCCCTGAAGGCAGCTCTGGGGTTTGTGAACTGCTCTCTTGTAAACACTCGAAGGTATTTGTCCAACAGAGGGAGAGCCAGCTTCCCTGCACAGCAAGGGGATGTGGCAAAATGCAAATAGCAGCAGCTCACAGGGATCAATGCACACAACAAAGCCCATCCAGCTGCAGTTGATGCCTTCTCCGAGCTACCCAGAAACAGAGACCAGACAGGAGTAAGGGAATAAAGGCAGGGATTTATTTGAAGGCCTTCAAGGCACACCCTGGGGAGCCAGAGGCTGCTTCCATCAAATGGACCCCAAGGTGGACCACAGGTCACGAGTTCTTGACACTGTTCTAGGTTTGGTCCATTTGCATCTCAGCATAAATTCACCAATTAAAACTTTAGCTCTCTTCAATTTCTCCACCTCTCCCATGGCCCCAGTTTACACCTTTTGGGCCTAGGACAGCCCGAGTGTCCTTGAACAGCTCAGAGAGGCTTTGTTGTGTCTGTCTGGCCTCAGAGAGCAGCTCACGAGCTCCAAGGAACTTCAGAGTTACACACTGGGCAGTACAGGATTTGAAAAATATAGAAATTAAAACCTAAGGCATCACAGTGTCTGCGAGGTGTGAGCAAGCTTCTCCTCGTGCAGGATCTCTCATGGACACTGTGCTGCTACAGGGGGCTGATTCTGGCTATAGGGACAGAAATTTATATATTGCTACAGCAGCTCAGGTGCCTGTGGGCTGTAGAAACTCTGCCTCACAGACAGTAAGACAAGGACCAGCTCCCCTCCTTGTTCTGTGTAATAAAATGCTTTTGCTGCTGTGCAGGACCCCGTGTGTTGCCCTGGGTTTGCTAAGCCTTCTGTTTTAACCTTAGAGGCAGAGAATTTCACACAGTTTTATATAAACAATAGCCAAGGTTTACTTAAACGTATTTTCTGTGTTTCATTCCTTTTGTGAGAAGAGAAACTTTGATGAGCATCCTTTTTCTCCAGTGGGATTGAGGAGGAAGTGACATGTCCTCCAATCCCTTGTGGAGTTGAGAATCTTATAAAACATGTCAAATGTAAATAAAGTCTCTCTTTTCCCTCCTTTCTGCTGAACCTAGCAGGTGTGAGCGTGTCTTTTATTCTGTTTTCACAGACACACCCATGTACCCTCTGGGTCCATCAAATGGGAGTCAGTTGGGCTTTGTGCTCTTAAGACAAATCCTGTTGGAAACCCCAGCACAGGTCAAAAAGAAGTGCACAGTACTTGTGGGGAATGATGGCTGCTAATACAATAAACCGAACCATTTCTAAACTTTTCCCTCCATTAAGCAAAAATAATCAGTGTCATTACATTTTATATTTTGTGAATGGAGATAATATTATGTGTATTCTGAACATTAGCAGATTCAAATTTGCTTTTAGCAAGAAATGTGGAAATTTTAATATCAGGACTATATGTATTATGTTTTACTAGCTGTAAAACACACCAAGTTCCAGATAGTTAATTTTGGCAATGAGAAATTTCTTGTGATGTGCTAAAGGCAAGGAATGAAGCACTTCAGAGGATCAGAGTGTAATGTTGTCCATAACTTTCATCAATCATGACAAAAGACAGCAAAACAAAGCTACACACTGGGGTGGATGAGGGTACTGGTCTCAGGGTACTGTGCCTTTACTCAAAGTAATCTTGATTTGAGCTTCTTAAAAGTATTTTAGCATGGCTCAGGAAGTCCTTAAGCCATGAACTGATGAAGATTAACAGAAAATACCAGGGAACTATCAGCATAGACTTACTTTCATCTTAACATTTTTGCTAGGGTATCTGAGCTGGTATGGGTCTTACGTTGTCAAGTTAATGGCCAAATCCAAAAAGTAGCTAAAAAAAAGCAAATTAAAGCAGAATATAAACATCTAAATCCATAATTGAAACAAAAAGGTTCTCTCAGGCCCTGTCCAATCCTAGAAGCACCTAACTCAGGAGGTGCCTACCTTCAGTCTCTGAGAACCTCAAATGTACAACACTTGCTTGCACCCATGCCTGGAACCTCCAGCTCCTCAGTGGGAATGAACCCTGCTGCATCCTGCCAGGGTTACAGATGGTTCAGCACTTGTTGGACTTGGTGCAAACCACATGCTTGCATTCAGGAGCTCAGTTTGTGCTAAGGATGTGTAGCTGAGAAGGCAAAAAAAAATTTAAAAAATTAAACCTTCTGAGAGAAAAGAAAGGGTCTTTAGTGCAGCAGTTGGGATCAGTCTTTCAGGAAGGGGAATTGTGTGTGTGCCTCACCCTCCTGGCTGGAATTCGCAAACAGCTTTTGGAGGAAGACTGAAACTCCAGATCAGGTAGGTGCTCTCACCACTAAACTCAAAAATTATACTCACCTTTGATCTTTCTCTTATAGCCCAATGAATCTTTAATTCTTTTTATGCCAAGAAGAACAGATTCAGCAGAAGGCCATGCAGTGCTTTCCTCCCTTCTCTCCTGGGTATCTTGCATCCTGGAAGACTTTTGTGCCTCCCCAGGGAACACAGGTTGGTATTTCTCAGGCAGCAACTCATGCTGAACCCAGATCTCCTCCTCATCACCCTGCTGACAACCTCCCAGAGAAATACAGATGGCCAAGCTGCAGCCTGGACGAGTGTGCTGTGTTTGCCTCCAGATGGACACACTGCCCATATCCTGAGAGGTGGCTCAGCCCAGGCCATGGGCACGGTTTGAAAGCTCATCCCTGGGCTCCTTCAGTCCTCAGATTGTTTTCTTTGTGTCTCTCGGGAGAGGGCATTTCACAGCAGAATGAATTCTAGAGAACAAGCTGAAGAAAATCAAACTCACAACATCCAACATCGGGAAGTCTGAGACTGCTCTCCTGGAAGACTGGAAAGAGTTTTGAAAACACGTTTCAAGTCTGGTAAATGGTGAAACACTGGAAGAAACATCCAACCTCCCAGGCTGGTGTACTCACCACTGCCTCGTATGCATGTAAGTGCATGCTACAGTTGTGAGAGGCCCAATCCAGCAGACACTCTGGAATGACTGTGGAAAATGGATCTGATGGAGCACAGTATCTCCTGAAAGTTACTAGCAACCTGAGTGTTGTTTTGTTTTTTGCTAAGCCTTCTGTTTTAGCCTTAGAGTCAGAGATTTTCCCATACTTTCATGTAAATAATAGCCAATGTTTATTTAACCGTCTTTTCTGTTTTTCATTCCTTTTGTGATAAGAGAAAGTTTGATGAGCATCTTTTTTCTCCAGTGGGATTGAGGAGGAAGTGACATGTCCTCCAATCTCTTGTGGAGTTGAGAACCCTATAAAGTATCAGAAATGTAAATAAAGTCTCTCTTTTCCCTCCTTTCTGCTGACCCTAGCAGGTGTGAGCATGTCCTTTATTGTGCCTTTACCAGCACACCTGAGGTGGGTGGGTGACTGTCCCTTGAAGCAGAAATTAAGGAATGGGAATTCATGCGCTCCTGGAATTTTGGAGCTTCAATGCAAAGTATCTGGGTTCTTTGCCTGTCCAAATTTGGGAACTGTGTCTGAACTGCCAAGTGCTTCCCTGAGTGGTCAGGTTCCCATGTTCTTACACCACATCTCGAAAATGAAGTTTCAAGTTAGATCCACACAAACTTTTAGGTGTTTAACCATTGCTTTGGCCAACAACAGCAACCACCAGAGCTCCTGCTCAGCCACCACCTAACGCTGAGATCCACACCCTTTGTGTTTCACCAGGGATGCCCTGTGGGTGCCTTGTCCCTCTTTGGGCACACCCAGAGGCACCTGAGTCTCGCCAGCCCTCAGCATCCTGCAATGCTGCACGAGCCTGACTCATCTTTTGAAAGATGAGAAGTGCCTGATTCTCAGAGGGGCTTTGTCACCCCGAATGCTGAAAGGTGCCTCCCTGCAGGGCTGGCGGTAGCTCAGGCACTGTCATTAGCTAATTTGGTAATTGCCTGCTCCTTGTGCTGTGGTGCATCCCATCGCACACGGAAAGCAGGCTCCCAGCAGCCTGTATCAGATTTGTGACCTAAGTGTTGCCATGTACTGTGTCTGGGAAAACACAATAAAGACGCTCTCACACCTGCCAGGTTTAGCAGAAAGGAGGGAAAAGGCAACTTTATTTACATATGTCACGTCTTATACAATTCCCAACTCCACAAGGGATTGGAGGACATGGCACTTCCTTCTCAATCCCATTGGAGAAAAAAGATGCTCATTAAAGTTCTCTTATCATAAAAGGAATGAAAACCAGAAAATACCGTTTAAGTAAACACTGGCTATTATTTACATGAAATTGTGAGAAAGAATTTGACTCCAAGGTTAAAACAGAAGGCTTAGCAAAAACCAGGGCAACAATGTACCTTTTTGAAACTACATTCGTAATTACCAGTGTAGGTTCAGCACGTGGTTACCAGCTGCCTCAAGGATCACGGAGCTACGTCTTGGAGCACAAGATGCAGTACATCAGTCAGGCAGTAACTCCGGGTCTCCAGAAATATAGATCCTACTGGAATTAAACATTAAAGTCACATTGTGTTTACCTTAAAGCAATCTGATGCGGGATTAACTAGGTGATCAGTCCATCTAGCCACATCACAGAGGAGTAATTAAATTATTCCCGAACAAAATTGCCAGAATTCAACACTTAATCTAACTGCTGGTATCTCTGTAATCTTTTCTTCCTACTTGTTCAAATGCTCAACCCTCCTTAATAAGAACCGTGCCGATTTTGTCCTGCAGAAAGTTAGAATATTTTGCTTCTTCTTCGTTTGTCCTTGCTGATCTGTGGGAGTAACAGACCCCATCACATAAAATTAGCCTGGCTTTGCAGAAGGGGCTGGTGAGCCTCTGTTCGGAATACAGCTCCCAGTATCGGTCACCTCATTAGAGAAGTGAGTTGCTGCAAATACGGACGTTGCAACAGAGTCCAAATGATGCAGGAACTTAATTATTCAGAGAAGGGTTAGAAAAGCTACGGTGTGGCTGCTGCCTTTGGAAAACGGGAGATTAAAAAAGCCACTTTAAGGGGGTTTGCAGAGCTCTGGGGGAATAGCAAGGATTCCAATACACGGGGAGAGCAGAGCTGGTGACAAATACCAGAACAAAAGGGAAATTAACAGAAGCTTAAGTAGGGATGAGCAGCAAAGCAGTGTAATTTATTTGTGAATTTATTTGTATTTAGTGCAGTTAATATATGGAAAATTATACTAAAGCTGGAACAGAAACAACTATTAGAAATCATTTTACAAGGCTTTAGACACGTGTGGGGGCTTAAAATAACTCTGTGGGATGCAACTCATAATTCAGAGGAGAGGAAAAGGACTTATGACTTCCTCACACTCTCGTCTCTTAAAACATTTAGCTCCATTGTGCTAAGAAACAGACACAGTTACTTGAACGTGACTATCCATACAATTCTCAGGGAAAGGTTTTCATTTACAAGATTAATTTCCCTTCCAGCTTCAAATATATAGATGTGGGGGAAAATAATCAGAGACACTTGAAGGGGCAGGGCTGAATTCTGAGCTCAGCAAAAGCAGAGGAAAGCCCGAATAACTCCAAGAAAAATTCTGGATGCACGCAGGGATGTAACTGAGATGAGATCTGCTCCTGCAGTGCTGCACTCCAGACAGAAAAACCTTGATGTCCCCTCCTTAAATTTCAAGGGAAACCATCAAAAGGGTCCCAAGTCCTTTTAGGGCATTTCTACAGTTCTGGGAAGAAGCCTGTATGTTTCCATTTGCATATGATGCCTCCAGGCCATCAGCTTCAGTAGGCGTTGGATCAGACTGGGCGGCTCGCTCCTTCGACCTGCAGCTCTGCTTGCTTTAAGACCAAACAGACTGCCTTCAGCTCCGGCGAGCCCGCTGGGAATTCACCCTTCTTACGCACCAAGGGAGTGTGGGGCACCGGAATGTTGCCCCGAGGCAATCTGTGTAATCCCTGTATCTCTCTTTTCTTTCCTCCCAGGACGGGTGCTTAACCCGCCGCTCGGAGACACGTGGGTAAGATCCCAACTTTCTCTCCAGGGGAGATCCCCGCAGGCAGTTTACGATGCCAGAGCTGCCGCTGAGCTACCACCGTTTACTCGGAAAATCGCAGGCAATTAATCACACTTTTCTCGGGGGAAAACCCACTTGCTTTGGACCCGTCATTACGCAGGGAAACTACAGAACACTGTGCTGTAACCCAACCTGAACTCCGCTAAAGGCGTTTCTTCCTGGGGCTCCCATTCCACTTGGCAAGCCTTGCCTGCCTTTGGAAAACCGGGACGGGTGTAACGGGCTTGGGTTACACTCGGATGTGTGGAGGAGCAAGATGCACCCGCGATGCTGTCCCGCTCGTCTTTGGGCCGCCGAGGCTGGACACGGGGAGGCTGCGGAAACCACGGGGAACACTCTGAGGTGACCTGCTGCCTGCGCGGGGCTTTCCCGGCCCCCTCCCGCAAAGCTGTCGTGCCGGCGGCGGCAGGAAGCTCACCCCAGCGGGACCGGGGCTCCCACCGCCGTCCGGGCACCGCGCAGGGGCCGTCCCGCTGCGGGCAGAGGGACGGAAGGACGGAGGGATGGAGAGATGCAGGGAGGAAGCAGTTCAGGCGGCAGGTGAACGGGGCAATGCGTCCCCCACCGTCCCGGTTTCAGCGGGGCGCAGTTTGGGCGGCACCCGCAGTGACTCCGCCGGTGACGGCGGGGCGGGCACGGTCCCCCCCTGCAGCCGGAGTGCCCGGGGACGTGCAGGACGCCCAC
>VYXC01006219.1:620405-646924 GCA_013397175.1 Platysteira castanea | reverse complement strand
CTGAGCGCCGCCTTCAGCGGGCCGCGCATCGCCTTCTACGTGGGGCTCAAGAGCCCCCACGAGGGCTATGAGGTCCTCAAGTTCGACGACGTGGTGACCAACCTGGGCAACCACTACGACCCGGCCAGCGGCAAGTTCACCTGCCAGGTGCGCGGCATCTACTTCTTCACCTACCATGTGCTCATGCGGGGCGGCGACGGCACCAGCATGTGGGCCGACCTCTGCAAGAACGGCCAGGTGGGTTCCGCCGCTGCTCCGCGCGTCCTCCCCGCCCGGGGCCCCCCGGGCGTCCCTGGCCCCCGGTCGTCCCCGGCCGCGGCACCAGCCGCCGCCGCTCCCGGGAAAAGAAGCCGCGGGAGCATCCTTCGCGCCGTCGGGGCGGGAATGCACCTCTAGAGCTACGACAAATTCCGAGCTCCCGGCTTGCAAACTTTCCTGCCGGGCTGGGGAGAAAGAGAAGCGAGGAGAGGGGCGGGGGGACGACACGGGGTAGTGGAGGGGTTGGGAAAGAGGGACTCGGGGCACTGATAGAGGAGCTGAGGAAGAGGGGCTTGGGGGACTGATGGAGGGGCCGGAAAGGGGGATGCAGAGGACTGATGGAGGGGCTGTGGAGGAGTGACTCAAGATGCTGAAGAGTGACTCGGGGGGCTAAAATGGAGACGCTGGGCAGGAGGGGCTGGGGGGCTGATGTGCCCAGCGGCTGTGTTGGCAGGTGCGGGCCAGTGCCATCGCCCAAGACGCAGACCAGAACTACGACTATGCCAGCAACAGCGTGGTGCTGCACCTGGACTCCGGCGACGAAGTGTATGTCAAGCTGGATGGAGGCAAAGCACACGGAGGCAACAACAATAAGTACAGCACTTTCTCTGGCTTTCTTTTATACCCTGATTGACACACAAGTGACACGACACAACTGGCCCCGCCACTGGTGCACGTGGGGCTGTTTGGCATTTCCATACCCCCATCGTGCTGCTGTTCCTGCTGGTGTCCACTGTCTCTGCAGGTCACTTTAGCTTCATTATCAGTTTGTATGTTTTTATTTTCACCCTTGTGGAAACGAAATAGAAATGAAACAAAGTGATGCCCTTCCTTACCCTCCCACATTTCTTCTGACGTCCCCCTCCCCCTTTGTCAGCCTGAGTGTTTTGTGTGTCACATGAGGAACTCGGCAGCTTGAAACTCTCCAGTGGTTCCAGGGGGGTTTAAAAGAGCCCAGAGTTTGGACTGTGTCACACATGGAATTTGAACAGGTCACATTTTTTCATCAATAAGTATTAATGACGATGATGAATTTTCAGATCAACTATTCACCAAGTGGGACTGGACCATAACTGTTTTTTCCTCTGCTGCTTTGTATGGGGTCAAGTGTAAACTTTTCTTTCTGTGCAATGCAATGCTCGTGTGAATGATGGTGTCATTAACGTCAAACCTGTTTCTGTCTGCAAAAGAATTTGGTCATGGACCACGGTCACCCAAATACCACATTAAATTATGTTTTTAGACAATGCCTTCTTGCTTTCTGTCTATTCCAGTGCTACAAAGGAGCACTGTGGTGGTGCCACAGGAGGGTGGGAAGCAAAGGAGGGGGTCACTTCAGTCCATTAGGTTTGTAGCAATATTTAAAGTCAGGATGGCGTACCTTGCCTAGGTCTTGATAATGGTTCAAGGGGACTGGGAAGAAGTAGAGAGAGAGGAAAAAAGCATCACCTTTACACAGTTTTGTGAACAGAAGGCACACAGTCATCAAGAGGTGAAAGTGGCGGTGTGGAGCGGATCTCCTGAACAGATTTACTGGGTTAAAACCTGATCCAGAGGTTAGTGAAGTACAGGAAAAGCAGTTTAATCAGTGATTATGGAAAGCCATGTTTCTGTAACATGCTTGACAAATGTAAGAAGGCAGCAGGGGAGAGAGAGTTTGTCTAAACCCTTGCACTTGCAGTGTGTGCGGGTTGGAAACCACACCTGACTGCAGGTGGGTCTGCACAGTACCTGAGACAGGCTGGGTGAGAAAGCTCCAGACTAATGGATTCAGACCATTTAAAAGGGTTTTCTCCTGATGGTCCTCTGTAAATCCCAGGCAATCCTGGCCTTTTCAAAATGCACAGGTGTGCAAGTAGTGCTTGTGGTTCTGAACCTTTAGTGGACAAGGTACATTTTTCATCATCACCCCAGCAGGTAACATCCTCAGTTTGAGTAAATTGGGACTGCTCTGCTGAAGCTAAAAGAGCTAAATTGATTTACAAAAGGACTTACTTTGATTTTACTATCTTGTCATTTCATTTTTCCCTCCTGAAGGTCTTACGTCCCGACCAGCTCTCTGCCCTTCGCAGTGTTAGTGCAGTTTCACAGATAAGAGAGACAGGAGCTGGTCTGAAACAGCTCTGCCAAGGCTGGGGCTTTGCCCCTGCCCTGATGTTGGAGGAGGAAAGGGAGCCACAGTCAGATGGATTTGTTCCAGCCCCACTTTGGGGCAGCCCCATGATGACCAAGTTCTTACAGTCACTCCTGTCTCCTACCTAGTCCTCAGTGGGTATTGTCTTCTCCTTGGCTGGAAGAGGAGGGTCAAAGGGAGAAAGCAATTCCTCCATCCTGTCCTCAAACCTCCCCCAGCTGAGGGAAGCAGAGTTCATAACCAGGTACATGTGTTAGACACTTATCAATCTCTTACGTCTTGTCGATTTGTACTATTTAGAATATGATTAAAACCAATGTCTGAGACCATCCAAATGAAGTATAATTGCTATGGATCCTCAATTCCCACTGGATCCGTAATCCTTTTTGACTATTCCTCCCCCCTCCTTCAATGAAATGGAGCTTAGACACAAAGCCCTTGGTTTAAATTTCAAAAAATTAAAATTGACATGCAGCAGCATTAGCAGGAGCCAGGAGGAATTCTAAGGAGGTGCCTGGGCTCTGCTTTATCCTTTGCATTAAGAAGCAATTTGTACTTCTAACAAAGACCCAACTGTTCCCCCTTGGCAAAAGGGCAATGAAGATGCCTTGCAAGGGAATTGCTGTTCACAATACTTAAACAAATTTGAATCTTAGATTTTTAAATCTGTATTCCCTGGTGGAGCCTGCTCCTCTCAATTCAAATGCAGGGCTGGTGGTGTGTGCCTGCCAAGGTGTCAGTAGCTAAGCAGATGATGGATTGATGAGGCAATGGGAAGACACAGGCTCACAGTGGCAGTTTGCCCCGACAGTGATCTATGTATCTGCACATTATCAATGTCATGAGGAGGCTTGAACCACCCTCGCTGGATGTCTCATTTTCCACTTATCTCTTATGTACTAATTATCAGGCTGGATTATTCCCCAGGATAGAAACAACAAAAAAAAAATTGCTCATTGCCTCTCCACTGACAGTTTACACAATCGATAGAATGAACGTCTCCCTCAGCTGCTCACAGGCTTTTTTGTTTCCTCTCCTCACTGCAGGGTCTTCCCAGACTGCTTCTGTGGGGGGTTGATGGCTCTCACCCAGCATCTGCAGTGGTGCTTGGACAGGCTCCTCTGTCCCAGTCATCACGATGGTAGCTCAGTGTGTGGGTTGTGTTTTTTTCTGAAGTAACACAGGGAAAAGCAATTGGGAGATGAAAAACTTCAGCGCTCAGTGGTGCAGTTACCCAGAAAAGCAGAGGCAGCGCTGCGGGTGGGGACAGTGGTCCCTGTGCTGCCGGTGGCTGTGGGGGAGAGCAGGGTCACACAACGAGAGCAGTCCAGCAAACAGCCTGAGGTGGGCTGGCAACCCCTGGGCTTCAGCTGAGCCTTCCTGCCCTTGGGAATGGTCTGTGGGCTCTGCACGTTTCGTGTCTCAAGGACAAGGGGCTGTTTGTAAGGGGGGTACCCTGGTCCCCAGGTGTGGATGGGGAGAGGAGAATTTGAGAATTCTCAAGGGGCTGCCTTCAGCTTTCTCTGGGACTGGCTTTCCCAAATGGTGCTGCATCTCAAACAACCATTAACCTGTGTCTGCTCTGGACGTCTGACCCTTCAGAGGTGTTATTTACTTGATGAGTTAAGCAAATGCTTTTAAGAATTGAGAGATTATCAGGTGTGATGTGACTACAGAAAACCCCCAGAAAGGAGTGGAAGATTGGAGTTTTAGACAAAAGGTGCTTTCTGTTTCTGAGCCCAGCCGCGTGCTTAAGTTAAAATTATAATACAAAACTTAAGATTAAAACAAAAAAACAAGACTGGTCTTCTTAGATACTGCACCAGCAAATCCCTAATCTGTGTGCTACCAGTGTGAAACCTCGACCCTTATCCTGTGCCTGGTCAGTACTGGCTATGGAAGGGATCCATATGGAAGGGAAACCATCAAAAGGTGAGCGGGGAGATGTTGAAGCACACAAACTTCATGAACAGGGACATGGGGATGCTGCTGAGAGCCCTGAGGGGGGTGTCAGCCACCCCTGGTCTGTGGTTGTTCCCTGGAGGAAGGCGTTCAGGTTACTCTGCTCTCCCACAAGCCAGTGGATTTGTGGCTGGGCACTTGTTTCCCTCTGTCTTGAGCTTCATTGGTTTGGGGAACTCCTGGCAAGTCTCTGGGGAGGTGTGTGAAGAAATCCTGCTCTGTCTGTTGTGAAGAGAGTGAGCTGCTGGTGCTGAGTTTTCCCCGGCCAGGGTGCAGGGCTGAGGAATCCGTGCTGCGAGAGCAGCTGGTGTCCGGTCCCCTGTGCCAAGTCTGGTGCCTCTGTTTTCCAGGATCTCAGCTTGCAGATTTCCCCCTTGATGCTCATCCCCCTGCGGAGCAGTGCCTGGGTCGGTGGGGTTCCCTGTCTCACAGCAAGAACAGTCCCTGTTGTGCTCTCCTCCTTCCCTTTGGCTGTAAGAAAAGCACAGTGTTGCTTTTTGTGCCTTGTGTCTTTACACACGTGCTTTGAACCACGCATTGATCTTTGTCTTGCTGCTTTTGAAACTCACTCTGGGTATTTTTCTTGGTGATTTAATGCTTGATTATCTCTTTGCTTGGCTCCTCCAGTGGCTCACAGTGCCTGGACGGGTTTAATTTGTGAACTCTAAAAGTAGGGAGGATGGGTTTTGGTGGATGCTTATGTGTTCTTTTTCTGTTTATGCCACAGACTAATTATATTAAGGGGTCTGTGACAATAAAGGCAAAATGGCATATAAATCTGTTTCAAATCTGTGTTAAATACGTTTTTTTTTTTTTGTAACATGCTATTTTTTTTTTCCTTTTTGTGATTGGACTGAACTCTGGGAAGAAATCCTGGTAAAATCATGTGTCTTAGTGTTGTCTCTGGGATAAAGGAGCCTGTTAGAATGAAATAAAGACTAACTGAATTTTCACTGACTTTGAGACTGCAAGAAGTTTGGTCCTTTTTACTGTGAACGCTGACATGATGCAGAGACTTGGAGGATTAATTACAGACAAGAGAGGTAAACTGTTACCTTGTGCACACCCTGTCAGTTTTGGGTGAGAGCCTGCTCTCAGCTGGTTTCACATTTAATGGCAGAAGAGGTTCAGCTTGTTTAGAAACTGAAGGTAACACGCAAATGTGTAACATGCTATCTAGACCCTGTGCAACAGACCCAGCCTGTGCCAGTTCAGAAGTGAATTCCTTGGTCACGGAGCAGGTACCACAGCAGCACTGGAGGAGATGCTTCACTGTTTCTTGAGCCCACTTGCTCTTGAATGAGCTTGATTTTTGAAGGCTGTGGGGGCATTGCAGCAGAGGCATTAAGGACTAAAAGGGCTGAGCTCCTGGTTCCTCTCCGTTTAGGACCAGTTCGTTAATTGCCTCAATGTTAAGTTATAAAGAGGCCAGTAGAGGGCAAGGCTTGTTCCCTGAACCAGCCAGGGGCACAGGGGCATTTCCTTCTGGGTGGGTGAGAGGCTGAGGCTGGGGTATGACTTGGTGTCCTAGGCTTGAACATACACTGGAATTCCCCTTCTTTCCCCCTGCATTTCAGGCTGAAGCCCTGAGAGCTGGTGGCTTCAGGTGACAACCTGAAGGGTGCCAAGCCACTCCTGTGTCCTGGCCCCTGCCACAGAGCGCTCAGAAGGATCTCTCAGGGTTTTGCAGAGTGTAATTTGGAGAGAGCTGAGAGTGTAATTCAGAGGGAGCAAAACAGATGATCCCGTTTCCTTGCAGAAAAAGCCACAAACTGGGTCCTTCCAATTATAAAATAGCCTGAATTAACCATTCAGCTGTGTGGCACAGCTCTCTCTATATGCTAATAAATGGGAGTAGATTTTCTCCACGGGGCTGATGGCATGTCCCTTTATCTGTGCATTTGCTCCTGTTTTGGTTTTTTTTGGCACGAACTAGGGTAGAAACAGAAAAGGCCTGCTTGATCTCTATGATCTGCTGCCCTATTAATGCAGGATTATTTCCTCCAGTGCTCTGTGAGCACGGTGACACAGAGAGCATGGCTTGCCTGCAGCCTTTGACTGCGCTCCTCCCAGCGAGGGCACATTCACATGATCCTGGCTCTTCGTTTTGCTTGCAGCTGCCAGATCATGTCTAGAAAAACAAACAAAAAAAGTATCCAGCCCCGGTCTTGAATGCAGCTGAAATGTTTTCTTGGTGACATTTCTCTCTGTCAACAAATTGCTTATCACTTAAGTGTTGTGATGTGATCCCCATCCCAAAGAGGAGAGATCTGCTGCTGAGAATGGGGGGGAGGGATGCCCAGGAGAATAACTTGTTTGAAGATGTGAGCACAGGCTTTATGAACGATGATTCTTTGTCGGATCTTTGCTTTAAGGTGCAATTTCGGTGGTATGATAATGCAGAAAATGTTTCAAGTCCTTGGGGAGGAAGCTGCTTTTCAGGTGGTGTCGTGCTCTTCCCTCATTATTGTAATGCTGTTCCTGAAGCTCCGTGTCAGTCAGGCTGTGCTGCAGCATGTGAATGCAGGGGGTGATGGGGAGCAGATCCAGGTGGATCTCTCTGTTTTGTTTTGGTGTACAGTTGAATTCTTGACATTTGCTTCCCGTTCTTCTAGCACCTTATTTTTCACAGAGCTGTGCTTCCTGGGAGCTGGGAGCCCAAGGGCTAAAGTTTGCTTCCAGGTGCACTTATCAAATTCTTTTCACACTTAGTTTTTTTCACACTGGAGTCAGAATCAATCCTTAAGTACATTCCATGTCTCTTCCCTTGGATTGCCAGTGTGGCAACTGGTTAAGTGGTGTTTGGGGATGTAAGATGATGGATCTCAGTTTTAGTACCTTAGAGGTGGAAATGGTTCAGGTCCATTTTTTGTTCTGCCCAGTAAGTGTCACTGTGTAAATGCCTCTCAGGAAGAACACCCCGGGAGGGCAGGGCAGCTCCTTTTGCTGAAGTCTAGCAACCTGCTTAGGAAAGAGAGGTGTCAAATACCTTTGAAGCTCAACTCCTCCAAGCCCCTGCTGAGTGCATCACTGCAGCTGAGAGAGCTCGCATCGTAAACTTCAGCCTCCCCTCTCAAAAGGCAAAGCATCCTTGAGGAGCAACGCTGCTGCTATTTATCAATTTGTGTGAGAATGAAGCCTGAATGCTGTTAGAGCTGAAACGCTAATTAAGCCAATAAATTCCTTTGTCTTTTTGGGTGTGTTTGCAATTAATATGCAAAATCCCATTGATTCCAGCAACTCCATAATTCACGATGCAGTGTTATTACATATTGACGGCGTGCCCTGTGAAGGCTCCAAAAGACACTGCTGTGCATAGTAAGAATCCTGCTGTGATCCCAGTTACTCTGTCACAGGCTGGGTGAGCTCCACCAGGGTCTTCCAAAAGCTTGGCAGTCGGTGGGAGGGGGTAGGAAGACCACACAGAAATGTCTCTGCTGAGCATACGCTGTGTCTCTATTTGCACTTTATATTGCTTTCAGAATTACCGTGGAAAAAAAAGGAAAAATGTTCCAGCTGATCCTAAAAAAAAAAGGCTGAAACTGATGCAAATAGAAACAGATCGTAAAGGAAATGTGTATTTGGATCAAAGCAAGACAGTTCTTTAAAGCTGCCTTAGCTTTAACTTGCATCTGATGGGGCAATCGAAATAATCTTTCCTCAAGGTTTGTTCAAAGCTAGGAGAAGGGAGACAGCACAGGAAGGCTTCTGAGGGATGGAACACTTTCTCTCTTCCAGGGGAACATCGTTTTGGCATCCTAGGACAGAACAAGAGTCCTTGACCAGTGAACCCTGTGGTGACTCCCTGCCTAAAACTGCCTTTTGCAGCATCAGAGTAAGTTCTGCCCAAATATTTTTCAGCATCCTTCCCTAAAGCAGCAGGATCAGGAGGACATTGTAAGGAATGACTGGCTCTTAGTCTCGGAATATTTAATTGAGAGAGCTGCCTACATGAGACCTCGTTGCTGTATTTTCTTACATTTGGACTCGTGTGCCTCCCCAGGTCTGTGGCACTCTGCTCTCAAGGTGGAAGGGCTCTAGGAAAGGTGTGTGGTTGGTAGAGTAGATGTTATTTTTGGGGTTTGTCTGACCCCCATCGAAGCAGGTGGGCAGGTGCTCAGTGGCTTTGGTGCAAGGTTAGGTTTAATTTTGGGTTGGTTTTGCGGTGGTGATCTTTTTCTGTTGCTGTTCTCAGTTCTCAGGAAGGTATTTGATTTGGTCTTGGCGTGATCAATAAACCTCTGTATTGATACATACAGCCTCTGGAGCAGAGCATGGCAGGGATGTGCTTTTAGTTCAGAACAGCACAAATCAAATACACAGTTGCTGAATTAGTTCGTGGTCGGTGTTTTCTGATAGCTGCAAATCAGATTTGCTCTTTCTGTTCCCACTGCCATCCTTCCGAAGGGAAAAAAAAAAAAGTGAGGCAAGCAAGGTAAAACTGAAGCAATTTTGGTGCATTTGATGCCCACGTATGCAGAGGCTGTATGACAGCTTTAGAGAATGGAAGATGAACAATATTCAAGCTGCTATTGCTGATTTCAAAGACAGCATGTTTGATTTCAGACACAACGATAAAGCAGAATTCTTGATAGTTTGTCCAAGCTAATTTTCTTCTGAGTTAGTGCACTAACTACCTGCCTAACCACAAGCTGTCCTTTCACTTCTTCTTTTCTATCAGTGGACTAATAGGACTGCCAAGCTTTACTTTCTCGATGGGTCTTAGATGGGAAGCAGTTTGTTTCACGGAAGAGAGATGCTTGGGGAATCAATTTATGCCAGCTTGTAGCCACCGGAAACCTCGGTACTTCAGCAGACTTTAAATTGAAAAATGGAGCTTGCTCTTCATACTGGATTTCTCAAACTACTTTCTCCAAGCAATAGAAAACCAAACCTGTCAGGTGGGCAGGGATTTTTTGAGGTATCTGTACGTGTTTATTGCTTGGTTCACTTCTGGAAATCTCTGAATGAAATACAGGAGCCTGAATTGCTTAAGAAGGTCAAACGAGGTGAATATAACAGTCCCCTCTGGCCTAAAATATCCATTATTTTGTGCTGCCAAATGAAAGTATGGACAACGGCAGAGCTGGCTTTTTAAAAATTTGTCTTAGCTCTTACAAACTGATGGTGGGAGGGAGTGAAGTGAGATGAGTAAAATGATTTTGGGGTAGGATTGAGAGGTCCATTTCTGTTCTCAGACCTTTCTACAAGGCACAAGTACAAGGGCAAGTCTCCTAGGGGCAGAGTGGCCTGGTGATTTCCCATGTGTTTCCCTGTAGGCTTCTCTGTGGGCAGCAATTCCTCAGGCAGGCATCAGAGCTGGCATCAGGTAATGCAGAGAAAACCGTGGATTTAACAGATGTGAATCTGTCTCCTTCCTTTCTCTCTTTTATTCCTGATAAAGAAGAAAATTCTCTGCAATTGTAGCAAATTCCATTCAAAACGACTGTGGAAATAATATAAATATTGGTCATATGATTGGGATGAATACAGTGATTTGGAAGCCTGCTGGGTGTTGTGCCAAGAGACCAGTTATGGGTGGTCCATTGCCAGGGGGAACAGCCTTGGGTGGGACAGTGCCAGAGTGTGTCCTGTGCTCTGCTCTGGGCACTGCCATCGTTAGTGCTGGGACTCATTAAGCAGGAGACCTGTCTGTTAAATCTGATTTAGATGGCATGAAGGCAGAGAAAAGGATTAACCTCAAAGTGGCTTTGACGAAACAGAGGAAAGAGATGTAAAAATGCCAGGAGAGAATTACAAGTTACCTCTACCTGGAGGTGGTGCATGGCATGGCCATGTGCTGGAAACTCAGGAAGGATGGTCCTTAAGGACAAGAGAGGAAGGGAAATGTGTTACTGAGATAATTTTGAATAGGAAAGAGTGAGGGCCTTGAGATGTTTTCTTTCAATCAACACTGTATTTTCCACATGTAGAACTGACACATCTGGAAGTGCATTAGGACTTGGAGAGGAGGCCTCAGAAAGCCCCCACAAAACCAGAGATGCTGGACAAAGGGGTGACAGGAACAGGAAAATTCAGTGGCAGGGATACAGGGATACACAGCTCTGAGATAAACCTCTGCATCACTCACACACAGCTACCAATGGCGAGTTCCATAGGAAAATGCTTTGGGTTATGCTGGTTGTTTTTTAACAGACAGTCTGCAGATTATACAGATAAAAAATACAGTACAAATTTCAGAGGCATTCTGACTTGGTGTGGGACACTATGGTGAAAACACTGAGTGTTCTGTCCTGCTTGGGGTGAATGGAGCAAGATCAAACAGAAAGGGAAATTTTTGGGTGGTGGGGTGTGGGAGCAGGTTGCCTGGGGAAGGCTGTGGGTCTCTGGCACAGAAGGGCTCTGAGAGTGCACCAGGCATCCATCAGCCCTGGCTGTGCTGAGATGGGGAGCTGAGCCAGGTGATTCCTCAGACCACACGCACTATTGATTTTCCATCACCCTTCCTTTCTCCGTGGATCTGCAGAGATGTATACACCCATCTGCCTGTCTGGAACAGACCCCTCCAAAAATGAAGTCTGGTGTTTCTGTGCCCCCAGCAATGCTCTCTCTGCACACCAGAGTGCTTTGTCTCTGTTAGGTCCATTTTGGAAGGGCAGGTGGAGGCACGTGGGGTGATGGCATGTGGGCAAAGTGATGCTGGTGGAAGGACTCTTGCAGGGAGTGAGTTCCTAGAGCTAAGCCCTGTTGTGGTAGCTCCAGCCTGGCAGAGCTCATGGTGTCCAGGATCCCCCCAAATCCAACTGAATGAGTGTGCAAAGGCACTCTCTCCACACTGGGTGCTCTTCTGGCATAAGCTCTACAAATCTGAGCACATTATTTTTGCATTTGAGCACGTTATTTTTGCATCTCTGGTAAGAAGAGGGAAATATGGACCTGCTGATCAGCAGGCATCTAACACTCAGGGCCCTTTGAAATCGTGAATAAGAGAAACTTAAATACCTGTGAGCTGTGTGTATGTATTTGATGCACCAGCACACAGCTCCATTCACCCCAAGCAGGACAGAACACTCAGTGTTTTCACCATAGTGTCCCACACCAAGTCAGAATGCCTCTGAAATTTGTACTGTATTTTTTATCTGTATAATCTGCAGATTGTCTGTTAAAAAACAACCAGCATAACCCAAAGTATTTTCCTATGGAACTCGCCACTGGTAGCTGTGTGTGAGTGATGCAGAGGTTTATCTCAGAGCTGTGTATCCCTGTATCCCTGCCACTGAATTTTCCTGTTCCTGTAGCTCCTCTATCCAGCCTCTCTGGTTTTGTGGGGGATTTCTGAGGCCTCCTCTCTAAGTCCTAATGCACTTCCAGATGTGTCAGTTCTACATGTGGAAAATACAGTGTTGATTGAAAGAAAACTTTGAGATGCAAAAGGAAAGGGGCCGGCATAGTCTGGGTGTATCCTGCTTGTGGATTTTTTTGTTTTTCCCTCCTATCAGCTCGGATCATCCAATGGAAAAACGATAACATTTTTTCTAAAGAAAAAAGAAACCCCACTGTAAAAACATTCACGCTTTTCAAGTCTCAGCTTCAGTTTGCTCTGACTTCATCCACAAGGGTCTGCCTGCCCTTGTTTCCATCCCGGGCCAGAGTTTAAGCCTCTATTTAGGCTCTATTAGTTTAAGGCTGTATTTAAGGCTCCGCAGGACAGGGTTTACCGTGGCGGTGCTGACTCACACTTCATTAAGAGTCACGAACGGTGACTCCTGCCATGCATCAGCTGCCACCAGCCGGGCCCGCGTCCCTCGCGGCCGGGCGGGGCCGGTCCCAGCGCCGGTCCCGCGGGGCTGAGCCCATCGCAGAGGATGCGGTGCCATCAGCCACTGCTGAGCATCACCCGGTGGGGCAGCGCTGGGACGTGTGGCTGTGGCTGAGATGAGATCACTGGGAAGTGAAATCAGATTCAGTTGCGTTAGAAATTCGTGTCAGATAAAGCTGGAGGAGGTACTGCAGAACTATACCTACATCTGCCCAATATATTTATTACATAGCCCTCCCAGATTGATTCCAGGATTAAATTTTAAAAAAACATATTTTTCCTCTTCTCTGTTACTCATCTGGTTGTTTTGTAATATTTGGCTCTCCCTTGCTGTTTGATTGGATTTGCGGATTTCCAAATTGTGTCAATGAAGTGATCAACAGAGAGATGGAGTTAGACTTGGCACAGAGGAATAGCGTGGCAGATTTTCCTGCTCCTGCACACCTCAGGTCTGGTGTTACTTGCAGTGACCAACAGCAGGCTGGACTGACCCGTGGGCAGCTCATCTGTACAGCCCAGTAGTAACACTGATTAAAATCTGGCATTATCAGTGTGGCTTGGAGGATACTTCAAGGCTGATGGAGCTGCAAGATGCCAGCAGAATACAGGTGTAAAGGCAGTCTCCAGCCATGCCTGCTCTTTCTGCCCAACAGAGGGTTCCTCCTCCAGCCTCTCCTTGAAAGCCTCTCCCTGAGGTGTTGTTCTGCCTTGCTCATGGCTCACAGGGGCTGTATTTATTTTGGTGATAGCAGCATGCAGGGCTGTAGAGCTATTTGTGACTCATGGAGTTATCTGGGCTTTATTCAAAGGCTGCTGGAACACAATCCTGAGTAATGAATTTTAGGGGACCCTGCCTGAGCAGGGAGGTTGTTGTCCTGTTTTTTGCTAAGCCTTCTGTTATAACCTTGGAGTCAAAGAATTTTCACACAGTTTTATGTAAATAATGGCCAATGTTTATTTAACCATCTTTTCTGTTTTTCATTCCTTTTGTGATAAAAGAAAGTTTGATAAGCATCCTTTTTCTCCACTGGGATTGAGGAGGAAGTGACATGTCCTCCGATCCCTTGTGGAGTTGAGAACTCTATAAAGTATGAGAAATGTAAATAAAGTCTCTCTTTTCCCTCCTTTCTGCTGAACCTAGCAGGTGTGAGTGTGTCCTTTATTGTGCTTTCACCAGCACAGGAGGTTGGACCAGATAACCTCCAGTGGTCCCTTCCAACCTTAATTGTTCTGTGATTCTGTGACTTTCCACCTCTATAACTGAAATAAACCATGACCCATATGTGTCTCTAGGAAGACAAATTACAAAAATTGGGTGGGATTACTCATCTCAGCTCCTCCTGCCTGTGCTTTGTCCTCTGTGCTCTGGTGTCTGTGAGAACGTGGCTGCAGCAGGGCTGTCCACCACTGCCACCACCCCTGACCACAAGCTAACTTGCATTTCCAGTGCTCCTTGGTCTCAGCTTGCTGGGACCTGGCTCGGACCTTCTGAGCCTGATGTGGTGACTTTCTATTGTTTCCTCCACGGGTTCACCTGCTTCCCAAACCACATGCAAGGTTGTGCAGTGATGGCTGATCTCTGCTGTGCACAGCAGCTCCTCTTCCTCTTCCTCTCTGTCGGAGCTGCCATCCCATCCCTTCCTCAGCTCCGTCCCTCCCTCCCTGGGTCTGGTGGAACACGGCTGCTCCTTCTGGGCTTTCCCAGCTTTCTCATGCTCTCCCCTTTCAGCTCCCACTGAGAAAAGGAGATCCCTGAGCATGGACCCAGAGAGCCATACAGGTCACTTGGCTCTGTGTTTGGGGCCCTGTGTCTGGGAAAACACAATAAGAGGCTCTCACACCTGCCAGGTTCAGCAGAAAGGAGGGGAAAGACCACTTTATTTACATATGTCACATTCTTATACAATTCCCAAATCCACAAGGGATTGGAGGACATGTCACTTTCTTTCCAATCCCACTGGAGAAAAAAGATGCTCATCAAACTTTCTCTTATCACAAAAGGAATGAAAACCAGAAAATACCGTTAAGTAAACATTGGCCATTATTTACATGAAACGGTGTGAGAAAGAATTTGACTCCAAGGTTAAAACAGAAGGCTTTAGCAAAAACCAGGGCAATAGAGATTTCACTGCAGTCTGTGCTTTGGTGCAGGCGGCCAAGCCCTGCCTTTGCAAGTACCTCAGTGCCTCTGAAAAACACGTGTCTGGAATAGAGAAGTCAGAGTGTCGGTGTCAAATAACCACACTGCAAATCTGCATGTTTTGGTGCAGTCTGTGCCACCTGGGAGCAGCCACGGGGGTGGGATCTCCATGGGGCAGTTTTGTTTTAGCCTGTGCAGGCAGTGGGAGCCCATGTAGCTAGAGGGTGAGGGAGTGAGGCTGTGCTTCAGAGAGGGTGAGACCTTGGCAGAACTCCCACCTTCTTCAAAAGGGGTCTGTGTGGTCTGCTGATTAAAATGATTTTAATGCAAATCAACATTAGCCTGTTCCACATTGCGTGGAGCAAGGAGGGAGAAAAAAAGAGAATGGTTTGACATGGTTCTTTTAACCTTCTGATTCTCAAATCTTGGTGCAGAGTGAGGAAACTTCTGCTAATAGCAATCCTCTGGGTAAAGCCTTTTAAAAATATTCCTGGTAGGTTTTTAGCCAACTAAACTAAACCAGAAAAACCCCACTGCTATATTCAGCACTTACACTTCATGAAGGGTATCTCTCCGGTGTAATTTCATCCTTGATCTCACCCCAGAATCAGAGAGATAAAAAACACATAAAGATTGAGGAAAACCAGTGTGATCTGGAGAGGTTGGAGCTGTGAGGGCCTGTGCAAAAAATCAGAGTGCAGTGCAAATAATGCTCTGTGTGTAAGGAACACTGATGGACATGTAAGGGGATGGTGAAGACAAGTGCATCAAGCATTACCTGCTGATGCAGACACCCACCAGGCTTGCCCGTGTAGTGGTTTGTGCACACACTGACTTGATGGTTTTGCCCCCAGCTGCTGTCTCAGAGGAAATCTTCACACTGCCTCTCCCAAAGCTTAGTGGGCAAAAACTTGGGGAGGGATGATGCGTGGTCAATGTGAGAGCAAAGAGTGTTATATTATCTTCTCCTTCTTGTTCTACCTACACCTGAATGTTAATTTTTTGCTTTCTCTTCAAGGGAAGCTGCTAAATGCAAATTACCTCTCCACTACCAGACAAGCTGATAAGGTGATGGTAAAAAATATACAGAATAAATGATGATCATCACTGCATTATTCTAGAGAGAGCAGGGGAAGGCAGAGGGCACTGTAAATATCCTTCATGCACATCCCTATGTAATCCCAGTGGTGCAGTGCAGGAGAGGGCACAGAGCCTTGGGGTTCACCCAGGCACTTATAGAAAATAAGATGCAGCAGTGTGTGCTAGAGCTAAGCCATAATTAAACACCCCCAGGTAGTTTAAATGAGACGTGCACATTTAGAAGATAGTTTTTAGTGGATCATGTCATCGTCTGAGTAGCAGAGAAAGCAAACAGCTGTGGCTGTATCCAGCAGTATCCAGCACTGTTTGCACAATGAGCATCGAGGGTGTATTGGCTGTGGGTCCAGAAGTGTGTTGTGCTTGTGCAAGGGTGTCAGAGGGTTTCAAGCTGATGCTTTCCCCTCTCCTTCCCTGTCCTGGTGTGCGTAACTCACCCCTTGCTCTCCTCCATCAGTGCAGGGTGACAGAGGGCAGCTGGGGCTGTGGTTTGGAGCACCTTCACTCACCAGCCACCTTCTTCTCCTGACAAGGGTTGGCACTTGGCAACGAGCAGCCAGACAAAGCCTGAAACATAAAGCTGCTGTCACTGTCATGGCAGGGATGCTGGAGCTGATGGTCGAGGTGCAACTGCCTGATGGAGGTTCTGTGATTGCAAGTGACTGAACCAGGGCGGTCTAGAGAGCAACTGCCCCATCAGCTGGGAGTTCTCCCCTCACGGGTGGGGCTATCAAACTGAAAAGGCAAATGTGTTAGCTTGAAGCTCCAGGAAGGTGGTTTCCTCAAGGCCTGAGCCGCTGGAGCCTGTTGGAGCCAGACTTTGAATTGTTACAGCCAGGACAGGATTTGTAAATGGTTACTGCCCATCAAGCATGAAGAGGAACCTTCCAGCTGAAGGGGCAGCTGCCCTCCTGCCCAACCTGTCAAAGCTGTTAAGTTGCTCCTGCTTAATCATAGGGAACTCCTTGAGCATTTCCAATCTGATGAGAATATGCATAAGGGTCTGGAACTCCATTTCAAGCCAAAAACGAGGAAAGAAAAGTTCACCTACAGTACTGTAAGGTAAGACTCAAAACGGCTCAACACCTTGTGGAAGTGCTGGCACTTCCTGCTCCAAACGTACTGAAACCTGCCCTTTTTCTCCAGCAAGGAACAGGGGACCAGCCCTGTTGGTGCCCATCCCCTGGGGTGCTGCACTGGTGCTGATCTGCTGGGACCTCGCAGAGTCCAGTGCTCCAGCACTCTTTGGCACAATAGGCTTTGCCAAGGTTATTATTTCTACATCCTCGAAGAAATGAGCATTTCCTCTGTAGGATCATTGTGTTTTCCTCATCCGGTCTTCTGCAGAGCCCCTGCAGTAGAAACCTGGAGAACAAGAGGCACCCCCTGACATCACCTGGCCTCTTGTTCTGCGAGTTTCTGCTGCAGGGACTCTGCGGGAGGTGGGATGGGGAAAATGCGGGATCTGTCCAGCACTCAGCCGTCTGATGTGGCAGCAGTACCCTTGGCGCTGGGGGAGCACTGTCCTTGCCTGCGGAGACAGGAGGGAAAAAAGCCTCTGTTCCCGACGGCGGTGCTGGAGATGCCGGCCGGAGTTAGGGCTGGCTTGATGGCTCCTGATGGCAGCAGGAGAGGAGCCCGGAGGTGGGTTAACTGTGCCTTTGCCATCGCCGTGGTGGTTTCTGTGTGTTCTTGGGGGTGTTGTGAAGGGAGGGACAGTGTTAGGATGCCAGGCGGGGTGGTCTGGTGAGCTCATTGCTCTGCAGCCTTGTGACTGCAGGGAATGCGCCTCCCTGCCTTGGAGCTTTGCTTCAATATTTACAGAACACATTGACACATGTTTGAAAAGCTTCAGCAGGAACGAGCGAGACCAAACACTGCTGTGGGAATGTCACCGTGTCCCTTTTTAGAGGCAGTGTGGGGGGCTGGCTGTTGGGCACAGAGCTCTTTTGAGAGGACAGAGGTCGGAAGGGAAGCTGAGTCTGTAGCATTGGATGAGCTTTTACATAGGACAGAGGTGGGAGACATGGAAGGGAAAGGGATGCTCAGGTCTGTGGCAGTGGAGTGAAAAATGAAGCCAGGATCCAGCTTGAAAGGCTTTGCTGGGGTTGTCCCAAGGAAAAGAAAAACCAGTTTGAGATAGAAAATGAGCCTGCTTCGGGTCTGCCAAAGGAGCCTTTGGAGATAACAGCAGTGCTCCCTGTCCTGCCCAAGGGGATCATCCAAGGGAACCCTCAGAGCTGCCTTGCAACAACTCCTTGGTCCCAAAACACTTGGTCCCAGCATAATCATTGCCATGATTATTCCACGTTGTGAAAGCTTAGTTTTCCTAGGCATTAAACAGACAGATGAGTAAAGGGTGGTGTCAGCTGAACACTTGTGAAATCTGTTGTGGATATTTTAATGTTGCTGTGGACTTGTTCTCCAGCTTTCTCTAAAAAACAGTTTGGGGTGCATGTGGATGCACAGTGTTGAGCTTAGTGTCTCCTCAGAGGGGGAAAGGGACTAGAGCATCACTTTGCTATTCATTTCCAAAGGCAGGATGTACAAACAACATCAATATTTATTAAACAGCTTTGTTTATCCCGGGTTTGTAACAAAGAAAGTGACTTAGATTGTGGTGTTTGTCCTCTTTCCAGCGTCCTATTCCTCACTTGAGTTTGCAGGTTTTTCTTAATGCATATATTATTTCCCTATTTTGAAGACAACTGTACCCTGAATATCTTAAAAAGGGAATGTGGCACTTGGTTTTTTGGTTGCCTCAGTGGTTATATAATTTCTGCTTTTAAGAGTCCCTGTCTGTGATAGACAGCAGCTCTCCCTACCCAGGCTTACAACAGAAGCTTTGTTGTCTGATTTTGCCCTTCCACTCTTCCTTCCTTCCCCTCAGCTGCTTTAAATAAACAGGGAAGTTTTAAGTTCAATGCGACCAGTAAATTTACAAAATCTACTCCTATGAATGGCTTATTTTTTTTCACTTCAGCTTAAATTTGATTTCAAGTGACATCAAGAAGAAGAAAAATATTCAAAAACCCCCAAAGCCGACTTACAGCATCGTGGAAGTGCCCAGCCAGCAGTTTCCACAGCAGCAGCTTTGCTGGAGGCTGTTTGCTGTGCCCTTTGCTGATGGGCACATGGAGAGTGCAGGGAGGGATTTCTAGACATCTCCTGCACTACAGAGGTGAGAATTTAGGTGTTTGCTCTTTTTTAAAGATGCAAGAAGTCTGTCTCATGCATGGGGACTCTGCCACTGCTTGTTGCATCCTTATGCGAGACAGAAACACACTGTAAGGCACGGTGCTGCTGCCTCTGAAAGATCAGGACTGTTACCAGCTGCTGCCTTTAAATTAATTTTCCCAAAGTCAGTCACAACATGAGCAGAGAGATGATCCTGGTGACACTTCCCGAACAATTAGCACCGGGAGCGAGTGGCACCAGAGGACTCACGCCATGTTCTGTGCTGCTTGTCTTGGGTATAAATAGCCTGGCTGGAGGATCTTTTGCCCAAAATTAGGATGAAAGGGTGATTTTATGTTAATTCAACATGTCAGTTGCGTTTGAAACCAGGGACACCAGAGATTTCTGCTCTGCTTCAATCAGGAGCGCCGGACAGATAAAACTAAACATGGGGCAGCAGGAGGGTTGTTCACAGCTGGCTGGTGGGCATGAGGGCTCGTGGGGTGGGCAGATTGGGCAGGGAGCTCCTGTGTACCTCACAAACTGCCCGCTGTGTGCTCTTGCACGAGGAGAGGCCGTGCTCCGCGTGTGTGGGTACAGTCAGGGTAAGGAGCACTCCTTTGGGGCCGTGAGGGTGGTGTGTGCCTGGGAAAGCACGGTAAAGGACACGCTCACACCTGCTAGGGTCAGCAGAAAGGAGGGAAAAGAGAGACTTTATTTACATTTATCATACTTTATAGAGTTCTCAACTCCACAAAGGATTTGAGGAGATGTCACGTCCTCCGCAATCCCACTGGAGAAAAAGGATGCTCATCAAACTTTCTCTTATCACAAGAGGAATGAAAACCAGAAAAGACGGTTAAATAAACATTGGCCATTATTTACATGAAAGTGTGTGAAATTCTTTGACTCCAAGGTTATAACAGAAGGCTTAGCAAAAAACAGGACAACAGTGGTGACTTTGTGATGAGGCACCAAAGGAGACCACAGGGCTGTCCCATCAGGAGATGCCCAGCATGACCCACCTGCCAGGTGGGTTGGAAGTGCCCAGCAACAGCCTGGCTCTGCCTGTGACTGCTGACAAACCCAGCAGTGCCTGTGGTTTGCTGAGCTTGATCTCCAGGAGCTTTGCAGGGCAGGGTGGCAGCCACAGTGACCTGCTGCTGGTCCTGGAGGAGCTGCTTCTGCACTTGGCCAGCACAGATCTCATTCCTGCACTGCCTTCCACAGGCAGAAGTCTGTGGAAAGGGTGTAAAGCCCTTGGGATGGAAAATACTACTGACAGTGCCAGGAGTTTGCTGAGTCCTTGGCAGAGGTATGGTCTGTACTACACAAGAATTAGCACCCAGCCAAAATGACTCAAACTAAAACTCCTTCAGAAGGTCCCTTAGTGGATGGTTTCCTCATTCCTTTTCTGTGTTTTGACCAGTTGTGGGCCAGGCGAAGGAGAGAGGAGAAAATGTGTAAAGGAGGGGGAACACCACCCTGCCCAAGGCAGCATGCTGAACAAACTTCAGAGGAGGCACTGAGAAAAGTGCCAAAAGTTGCATGGGCAGAGATCCACAGTGATTTGTGTTAATTAACTAATGAGTAGCCTGTTGGGGAGACCCAGACCTACAGACCACTCAACCTTTACCACATAGAAAGACCAGTTGCAGTCCAGTTGTGGGCCAGGGGAAGGAGAGAGGAGAAAATGTGTAAAGGAGGGGGAACACCACCCTGCCCAAGGCAGCATGCTGAACAAACTTCAGAGGAGGCACTGAGAAAAGTGCCAAAAGTTGCATGGGCAGAGATCCACGGTGAGCTCAAGAGTCAGGGTCCACCCTAAGTGGTGACAGCATGTGAAGTACTTGGAGAAAGATCCCAAAGACTGGTAAAGACTGATAGCAAAGGCTGGTGGAAAGGCAGCCCTCACCTGCTTGCAAGGCCCGTGGGGTTTTCCCTTGAGTCACTCTAGTGGGGAGAACATGAATGAATGTGGAAATTGGCTGTAGTGTGTTGGGGCTCAACTCTTCCCATCAGTGGGGGCTCCTGGTTTGTGCTTCTAAGGCATCTGGTCCCTGCAGCTCATCTTTTCAACTTCAATAAGAGATGTGCATGTGCTTCCCCTCCCCCCTAGTGCGTTACATTTTCAGATCAATTTTAAAAGTAACCTCTTTAATATTGAATTATTCCTGATCTCTGTTGTCACTTCTAGCTGATTAGTTTAAGGACTGTGCTTGGTTTGTTTAATAACCTCTTGACACTAAACAAACAATCCTGAAAAGGGAACAATTTGCAAAACAGAAGGAAAACAAATAACCTACAAGGGCATCCTCTTTAAAATAGAAAGACTGATTACATTAAAATGGCAAAATAATTCCAGACATTAAAAGAATGTATATAGATATTGGCTTATCTATATTCAAGGAAGATTTGAAAACACCGCAAAGTTAGAGTTTTCATTAGCAGTACAGTGAAACCTCTCAATTAGAATTCCTGCAGCATATTAAATGGTATTTAGTTTCTAACTCAATGCATCATTTTCTGTTAAATAATTGATTGTGGTGCAGAGATGGTGTTTGTGTAGTTTAAGAAAGCGATTAGACCAAAGAACATTTGGTAGGAAAGTTGCATTGATAACTGCCCCACTACTCCAGCCGTGCTGTGGAGCTGCTCTCACAGCAGGGCTGTGACACCAGGGTGGGCAGGTGCTGGGCCTGAAGTGACTTGGGGCAAAAAAAAGCTGTACTGGACCACAAAGAACTTGTCTTGAACACAGTGAGGAGAGCCTGGTGCCCTCAGGGACCCGAACTACCCAGGAATGAGGTGTGGGTGGGAGGAGGAAGAACTCCTCACCCCAAAACCACATTGATGAATGGAGCAGAGGGTAAAAGGCTGAAACTCCAGAGATGCTGAGAGAAGACTTAGTAAGGAGCAGTAGGAGGCCTGGCAAAGGCCACGAGGAATGAGGTTAGCCTGGAGGAGCACAAAACCATTGCTGGGCTCTGGCACCTCTGTGACCAGTGCCTGAACCTCAGGGTTGTTATTTTTCTGTGTGGCATTAATTCAGCCTTTACCCACCTGGTGCCTGTGGTGGGGGAATACAGTGAAGTTACACCTCTCTGTTGCCACAGCACAAAAGACTCTTTCTTCAGATGTGTGCACTTAAAGAGTACTTGAAACACTTATTTCAGCCTATCCCTCAGCCATGTTTGGGCTAGGAAGGGTTTAATCTTCCTTTGTGGCTCTGCCATGACTGGCACGGTGCAATTGCAGCCACATGGAAGGTTCTGGTGGAATTCCCACTTGTCTGAGATTGAACCCAAGGTTTCTGTTTTGCCTTTTATGTGGACAGATCTCCTTGGAAACGTGCTGCCTAGGTGAGCAAAACCATCTTCTGGACTGCCCAAACACCACCCAGTGTTTCAGGGCTTCACCCCATTTTATGAGGTATTTAGGCTGATTGAATGGCACAACACAAAGCCTGTAATGTCTAACCACCAAAACTTTGGGTAGCTTCTCCCCCCGCTCAAGTTTTTAATTTTGATTTGCTTATATTCTTTAATGAGATGCAATTACAGTTTCAGTGTAGTAGGTAGGAGGCTTTATATTTGTACTGCTTTGTAGTAAAGACATAATTACTGCGTTTATGAATCAAATCCCTTTATGTATCATAAATACTTATTAAAACAGCCACTGGCAATTTTACCTCAACATGTTTCTTCATGAAGTAGGATTTATTGCCTCTATAAAAATGCCAGTCTTCCCTGCATCTCCCTCCCCTACAATTGCTTGGCTTGCAGAATCCCCGTGCCTGGTTCAGGGTGGTTCAGAAGGTGAGACCTTTTACAGAGCACTTAAAGAGCTGCGTGCGTGCGTGCACAGCTCCTGTGCCCTGGAGACACCTTGGTGATTGCTGTTTGTACTCCAGTGATGCCTCCTGCCTGTCTTTTGCTCACAGTGCTGTGAGCAGACAGCAGCAGACGTCGTCTTCATCCCAGCCAAGTTTGGGGCTGACTTGGCCGTAGCCTCTGCTGTACCCCCTCAGCCACAGCAGAGGTGTTTGCCCTGTTTATTCTGTGCACTGAGCAGGGACAAGTGGATCAATGCTTCAGAGGAATTGTCTCTGTAAGTCTTTAAATGCTTCAGTTTTGTGCAGAAAGGTGGGCTTCATGCAACTGAAGAAAGTTTCCCTTCGAATACAATTTTTTTCAAATTCAAGTGTTGTTTCACATTCTCTTCTTCCTAACCTCTGACTGGTTGAGTGGAGGGTCTGCCCCATCTTTAGGGGGAAAAAAAGGCTGGGGTGGAAGGTGGCAACACACAGAGTAGAAATCTGGGAAAGACTTGAACCTGGTGAATTTGACACTTCAGAGGCTGCTGTCAGAAGGAAGATTTGATTCATGGACTTACTCAAACAGTAGGAAAGGCAGCTTTGATTTCTGTAGACAAAGGTTCAGTGTCCCAAACAGTTTGAAAGGAAGGCTGGCAAGGCAAAATCCTGCAAGGTGTTGCCAGGAAGTTCGTGCCAGATCAACCTGATTTGTGTCTCCTTGGCTAAGCTAACAAACACCCTCAGCAAGAGGGTAGTGAATCTCCTCCCTGGAAATGTACTCTTGAGAAAGTACTTTACAAGAAGTCATTGGTGAAATTAGAAAAGTTGTTTCTCAACAGATGAACAAATAAGGTTGATAGGGAATTCATTTACAGGCAGACAGCAGCAAGCAAGGAGCTTAATAAACGTTTTTCTCAAAGGTAGGTCTTGGGACAGATTTTCTTTAAGGACATTTCTTTAATGGCCCAAAAAAGCCAAAATTTTATTTATTTCATTAGCCACTGAGACACTTCCAGGAGATCTGGTCAGTGGAGGGCAGAATCACAGAATTTTTTCATTTATTTATTTATTTTCCCCCAAGAACGAGCAGAAATGGAATGGAATATTGTGAGAAGTGCAAAGTTCTGTGGTTGGATGCTGGGGACAGTGCTGGAAGCTTGTGGCATGCACTGGGGGCTGGGAGCTTGTGAGGACATCCACCCTCTTTGCTCCAGTTCTCAAAAAGGCAGCAGTAACCTAAGGATGGCATGGACTTTCCCCAGACAGGAGAAAACGAGATATCATTACCAGCACACAAGGTCTGTACGAGTCCTTGCCTGGAATACTGCATATGTGGGTCACACATCCTCAAGAAAGATGAATTTACCCTGGAATCCAGAGAAAGACTGATAGAAAGAGAGCAGAGGGCAGAGCTCATCCTGCAGAGGAGGCTGAGTGTGCCGGTAAAGGCACAGTAAAGGAGGCTCTCACACCTGCTAGGTTTACAGAAAGAGGGAAAAAGAGAGACTTTATTTATATTTCTGATACTTTATAGGGTTTTCAATTCCACAAGGGATTGGACGACATGTCACTTCCTCCTCAATCCCACTGGAGAAAAAGGATGCTCAGCAAACTTTCTCTTATCACAAAAGGAATGAAAAACAGAAAAGACAGTTAAATAAACATTGGCCATTATTTACATGAAAGTGTGTGAAAATCTCTGACTCCAAGGCTAAAGCAGAAGGCTTAGCAAAAAACAGGACAACAGCTGGGAGTGCTCGGTGAACAGGGACAGGAGTGCTTTTCTTTGGTTGCTCTCTCTAACAAAGACACGGGGGTGCAGAAGGAGCTGTTCGAGTTAGAGGACAATGCCGGGTAAGATAAAAGATGGATATAACATCGTTTAACTATAACCACGAAGAATGAGGGGGGTCAAATTTTTCTACCTACCAGCAAAAGAGCTGGGTCAGCTCCTGAAAGGACGTGAGGGAGGGCACAAAGAGCTCCTGGCTTACCAACGGGGCGTGTAACTCAGACACATCTAACAGCAGGGGACAGTAACCCTGGGTGTCCCTTTGGTCATCTAGTCACTCCTAATGAGCCCCTTTAAGCTCAGTCCTTCAAGAGCCAACACACGCAATTAAGGCGCCCTGTGAAGGTCCTAACGTGCCCGCCCTAATTTATCCGATGGCTGTTATTCCTTTTTCATCAATAAGGAATAATGACACAACGAGGCCCTGTAGTTGGATCATTAATTAGGAGGGTTTTCACCTTTCAATTAACAAAAGCAAAACAAATGCCTCCTGTATCCTTTTGCTGCAGTCCCGGGGGAATGGAAAGGCAATCACCCCACACAGGTAGGGCAGCAGGGGAGTTTCACTGAGCAACACAAGGTGCCGTCTCCGAAACTGATTGATTGTCCCAGAAAGCTCGTTTAACCTGACATCTATCTTCGAGACTAATCAGGCGCGAGGAATAAAAAAGAAGGCGTCAATCTCCTTAGTAAGAGAAGGCTGGTGGCTGATAAACAGATAATTACACAAAGCAAAGCTGTCACAACAATAAATGTGTTTTAGCGAGAAGTGACCTGACGATGTGGGAGGCGCAGAAGAGTTGAAAGCTCACCACCATCCAGGAGTGAGGGGAATGAAGGCAGATTTACCACACGGCAAACGGCGCTGGCATTTGTTACAGGAGATGCACAGAATCTCTGGACACTGCTTCTGCAAGCCCTGGTGCAGCTGGTAGGTGGTTCTTGCTCAGGCATTTGATCTGCAGTTTGTTTTTTCACAGCAGCATTGGTTTGGGTGGGAAGGGACATTAAAGATCATTTTGTTCCCATCCCCTCCCACCAGATCATGTTGCTTAGGGCCCCATCCAACTCGGCCTTGAACACTTCCAGGCATGGGGCATCCAAAATTCCTCTGGGCAACCTGTTCCGTGCCTCAGCACCCTCACACTGAAAATTGCTTCCTAATATCTAATCTAAAACTTTTCCCCCTTGAGCTAAGGGGGAAAGAACACCTTGGGGTGTTCTGCCTGTGTAAAAAGCTGCTCTCCCTCTTTATAACAGCTGCCTTTAGGTACTGGGAGGTGTTGTAAGGTCTCCCCGGAGCCTTCTCTTCTCCAGGCTGAGCACCCCAACTGTTGTCCTGTTTTTTGCTAAGCCTTCTGTTTAAGCCTTGGAGTCAGAGATTTTCACACACTTTCCTGTAAATAATGGTCGATGTTTATTTAACTGTCTTTTCTGTTTTTCATTCCTTTTGTGATAAGAGAAAGTTTGATGAGCATCCTTTTTCTCCAGTGGGGTTGAGGAGGAAGTGACATGTCCTCCAATCCCTTGTGGAGTTGAGAACCCTATAAAGTATGATAAATGTAAATAAAGTCTCTCTTTTCCCTCCTTTCTGCTGAACCTAGCAGGTGTGAGAGTTTCCTTCATTGTGCCTTTACCGGTACACCCAGCTCTCTCAGCCTGTGTCGGCAGGAGCGGTGCTCCAGGCCGCTGAGCATCTTCCTGGCCTTCTCTGGCTTCACTCCAATAGATCCACGTCTTTCCTGGGCTCAGGACTCCAGACCTGGATGCAGTGCTCCAGGCGGATGTATCATGGGATCTGGCAAGCTCTGGAGTCCTTGGACAGACCCGGCTAGGGCAGCTGCACGGGGCAAAGATGGGTTGCACTGTCCCGGGGAGCTGCCAGGACTCCGTGCTCCACCCCGTGCTCTTCCTCAGCAATCTGCCGGATCCTCAGGAGCCTCAGCGGGCTTCCCTTTGGGCATCCCCCGGGGAAATGCGAACGAGGGGAGGCAGGGGCTGCCTGCAGGTTTGCGGAGCTGCGCTCTCCCGCAGGGACAGCCCCCGGCCCTGCCGGGGCAGGGGAGGCTCCGCCGCGCTCCGGGCTCCGCCCGAGGGACCCGAGGGGTGCCCGGCAGTGCCGGGAGCCGTCCCCAGCCGAGCTGGCCGCTCCCCTCCTCTCTCCACAGGGTGGCAATGCTGCCTTGGGCTCCGGAGCCCGGCCCGCCGCCGCTCCCAGCCGCCCGCGGCCCCGGACGGGGCCCTGCGCACCCCGCGCCGCCCGGGACAGCCCTGGGGACAGCCCTGGGGACAGCCCTGGGGTCAGCCCTGGGGACAGCCCTGGGGACAGCCCTGGGGACAGCCCTGGGGTCAGCCCTGGGG
>VYXC01006219.1:609401-620373 GCA_013397175.1 Platysteira castanea | reverse complement strand
CAGCCCTGGGGACAGCCCTGGGGACAGCGACATGCGGCGCCCCGGGCAAGAGGTGCTGCTGGCACCTCCGGCTTGGTGCCTGTTCAGCATCGTGCGGTGCTCCTTGCCCACTTTGGGGTGGCTTTTGGTCCTGTCCCTGGTCATATTCTCCTCTCTCATCTCCCTGGGGTTCCACCAGCGCGCACCGCGTGGAAAATCTCCGTAGCTGGGACGACTCCCGGGCGATTCAAGAGCTGTGCAAAACCCCCATCACACACTTGGAGGGCAGCAAGATACTGGTGTTTAGCTGGGCTTTGTAAGTATGAGTGTGGCTCTAATTCCAGGTCCTCTCCTGCAGAAGCTGCCGGGTGGCAACAGAAGGAGCTGCTGAAGAGCAGACATTAAAGAGATAAACACTAAAATTGTGATGTAAAGGCAAGCACTGGAAGGGCAGGTTCTAAGGAGAGGAGAAGCTCCGGGAAAGAATTGAAATGAATTCCTCCGAAGCAGCTGCGACCATTTGTTTATTACAAACCACATATCTCCACATGTGTAAGAGTGATGTGACCACGCAGGAGCTCACACCCACAGCCGAAGGTGAAGCCGTAAGACAGGCAGAAGCTCTCTGTGAGCTGAGCAGAGCTCTCTCCCCTCCTGAGCAGCTGGAGCTCACACGAGTGAGCAGGGACCCCTCAGTGCTCCCATCCTCAGGGCTCAGGAGCAGCTGTGCCCTGAGAAGGCATCCCCCGGGGTGTTCTTTTTTATAACTGAGTATTTGCAATACGCCAGGAGCAGAGCTAGAGGCAGGTGCTGTATTTTAAGGCGTGCAGGAGGCTGAGTAAGTTGAGTGCATAGTTGTTCTCAAGACTGAAGTAAAAATCCAACCCCATCTCCATTTCTGCCACAACAGGAGAGACCAGATATGTCCTCTAACGATGTCATGTGTCAGAATTTCTTAATGACACTTTCCCCTCTGATTTCTGTTTAATTTGCCCCCTCTCTTTCTGAAGATCACTCTCTTTTTACATCTCTCCAAATAAAGAGCGTTTAGTTAGCGGGGAAGAAAAGATTGCCATTGAAGAACTAAGAAAAGCACTGGATTAATTCTCTGCCTGCAGCTAAACTGAGAGTTCATCTCCTAATAGGCCATTTCAAAGCAGTTAGATTTACTCTTTTGGACTAACCATACTGTCTGAACAATATTTTATGCCTGTGTTAAAATATAATAGGCTAGAGAGACAACTCAAATGTCAAGAGTAGATAGTGCTGTCAAAGTAATTTGTCTTGGGTAATAGATAGAGTGACACGACTTTGAAACATTCTGGGAAAGAAATCATTCTACATTTGAATGGATTGTTTCTTTCCCTTTAAAAAAAACAAAAACAAGTCTGTTATTTAAATCGTGTCTATCAGGAAGTCTTTATTTTCTGTGAAAATAACATTGGTATTGCCAGTGATGGGGGCATGGTACAATGGGACCTTGCAGTGCTTGACAGGGGAATTAGGTGATGCCACCAGAGCATCCTCAGACCACCCCTCATGGAACCTTGGGTAACTGGGGGAGTTTGGGAATGGATTAAAAAATTAAACCCAGTGCTCAGGGAGGCAGCAACAGTGCAAGTGAGTTCAGGGGAGATGCCATTCAGCCAAGGTGTTTCAAGGTCCCCTAAGGGGTGTGACACGGGCAGTTGTGCTTCCCCAGCATTAACCATGTAGATCAAAAATGCTGCTAAACTGCAGGGGTAACTGTTTGTCACGGGTCTTACCATGGCAGAAATGTTACTCTTGCTGTTTATAGATCTTTAAAGCTTTTATCAACTTCCTCCTAGACAGCCAGTGAATACATTTATGCTTAAGGGAGATGGACGACCTGTTATCTAGTCTTGTCATTTGTCCAAATGCTCTGGAAGAAAGGCATAACTTAGTTCTTTGCTAAGAAAGTCTGTGTGAGGACTTAGAAAAAGTCAGAAAAGTCTTAAGAGAATTCATCGTCTTGTGTTAAAAAGATAAAAAGGAAGTTGGTAGGTTCTTATTTAGCAGAATACAGACTAAGTCAGATTTTCAGTGTTTATTTAGTCCCTTCACACCACTGTGCCAGGTAAAAGAATGGTTGAGAAAGGAGCCAAGAAGGTTTATATTCCCTTTAAAATCTGTTTCCACTGCAGGTATAAGTATAACCAGCTAGCACAGCTGACAATCACCTTGCTTGGCATCTTCCCTAGGACTTCATCGTGCTCTCCTGGGCTCATGCTGAGCTGCCTCAAGGCTGAGGGTGTTCTGCTGGGGCAGGGTAGGGTCAGGGTATTAGCTGACCATCTGTCTTTTCTGTTCTTCATTCCTTTTGTAATAAGAGAAAGTTTGATGGGCATCCTTTTTCTCCAGTGGGTTTGAGGAGGAAGTGACATGTCCTCCAATCCCTTGTGGAGTTGGTCAGACGGGGATGGGGATTGGTCCTGCCCTGGGATCAGAGTCTGGGACCATCTCAATCACACCCTGGATGGGAAACCTCTTTAAAGGCACAAAAAAGCCTACAGGTCCTAACAAAACAATCACACGGCGTGTAAATACTTCCTCCACCAGGAAAAGAGGAATCTCGTTTGGAAATGGGTCTGTACTAACTCAGTGTTGNAAAAATTGATAAACAATAATACGTTGTAGAACTTGGTTGGTTTTCCTAAAAGAGATAAAAAGGTAAAGACGGCCTTCTTAGGCATCCCTCCTGCGATGTATCTTGGCGGAGCAGGTCGCTGTTGGCCAGCTCCAGACACTGAGAGATAAGAAAAAATAAACAACCTGAACCCGAACTCGCAGGCGTCTCCAGTCTTTGTTGGCTCTGGCATGGGACTTTCTAAGATCATGAAACAGCCATAAAACATCTTAAAAACTAATCCTCGGATTGAATGCTATGGAAAAGCATTCGTCGTTTCAACTCAGCCTGATGGCAGCACGGTGTTTGGGTGGGGACCAGCTTCCCCAGGCAGGGAGGTGTCCACAGGGCTCAGCTCCCGTCCATCCATGCCTCCTCCTTGGCAAAGTGGCTGCAAAGGTATCCAGCACTACCAGCACATTTTATTCCCCACCTCCCACACTCACAGGTGTAAATGACCACCACAAACCACGGGGCTATAGCAAGAAATGGCCTCATTTGAAGGTTTCCCAGGAATTTTCTGTAGGGATGTAGACAACCAGCGTCGACATTCCTGTTTTATGGAGGAGCCCACTGAAGTCTGCAGAGAGGCTCGCCCTGCTGGGGTTAGAGGCAGTCTGTGGAAACAGGGTGTAGGTGTAGCCAGGGAGTCTCGTGTTTTAGTGGCAGAACTGACACTTGTGGGCACAATGTCCCTTTTCAATCGCTGTTTTACTGTCACTTGCAGTCATTTCTATTCGAGGCATGTTATTAGCAAATCTTTGGGGAACCCCTTGAGATTTTGGGTTGATAACTAAAAGAAACTCCTTTATGTTCATAATGATAAAACAAAGCATCGAGTCACTCGAGCTGATTTTACCCAAGACATTTCCTGAATTATTGCTCTCTCACAGCTGTCATGGGCTTGAAGCTTTCAAAAGCCCATTTTGTTTCTGCTCACAGCCCTTTCATCGTCAAAGGCTGGTGCTGTACCCCTGGGTTTGCTTGTGCAGCTCAAAGAGGAGCGAGCGATGCAGCTCCTCAAAGTTAAACAAAAAATTCCTCACGGTTAATGAACTTGTCTAATTTTATGCAGAAGATGCTACCATCTTTTCTTTTAAAACTCACTCAAAATTCCAGGTTGATACCAATGGGGATAGTTTAAAAAGCACCTCAGACTTGGATGCAACTCCTTTTGACTTTCAGCCAGACCTATACACTCTTACACACTTTCAGGGGGGAAGATTTTCAGCTGTCAAAGTCTTTTAGGCAGCATCACAAACCCACCTGGCTTCTCTTCAGCACTGTGGCCAGCCAGGAAAAATCAATGACTCTCCACTTAGCTGTGTAAATCCAATTTACTGTAATTACCCATGTAAGAAAACGATATGGCTCTACTTTAAGGTTCTCCAAAGTTGCTTTATAATCTTCCTGCAGCATTTTATCAATGTTGTGCTATTTTCTTCCCCCATGTCTTGAGCAGTGGGTGAATACGAAACTAAAAAAACCCAGCAAATAGCCCATATACAAAAAGACAAATAATGTCCCTAAAATGATTAAATTCTTCTGCAGGTGAGGGGGTAGAAATGCTCTTGCCTAGTCTGAAATCAAGCTGACCTAAATTATACAGTATAGATTATTGCATTTAGAATAATAATGGTGTGCTGGATACAGTGGAGTGATTTTAAACCAAGGGCATACAGCCTTTGCTGAGATCCAGACGGGTTTCTTAATCTGATTTATGATGCAAAATTTAGGTCAGGTGGATTGATTCCTAATAGAGATATAATGAATCAAGATTTCTAGAATGGCTTTATTTTGCACAGAGGTGTCAACAAGCTGCACTTCTCTATTTGTGCACCTGGCGTGTAATGATTCTCTTGCAAAAATCATAATCCATCAAGTCTTCCATTCAAGAATATCAATCAGTGCCAGGAACAAGACTATTTTAGCCAGGAGTTCTCAGTCATTTTGTTTTCCTCTTCATGAACACATAAGGCGCTGTGATATTTAAATTGTGCTTTGACATGTAATCATTAAATGTTTGAAAACGTCTCATTCAGTTTTTGTTGCCTCATCCATTTGTTTACGCTGGCTCCTTGTTTTGCCATTGTGCCTGGGGTTTTTAGCACACAATACCCACAATGTTGCCTTTAATAGCTGGAGGCAGAGCCATCTCAGTTTTCTGAAAAGAAATCTGCTTTTAGTATTAGAAGGCTAAAATAAAAATTAATGAGACATTGGTTCCTGCTTTAACAGAAATTAAACCAAACCATTCCAAACCTTTCTCTTAACATACCTACCTTTGACATAACAAGCCGACATCAAGATGATCATCATAAAACTTGTGATGTAGACATGAATGATCTGTGGATCTGTGACATGGATCTGGATGATGTAGACATGAAAGATCTGTGGCAGCTTCTTGCTAAGATTTACACCCTTTGTGTTTTCCTGTGTTATGCTTTTTTTGGCCAGAGTGAAAGCAAAGTTACATGACTGGGCCACTGTAATTTCTCACCTTCTGGCAGTGTTCATCTGCTGGGCAGCTTTCTGCCTACATGTGAGGAACTGATACCAGGATTTGGGCTGGAAATACAGCAAATCCCTGACACTCAACAGCAGTTCTGAGCAGGGGTGGGTGTGACGAGGTATAGTTATATACTAAAAGTAGTTGTATAGGCATGGCATTATTTATTATGGCTGGAATTAATTGTTATAAACAATAACAGATACTTCTTTCTATTTTTGCTGAAACAATGTGAACTGTCTAAGCCAAGACAACAGCCTGGTGCAGCAAGGAGCTATGGAGTCACCATGGAAAAGCAAAGCCTTCCCTAAAGAGCAGGACTAAGCATCTACATTATTTTTTAATTTGGTCATTGAGTTATGAAAATCAATTTAAAAGATGCTTAAGGTGGACACGTCTAGAAAGCACGTTGGACTGGTGTCTGGAAATGACATTAATGCTTACTGTGCTCCTGAGAGTGTGCTGCTGTTAAAAAAAAGCCACTAATGGTATAGCAAAGGTTGTTCACTTGCTAGTTTCAGCCAAAAATCATCTCAGTGGTGTGATCACTAATGTCCTGCTTCAGCCTCCACAGGCTACTGCCATCAGCCTCCTCCCTGAAGCATCCTCTGGCATCACACAGATGGGCAGGGACTAAGTGAGGGCTGGAGGTGATCTTCATCTCTCTTTTCCCCGCGTGAGAAAATTGCTGTTTATAGAATGGTTGGAGACCCCGGGGTACAGGAGAGCCCGGTCTCCATCTCCCTGTGTGGAAGCATCGATGGAAGTGCTGTTTTTCCCACTGTACCCTCCCACTTAAACAGGCTGAAAACAATGGGCTAAGTGCTGTTTGCCACGCTGGATGCAGACAGCTTTGGGTGGCTTCTGAAATGTTTCTGTCTGTACTGCAAACCCCCACAACACACACAAATCCAATGGCCCAGCCTTGCAAACATGCTCATGTGTCTGGGAAAACACAATAAAGACGCTCTCACACCTGCCAGGTTCAGCAGAAAGGAGGAAAAGACCCACTTTATTTACATATGTCACATCTTATAGAATTCTCGACTTCACAAGGGATTGGAGGACATGTCACTTCCTTCTGAATCCCACTGGAGAAAGAGGATGCTCATCAAAGTTCTCTTATCACAAAAGGAATGAAAAACAGAAAATACTGTTAAGTAAACATTGGCTATTATTTACATGAATCTGTGTGAAAAAGAATTCTGACTCCAAGATTAAAACAGAAAGCTTTAGCCAAAACCAGGGCAGCACGCTCAGACCTATCCCCCTCCAGCGCATGGCAGGCTGAGATGCTGCTCACCTCCAGCCTTCCTGCAGATGAGACTTCCTCCCCCCATCCCTTGTAATTCTGGTGTGTAACTGAGAGAATTATACCTCATTTCTTCCTCGGTGTAAATTGCTGCAGCTGCCCTGGAGTCGGAGGGGCTGTGCCAGATTGTGCCAGCCGCGAGCTTGGCTGGGAGCCAGCGCTTGGCACAAACGTGCTGAAAGCTGTGTACAAACAAGGCTTGTCACTATGTGTGTTATTGCCCTTTTGTTTGGGATATAAATATGTCCCATATATGCCAGCGAGCCTCTCGTTTGCTGTTTCAATGGGGAACCCTGTAAAACAGCTGTCATGCTGTCTCCTGTCAAATCAGCTGCAGATGTGTGTGTCCTTCCCCATAATAAACAGGTATGAAATTGTCTTCATGCACGGTGCCAGCCCTTGTCACCAGGAATGCAAACGAGGGAAGCTTGGAAAAAAGAACAGCCCTGAAACCTGGTGCTCTGATGGAGCACCATGAAAGTTACTTAGACCTCTTCAAAGAGACTTACAAGCAGAACATTTTGGGGTGTGAAGTAATGAGCTGATGCTGATGGGTGTAGAAAAATGGAGTGAACTCCTCGCTGGTCCATAAGGTTGCCTTTCTACACTAGTTGTAGGTGCATGGTGACAAAGGACCCCTTGTCCTGGCCCAGGCTGGAGAGGAACACTGGGGAACCTCCTTCCTGTATCCAGCAAGACAGAGCTTTGAGAATAACTCTGTGCAAGAATGTTCCACTCTGTAGTGGAAGGAAAGGAGATGGGCAGGATTGCAGCAGTGATATGTCTTTTTTAACTCCTGGCCTCATTACATACCTTCTTATTGTGAGGGCTGGCTGCTAATTTTTGACTGTTTTGTCACTGGGTGACTTTGTGTGGGAGCAGACCACCAGACCTCCTGCTCTGAGGAACCTCAAGTACGTCAGTATTCAAGGGACCCAAAATGTGTTGAGGTCCTTGACGGGAAATTCTGCGCCGCCCTGTCCTCTCCACAGGCTGGCATCAGTTTGGGAAGACCTGAGCAAGCACAGGTCATGTGCCTGAGTGCCCAACTTTTCCCTCACCTGAGTTTGATAAAAAACCCCAACAATACACGTGTCAAAAGCCACTCAAGCACAGACTTGCTCTTACACTCAGTGCTACCCATGGAGAGCTGGTCCTCAGTATGGATGGGAAATTAGGCTTAGTTTGTAATTTCTGAGCTCTTTTGCCTCTACACTTAACTCCCACCTTGTACACCAAGTGTTTTATGGCAAGCTTTCTGTTTATGATGAATTGCTTCTTTCCCAGTGGCTGACATGGGTCCTTCACATGAGTCAAGTGTCAGCTTGTGAAAATCTCCCATGTGCAAATAGAGATAATGAGGCAGATTTGCAGACATGAGGATCTGGCCCATATATTTTATTCACATTTTCTCAGGCCATGTCTCTGATGTGGGTAATCACGAAGCTGACAGCACCAAATAAATTGCCTATTAGCTATTAGTATCTTGTTTCTTACAATAAAAGTCAAATCTGCTTACACTGACAGCAGCGTGTGAGGGTTTGGGAAGCTGGGGGTATCCGTCAGGGATGATTTTTTGCAAAGACTCAGTAGTTCAAAAACAAGTAGTTGGGGTCACACACTGACAGCTGGGGTGAGGAGCCTCTCAAGAAAAGGTTTGAATGCTGACGTAGTGTGCTGGTGAAAGCACAAAAAAGGAAACTCTCACACCTGCTAGGTTCAGCAGAAAGGAGGGAAAAGAGACTTTATTTACCTTTAACATATTTTATAGGATTCTCAACTCCACAAGGGATCCACAAGGGATTGGAGGACATGTCACTTCCTCCTCAATCCCACTGGAGAAAAAGGATGCTCATCAAACTTTCTCTTATCACAAAAGGAATGAAAACCAGAGAAGACAGTTAAATAAACATTGGCTGTTGTTTACATGAAAGTGTGTGAAAATTCTTTGACTCCAAGGTCGTAACAGAAGGCTTAGCAAAAAACAGGACAACAACGTAGTTCTTCACACTGAGTGATGCCTTAGGTTTTAATTTCTATATTTTTCAAATCCTGTACTGCCCAGTGTGTAACTCTGAAGTTCCTTGTAGCTCGTGAGCTGCTCTCTTAGGCCAGACAGACACAACAAAGCCTCTCTGAGCTGTTCAAGGACACTCGGGCTGGCCTAGGCCCAAAGGTGTAAACTGGGACCATGAAAGAGGTGGAGAAATTGAAGAGAGCTGAAGTTTTAATTGGTGAATTTATGCTGAGATGCAAATGGACCAAACCTAGAACAGTGTCAAGAACTCGTGACCTGTGGTCCACCTTGGGGTCCATTTGATGGAAGCAGCCTCTGGCTCCCCAGGGTGTGCCTTGAAGGCCTTCAAATAAATCCCTGCCTTTATTCCCTTACTCCTGTCCAGTCTCTGTTTCTGGGTGGCTGGGAGAAGGCATCACGAGCACGAAAAGAGCAATGTCTTACAGCTTGGAGACTCTGCAGCTGATGAATTACCCCCGTCTCCTCCCCACTTCAGCAACGTGCTGTTAAAATCGTAAGTCTCTTATGAAATTCTGTTTGCACCTGAGCCAAGGATGTTGAAACTGTGATTTACTCAGGACCATTGGTCATACAGCAATTAGTGAAGTGCTCCTGGGCATGGCTCACCACACGCAAGTCAAACCTCTGAGACAGGGCTTTAAATGGGGGTTCTCAAAACACAGGTCCAAGGAGAAACCAGAGCAAGAATGACCATTCTGGAGAGTATTTCTAAGATTTGTTACAGGAAAATATAGGTCTGAAGAGGTTTCATTGAGGGCTGAAATGTCACTAGGAATCATAAAATCACTGGATGGTTTGGGTTGGAAGTGACCTTAAGGACCATCCAGTTCCAGCCCCCCTGCCCTGGGCAGGGACACTTTCCACCAGACCAGGTTGTTCAAAGCCCCATCCAACCTGGCCTTGGACACTTTCAGGGATGGGGCATCCACAGCTTCTCTGGGAAACCTGTTCCAGTGCCTCAGCACCGTCACAGCAAAGAATTTCTCCCTGATACAAAACCCTTCCCCCCTGTCCTATCACTACAAGGCCTTTTAAAAAGTCCCTCTCCAGCTTTCTTGTAGCCTGTTTAGGTACTGGAAGTTGCTCAAAGGTTTCTCTGGAACCTTCTCTTCCCCAAGCTGAACAACCCAAACTTTCTCACCCAGTCTCCAGAGCAGAGATGTCCAACTCTTTGAGCATTCTTGTGGCCTCTTCTGGACTCACTCCAGCAGGTCCACATCCTTTCTGTGCTGAAGAAGAGGTGTTTTGTTCTGGAGTCCAGTGAATGGATGTTTCAAGGAAATTGTTACAACTCTTTACTGAGGTGTGTGGTGAGTTAGATGAGAGGAACTGGCCTCATAAAACCAGTAGGTGTTGATTTTTTGGTGTGACTGACCAGAAGGGTGCTGGTTGATGAACAGACCAGAGGCTAAAGTGGTACAGGGAGGAGAAACTACTGTCCCTGGCCACTCTCCTTCCTTCTGACAGCGGGCAGAGATGTGTCCCACTTCACCCCCAGCAGCTCAGGTGATGGGATGCCTTTCCTCACCAGCTTCGTGTTGGCCAACAGGCTCGCAAGAGCCCAGCCCTGCTGCTTGGTTTTTGCTGCCCACTTCAGACAGACCTTTGGCAAAGGCACATGGCTGTTGTTGTTAGTATCCTGCCCCACTGCAGTTAGCTCTGCCCTCTTAATTTTGCTCCTGTGAGGTCACTTTACCACTCTATTACAGCCAACCAAGGCATCATGCCCATCAAACTTGCTTTTACTGTGCAGGCCAGACTTGATCTAATAGGCGTGGGTTGAAGGCGTTAGCTTGGTATATTCAGTTTGACACTCCACACTAATCCAGGAGACTCCCAGTGCAGAAGTTTAGGGAGAGAATTCTCAAAATGACACAGTTCTTGCCAAGGAAGGGTGCAAGATCTGAAATCCCCAAATTGTACCCAGTGGTGATACCTGCTGACATTTTGTACAGCTGCAGACAGAAATAGCAGTCCTGGTAAAAGAGGACGAGGGAATTGGTCAGGACTTGCAGCTGAAGGGCAAAGCAGCAGAAATAAAATAAAAGGTCTTCAGACCAGGGAGCTCCCACCCTTCTTCGGGATGCTTTGCATGTTGGTGGTGGAAGAAACAGGGTGTCCCAGCATTTCTCCACAGAGCTGGGTGAGGACAGACATCTGTTAGAACAACCAGTGCTTCCTGATGCCAGGAAAAACTCATTTTATTGTGTCTTCTGCAAGGACATGGCTGGGACAAGGGCTGTCTGGCAGGTCCACGCTGCACCTTCTCATCCCTTCCTGATCCTCCTGGCTCAGGGATCCCTGGTCTCCCTGGCAGCTCGGTGCATGCCCTGACACCCACTGCTGAGCAGGGTGCCCTGCTGCTGGGGTGTGATGGTTTTTCACCCTCACAGAGTCCACAGAGTTCTTTGTGGCGAGCTTTTGATCTTGAGGAGTTCTGTGCCAGGGCCAGAACAGACGAGAGACGCCTGCGAGTTGGTGTTCAGG
>VYXC01006219.1:537484-609367 GCA_013397175.1 Platysteira castanea | reverse complement strand
GCATTTTCTCAGCGTTGCAGTTCTTCTCGTAATGTGGGAAGCCTTTTCCATGGACATGGGTCCAGAACAGAATCCTGGGAATCTTGCCAGAGTCCTGAGTCTGCCTGGTGGGGTTCCAAACCCCCCTGGACAGACAGAGGAATACTCTGGGCTGCCACACTGGGGCACCACGGTGTTATAGCTGTTAGCAATATTGAAACAAAGCAAACTCACCAGATTTAATTGCTGCTCGCAGGGTGTTGTTTGCTGCTTTGCTTTTGCTTGGAGGTTGCTGAGAGGGTTTTGGAGGGGGAATGGTTTGGTCTCACCTGACTCGTGTCCAAGCTGATGTGGGACTCCTTTTTCTCCAGTGGGACTGAAGAGGAAGTGACATGTCCTCCAATCCCTTGTGGAATTGAGAAACCTATAGAGTATCAGAAATGTAAACAAAGTCCCTTCTTTTTCCTCTTTCTGCTAAACCTAGCAGGTGTCAGAGCCTCTTTTATTGTGCCTTTACCAACACAGGGGCTCTCTTGTACCCCAGCTCCACACAGCTTTGCCCTTGTACCCCTTCTCTTCTCCCTCCACTTCTCTCCAGGTTTTCTCATCTCCAAACTTCAGTTCAGAGAATGCTGGAGGCTCTCAGCTCAGTGTTGGTCTCCCAAATCACAGTCACAGCCTGTCTTTTCGATGTAACCTGGGGGATGTCTGGTTGCACCCCAAGCCCTTTGCATCCAGGCTATGCCTGTGTGCTGTGTGCTATTTCTGTGCAGCACCTACAAGCCACCACCTCTCCATCACCCTCCAATGTTGCCCTGGTTTTTGCTAAAGCCTTCTGTTTTAATCTTGGAGTCGGAATTCTTTCTCTCACAGTTTCATATAAATAATAGCCAATGTTTACTTAACGGTATTTTCTTTTTTTCATTCCTTTTGTGATAAGAGAACTTTGATGAACATCTTTTTTCTCCAGTGGGATTGAGGAGGAAGTGACATGTCCTCCAATCCCTTGTGCAGTTGGGAAATGTATAAAATGTGACATATGTAAATAAAGTGGCTCTTTCCCCTCCTTTCTGCTGAACCTGGCAGGTGTGAGAGCGTCTTTATTGTGTTTTCCCAGACACACTCCACTGTTACATCTTCCCTCCAGCTTCTCCTGCACCCACCTTTCCTCCTCACCAGGCAAATGCAGCTTGATGAGCCACCATGGAGTCCCCTTTTTTGGTTGTCAGTGGCCGTCTCTTCCCCTCTGTAAATCTCCCTGTGTGTTTGGGAAAACACAATAAAGATGCTGTCACACCTACCAGGTTCAGCAGAAAGGAGGGGAAAGAGCCACTTTATTTACATATGTCACATTCTTATAGAATTCTCAATTCCACAAGGGATTGGAGGACATGTCACTTCCTTCTCAATCCCACTGGAGAAAAAAGATGCTCATCAAAGTTTTCTTATCACAAAAGGAATGAAAACAAGAAAAGACGGCTAAATAAACATTGGCCATTATTTACATGAAACTGCGTGAGAAAGAATTCCAACTCCAAGATTAAAACAGAAGGCTTTAGCAAAAACCAGGGCAACATCCCTGTTCCTTCATGTTCTTCCGTAATTCCTTCTTCAGACGGTCTCACTCCAAAATAATCACCTGATGGTGACCCAAGGTCATAGAGTCAATGAATCATTAACACTGGAAAGGACCTCTAAGATCACCAAGTCCAACCACTAACCTCACACTGCCATCACCGAGGTGCTGAAGCCCTTGCTCTCACCCTGGCTGTCTGTAGATGTTTCTGTTCTTGGGCTGGAAATCTCTTTTTAGTCAGTGCTTGCTGGGAGTCTGGCACACGAGGCTCCTCATTTCTGAGCTAAAGCTAACACATCAGAGTACAGCTTTGATTACAAATGTAAAAATCCCCCTCCTCTGCCCTAAGAGCAACGGGTTGGTCTGCATGTTTCCCAACAGGTGAAAAGTGGGTAAAATAGTCCTTTTTTTGCGCAATTTAGGGTGTGTGAGTGCAGGAGAGCACCAGGATGTCCCTCCTGACAGCTGTCAGGTTTGCTCCCAGGCTTGGGAAGCTCTATCAGAGCAGGTCCATGCCTGCATCTCAGCCCCCAGAATGAACAGAGAGAATTTAATCCATCACTGGCGGGGCTGGGGGAAGGAGAGAAATTCAGGGAAGGAATCAGAGGGCAAAACAGCTTCCAAAACATGTTTTGGAAATTTGCAGGAGTTTGAGGCTCGTTTAAGAGTATTTTCATTTTGTGCAGGCTGCTAGGACAGTATAATTAGCTAATTAGCTGAACATAATGTTTAAGTCTTTTTTTTCATCTTTATGCCAACTTTATTTTTAAGCTCCCTCCCCTCTAGCCAAAAAATCCAGCTGTTTCTCAAAATCGTGTTGTGATTAATCTTGGTCCTCACTGTAATCAAGAACAAAAATCCCCTTCATTACACTGTGGCCAAGGTTTCTGCTAAGAGGATTTTGGTCAATGTTTTTTTTTTTTAAATTGCACGTTTAAATAAACATGAGTTTTTACTTTGAAAAGCAATTTGGACAAAAAGTAATCCTATTTAAAATATTATTTCTGTAGATGTACCATTTACAAAATCCTTTGTGTAAGGATCATTCTTGATTTAAAAAAAAAAAAATAAATCCGGATTTAAACAAAAGAGCCTGGAGAGAAACTGGAATTTTACTGCTAACATTTTATATAAAAGCAAAGACTTGCCCTATCAAATGTTTCCAAACTTAAACAAAGCAAGCTCAAAATTCAGCTCAAAAATAGGTTTTTGCTGCTGTTTGTTTTGACTCTCTGGTTGATTTATTACCATCGGCACCCCACAGCACCGTCTGAGCAGTCTTTCATTACTCTGCTCCTTTTTTTTTGGACATGATGAAACTTTCTGGCCCCTTGCTGTCCTCCCAGCAGTGATGAACACGGAGCAGGCGCCCGGCTCTGCTGCCAAACACCCACCTCCAGCGTTTGTGTTTGCTCTCCTCTTGCTTCTGCCAGCAGTTTGGGTTGCACTGGTGTGTGCCTGGGAGGATGGGAGATGGCCGGGAGGGGAAAAAAATAATGAAAGGCAATTAACTAAGTCAATTGATCAATTAAAAATTAGCCCATGCACCAGGCCTTTCCTTCTGCTTACACACCAGTTTATTTAAAAAAATAAACCAGAGGGCTTCTAGCTGCAGTGGCCACTGAACCATGGAGGTGTTTGGGTCCTGGGTGAGCCCAGCCTGCTTTTAATCATGTGTGTATCTTGTATAGACCCCATCTGGTGATTTCCACCTTCATTTTGCACCCAGGAGTTGCAGACTCAGGGTCCAAGGTATTTTGCTACTCCGTCATGTCATTCTGAAGCACCAAACCTGTGGTTTTTGGTTTTTAGTCCAGCTTCATGGTGTGTCTGGGAAAACACAATAAAGACGCTCTCACACCTGCCAGGTTCAGCAGAAAGGAGGGAAAAGAGCCACTTTATTTACATATGTCACATCTTATACAATTCCCAACTGCACAAGGGATTGGAGGACATGTCACTTCCTTCTCAATCCCACTGGAGAGAAAGGATGCTCATCAAAGTTCTCTTCTCACAAAAGGAATGAAAAACAGAATAGACAGTTAAATAAACATCGGCTATTGTTTACATGAAACTGTGTGAAGAATTTCTGACTCCAAGGTTAAAATAGAAGGCTTAGCAAAAAACCAGGGCAACATCATGGTGGTTGTTTCATCCCATCTTGTCAGTTCGAAGCTGCTGGAGCTGCCACCACGGTGCCCTGCTGCAAGACCAGAGGTGTGCCCGTGCAGGCGGGGTGTGCTTGCTGAGCCTTGGGGCTGAGCACTGGCTGGGGGAAATGCCTTAGGTGTTAACTTTTATATTTTTTTAAATTCTGTATTGCCTAGTCTGTAACTCTGAAGTCTCTTGTAGCTCGTGAGCTGCTCTCTTAGGCCAGACAGACACAACAAAGCCTCTCTGAGCTGTTCAAGGACACTCGGGCTGGCCTAGGCCCAAAAGGTGTAAACTGGGACCATGAGAGAGGTGGAGAAATTGAAGAAAGCTGAAGTTTCAATTGGTGAATTTATGCTGAGATGCAAATGGACCAAACCTAGAACAGTGTGAAGAACTCATGGCTCATTGTCCATCTTGGGGTCCATTTGATGGAAGCAGCCTCTGGCTCCCCAGGGTGTGCCTTGAAGGCCTTCAAATAAATCCCTGCCTTTATTCCCTTTCTCCTGTCTAGTCTCTGTTTCTAGGCAGCTGGAGAAGGCATCAGGGGACAGCTGGGGGTGGCATCACCTACTGCCAATTATCACAGTTGGAAAATCAGAAATACATGCTCAGGCACATTTGTGTATGCACTCTCCTGTGCCTGAATGGGTCCTTCATGAGACCCCCCATAGATGTTCCAGCCTGGAAGTGCCACAGGTCATAAAATCTATGGCCTATCCCAGTTCTTCCTTTGTGGCAGCCTCGTTTTGCCAGTGGCTCAGTACAGTCGATTCTCCCATTAATGAGGCTATAATTAGGCAGGGCTAGTTGGGAAATGTTTTTTCCAGTCCATCAAACATACTGAGACCTTAAGTGTTTCCCCATTCAACAGTGGCTTAAATAGGGGACGTTATGAATTTGGTTTAATTTGCATTTTTTGGGGTGTTTTTTTAAAATGTCATGGTGACAGTCCCACCTCAAATACCACAAAATGCCCACTGCCACGATGTCTGCCCGTGGGTGCCACAGGAGGGCTTGGGCAAGGCAGGGGCAGACACTGGGGAAGTGTCTGCAGAGAGGATTCTGCAGCAAAACCCTCATCATAGGCTGAGTCACCATGAGGTGCTGAGACACTGGCAAAGAGAGCAGCTAATCCAAAAATCCTGGAAACCCGTGAGCTCGGATGTCACAGGTTCAGAAATCACAGATTTAAAAACTCTCTCCCAGAAGAACATTCCCCCTGTAAGTGTCTTCTGGAGGCAGGATGGCATCTAACCTGATTTTGGAATGCTTTGTTTTGGCAATATGAGGTCTCATTTCCACCCGTCAGCAGATGAGTACAGCCAACACTTGAATATGTAAATCACGGGGTATAAATTAAAGGTGTAGTGTGAAGTTCAAAGGTTTGTAATGGCTATTGCACCATCTCATACTGAGATCTTGCAAGCTGCTGAGCGATCCAGATAACTGAGTCCATGCAAAGGCCGTGTTTTTGTAGCCTGTAGTGATCCAACCAGCACTTTTTCTCATCCAGCCCAGTGTCACTGAAATTTTGAGAGTGCATGTGGCTTGAAAAAATTAAAATCCACACACGAAACCAACAAGCTTCTAACTGCAATCCCAACTTCATGCTTCTGCTAACTCCAGTGGAGCCAGCAGTGTCCTTCATCCATCAGGAGAGACACAGAAAAGGGAAAGGGATGACCAAGGGCATGCAAGAGTTTCCATACGACAAACATTAAACAGATTGGGGCTTTTCCTCTTGGAAAATAAATGACTATGAGGGAGATGAGCTAGGAGTTGTGATATCTTGAAGGTGATGGATGGAGTGACCGGGGGATTATTCATTGTGTTGTTGAACACAAGTATTCACTGCTGAGCAGCAGGTTCAAAGGAAACACAAAAAAATGCCTCCTCATGCTTCCTCACCTGATGCCCAATTACATCGAGCCCTCTTCTGCTTCCATGGAAACTTTTGTGTCTCAAGTGGTCACTCAGGTATTTTTTCTGTTGTTGCCAGAGTGAATAGAAGGAGATGCTCTGTAACAGGAGGGGTCTTGGGTCAACAAGAACAAAGTCGCACAACGGGTGCTTAAAAATATTTAAGACACCAAAATCTTCATCTTCTGACTGCGCCCCTCACTAATCTGTTAGTCCAAAAGGAAGGACACAGAAAGCAGCAGCACCTGGTACCTTTCGCCGTGTCACTTGCCAGTCTGGAGCAATCAGTCCACTGCTTAACGAGCAAACACTTGAAACCTTCAGAGGTATTTTTGTTGTTGTTATGAAAAAGTGACACACACATCTAAGCAGCATTGTGCTGCTCTGTATGAATGCACAGAACCACCTGCGACCTGCCAGCCCCTCGTTTGTCAGTGGGGAGCAATCACTCAGCCACTCAGCAATCGCCAGGAGAAACGCTCTGAAGCTTTCCAAATGAAAATTAAAGAACAGCACTTTGGTGAGTGATTGCAATTCCCTGACGAAGCACCCTGGAATCTTAAAAATAGCTGTGAATTTTTTGTATATATCTGTAAATAATTGTTGGTTGATTTCTTCCAATAAGCTGGGTTAATTCTTTAATTAATGGTCGTTAGGGATTTAGAAGACAAATGAGTCATTCATTAGCTCGGTGTCCAAACTAATGAGCAATAAATGCTTATGAAAGACATGATTTATTTAGTATGCAGAATCTGTGTCATTATGTGGTACCTGATGGAGATGCTAAGAAGAAAAGCTGACCCATGCCTCACAGCCTGCTCTGCAGGACCACAGAGATGCCAAGTTTGGGAAGCTCCTGGGAAGTCAGGAGCTTTCCTATTACTAACAAGGTTTATCTTAGCTGGGACTAAGTTTCCTGCTAGTGTGAGGTGTTTTCCTAGAGGCTGAGTCCAGGATCTGATCACGTATCTGAGATCTTCAGTACACACATGGCACAACCGTGGGCTGCGTGTCCCTGTCCCAAAACCACTTTTGGACTTTTCCTTGGTACTGTGCAGACAAGCAACCCAACATCTGAGAGGTGAGCCCAGATGTGCTGCTGCCCCCATCACCATTCTGTTTTGTCTGTGATCTTTCAAGAAGGCTTTCCACCCGCCCAGCCTTTCTTTCCCACAGTTGAGAGGAGGAATTATAATTAAAAAAAACCCAAAAACCAAAGCTAACACACCAAAATGTCAGAAGTAGTGAAAAACAAGAGTCACAGAAGGTACAGAAGTTACAGCTGGTCCTGAGAAAAATGTATTCTACATCCTTTGAGGTGCAAGCCAGGAGAGACAAACTGGGTGGCTGCTTCACACGCCACAGGGTCAGGAGTTGTAACACTAACAGGTACTTGGGGCAGGTAAAACTGGATTGCAGATGGCCCCAGTCACCAGTCCAGGCTTTAAAAACCTGGTGGTGACAGGTGGAGGGTGGCTGTCACCCTAGCAGGAGAGGATTTGTGGTCAGGGAGCAGGACATGTCATGGGTGCTTATTTTGGAAAAGAAGCTCCTGACTTACTTGGTGTGTGTTGGTGCTTACTAATGCAGCCTCGTGGAGCTGCTCTCAGATGGCTCCTCTGGTCCCAGAAATCTCTTCCAGCCCCAACACTCAGCCCCTTTCCCCCTCACTGCTGCAGGAGCAGAGTGGCCCTCGGGGTAACAAGGACCAGCCCCTTCAGGCAGGTCCTTCACACCATGGCTCCAGGGAGTCATGTGAGTGACTGGTGGCTTTTTGAAGGACAAAGAATTCCTCCAGAAATGTGGTTTCCAGCTGAGCAGACAGCAGGAGCCTGCAGGGATCCCCACCTGTGGCTCCAGACCTGACAGGCTGAGGGCTGGAGTTGAGATCAGCACTCGCTGTGCTCCTCTGGGGAGCCCCATCCAACAGAGAGGACAGATGGACACAGCAGGGACAATAATTCAATTTATTTCTCCTTACAGACCTTCCAGAGGTCTTCACACCAACCTCTGATCCTGCTGCCTGGCTGTTTGTGGTGGGTTGTTCAATCCCTGCTGCAAGCAGACAGGGAACACAGTAATGTTCTCCAGGCACAAATTGGCACGTTTTTATTCACAGGTTCTTCATATGTGCTGTTACTGCATTGGTCCAGACCTACATTATTAAATGTTTCAGATCCCAAGAATTAAAAAAATTGGTACAAGCAGACATTTTGTGGGCCAGACAATTCAACTCCTTTTCTTAAAAAAGGTCCTCAACCCCCTTGGTGTCTGGTGGGGTGAGTCTGTGCATCTCCCCCGTGACACTTCCCCTGTTATCCTTCAAAGTTCTGAAAGCCTGGCTTTCAATTAAGACATTTTTAAAAGATAGATGTCATTTAACATGTGTGCTGAAGGAGACAATTAAAATATCTGAAAATTAATTCAAAATAAAAGGAACTCTTCAGACGTATGCTTTTTGCCACTGGGGTCCTCTGGGGTGCAACTAATTACTGCAGAGACCAGAGGGAAGACCGAGGTGAGCTCATTTTGCTCCTAAACAAGCTCCACTGTGTCCCTGGTGAGAACAGGGAGTCCTCAGGCGTGTGCTGCCCATCACTGGTGCCGCCCAGGGCTGGGAAGGGAGATGGGAAACAGCCACACCTTGTCTTGGTAGCACTCCCACACCTGTGAGGGGTTTGGAGTGGTTGCCAGCAGAAGCAAGGCGGATGGGTGACATCTGTGTCACCTCTGTGGGGCTGCCTGCAGGTCCTGGGCAGGGCTGGGGGGACCTGGTGCAGGCAGGAACTCGGGGCTGCCCCTTTGCCTTCGTTTGCTCGGGCACAGCAAATGAAATTTGGTGGCTTCTCCAAACTCCAGGGTCTCGAGAAGGAGCACTGGAGGGGCCAAAGGTTCTTCTGGCTTGGTCGTGTCAAATCTCAACTTCTGGAGGCTCAGATCGTTGGGTCATAAGTGGCAAGGTACTGTATGTGTGGGCTGGAGTGATTTATCCCTGCAGACTGGTCAGACGAGCCGTGCTGGGCTCTCTGAGCTGGCCCTTCCACGTCAGAGATGTTGAGTTAATCTTGTCTGTCATGGAGGAGCAGCTCCGATCTCATCCAGGAGCAAACAACCTGAGGCTTAAGTAAGATAACCAATTTGTGCCTTTGTGAAACATCAGCACAGCTCAATTTATGCCATTTAAGAAAGGCATTTATTGTTTCCTCGCAGAAGCAGCAGCAGTAATGCCCTCTCCCTTGCTGTTTTTCGAAGGAGGTTGTAGCCCTTTTTAATATGTGACCTTCAAGCTCCACAGAAAACTTACAAATGGAAAGCTCCTGTGAGTAATCCTATTTGTAGTCAATATGGCTACATTCTGCAGAGGCTGGGTATAAATTTCTCACCTCAGAATAACAGGTAATAAACTAAGGGTGGGTTTTTTAACTTTTAATGAGTGGATTATTTGGCATTCAAAAATCCTCCCTTAAGCCTAGACTCCGAATCACACTGTTGCAAGAAATGTTTTTAATTTAATTGAAGAGTGGCTCTTAAAGGCTTAGCTCTGGCCGTGGTGGGTGCCTTTTGTCACAAATCCAGGCCTTGGTGATGCTCTTTACCTGTGGGAGGGGGAAACACAATGTGCAGCGTGGGCTGCAGTGCCTGTGTCCTTTACAAATGCTTCTCATTAATTTAGTGATGAAGGAGAAAGTGGGTGAAGAAGGGGCATTTTTCACATCTTCCTGCTGCTTCAGTCAACTCTCCCTGTAAGAAAATCTCTTTCTTGGCAGCTTGTAGAAGTTCATAACAAATAAGTGTCAGAAAAGGAAGTTTTTTGGCAGGGGCTGCAGCTGCTCATTCTTGGCAGGTGACCTCCAAGGGCACGTGGGACTGGGGTTCAGCAGGATTTTGTTCAGCAGGATGTTTGTCCCCCACAGCCCCGGGTGAGCACTCAGACAAGGAGAGGCTGCTGGGGTAATTAAAGAGTGTCCAGGTCTCTCAGTGATAAAAGAGGATTTCTGTATTTGCCTTCCAGAGAACGGACTCCAAACCTTGGCCTCCCTCTGGACAAAAGGGTTAGTGGATAAATCACTTTTCATGTATTTTTTTTATATGGGTGGGGGAATTGCGAGCTGATCTGGCGTGCTCCCTCTGTAATATGAGAGTGCAAAATCTCTTTATTTCCTCTAGCAAACAGCCATTGCAACTTTATTTTTAGCATTTGCACAGTCAAAGCAGCTGGGAGCAGGCAAATGAGTCCTGGCAGGGGAATGGGTCTCCTTGATGAGTGAAGCTGGGCACTCCCATGAAAACTGGGGCTGATTTGGCTGAGTTATGAGCCTTGGAGAGCTACAATTTATTCCTGTGTTGAGTATGACTGTACATCCATCCAGAGGAGAGGCTGGCTGTCCCATGCCCGCTCTGGGGCTGAGGGAGATTCCTACAGGGACATGACTCACCACTCACAGAGCTTCCAAAACCTCTGTGCCAGTCAAGAGTGGCTGCACTGATCTGTAAAGGGGTGAAGCAAATTCAGCCTTCCGTCCATTTAGGAGAGACCAGGCTTCAACTGCAAGGAAAGAACTTTTTCCCATTAAACCACAGATCTAAATAATTTTCACCCTTCTGTTTGCCTTTATGTATGAGGAATACTCTTCATCTCCCACCTGATCACTAGACCAGCTGTTCCTGGTGCACAGACATAAAATGTGAGCAGAAAATGGGAGTGCTGAAACAGCCTGAGCCATGGAGCAGCTCCTAAAGGCTGAGGCTGCCTCACTGGTGCTCAGCATTTAAGACCAATCTGCAGAACATTTTGAAGAATGGATTTCAGGATGCTTTCTTGGAGGCTCTGGAGCACAGAGAACAAAATGTGCTTCTGCAGTGTGGCCCGGAGTGAGATCTCTGTCTACTGCATCTTTCTTGGTGCAGGACTGATTTCGGAGTCCTTTAGTGCTTGTTCTAGCTCAGTGGTGAGGAGGTAGGAGGACAGGACACAGGCCAGGAACAGGTTGGGTTATTGATCTGTGATGGGCAAGATGTGTCATTTTGATCTATTCTGAAAACCAACCAACAATCCAATGAAGCAAACAAAACCAAACTTGCAAAATGGTGCCCGTGGGCAGCAGCAGTGTCACTGGTGGGCTCAGGGCGTGCTGTACTGGTTTTGCACTGGAAAAAAGTGATTGGAATATTTTTGTTGTTTTCAGAATGGCTTAATTAAAATCTCACTGCAGCTGGGATTGTTTCACCTGTCCTATACCAGTCAGGTCAGTCTTGAAGTGAGCAGCATCGCTCCAGAGTGCAAAGTCATCCCATTGTCAAATGGGAGGTGAGAAAAGAAAATTATCAGATTGATTCTTCAGTGCATTGAAATCTTTTAATAGCTTAAATTTAAACAAACACTTGCTTTAATATTTCTATATTTGAAGGTATAAGCCCCTATGTAATTTTTTTTGAATTTCCAGGACAAAAACCCCAAACCTCATTGCCCAAAAATTAATTTTTTTCTGAAGCTGCCATTACTGTCAGCATTTTCCACCCTGCCAACAAGCAAACAAGTATTCTCCCCTCTAGGCAAGGACAGTAAGATGCCTCAAAGGTTTTTATTAAAACTTTGAATCAAAGTAGTTCTTGAAGTTGCAGAGGATCTTTATTTACGGAAAATTCAGTCAAGAGAAAACTCAAATTTTTGGAGGATGAGAGAAATTATGGCAATTTGGAAAAAGAGCTTTCAAGTTTCAAAAGTGGTCTCTTTTTAATAAACAGCAGTTAAAGAGCCACTGAAAAAACCCAATACAAAGCAAGGGCTCTATTTCAAGGCCTGCCGAGGCAGATGCAGCTTCAAGCTTTTGTCCTGAAGGCTTTTCCCACCTGGTCTGCTTTTTTCAGGAGCTGCTTCTATGGGCTTTGGCCAACCTGAAAGACAGTTTCTGGAGGAAGATCAGGCTTAGGTGCTTATACCATAGCTCCAGAATTACCTCCCTCCTTGAAAAGAGGTGTCCTGAGATCTGGAAGATCCTGGCTTTGGGTGAGTTTTGGGCCTCAAGTTGCTTTATTTCGGGGAAGATTCATATAGAAGCCACTTTCCTCACTCATGGCATCTGTCAACTGCAGGAATTCAGGCTTCCTCCTGCCTCAGATGGGTGAAAAGCTGGCTTTAATTTTGTTTGTACCTCACATTGCCAAATTAAATGTGCCATGGATGGGTGAGAAGTGATAAACCCAGCACTTTCAGAACTGAGACCATATTCCTGTTCCAAGAGGACCACCCTGGTAATTAGGATATTTTAATGGTGCCACAGGCATCTGGGGACAATCACAAAGCATGGGGCAGGTCTTCTATCTTACTTGGGGTGAAATATCCCAGTTTCTGTCTGTGAGATCAGCAGGGAACTTGGGATGCTAGGTCATGTGAATGTGGCAGCCCAGAGTGTCCCTCTGACTGTCCAGGGGGGTCTGGAGCCCTGCCAGGCAGTTTCAGAACTCGAGATGAAAGCACAGAACTCTATGTTCGAGCCATGTCCTTGGAAAAAATTACCCACATTGAGGGAAGAAATACAAAACGGAAAGAAAATGTGTAATTAGCTTATCTTATCACTGGGTGAATGTAGGTTTTAGATTTATGGAGGTAGGAGAGAAAAAAGCAAACATGGAGGGCAAAGGGCGGTGCCCCTTCCCCTTCCTCTTTCTTCTCTCTCCTCCATCTCCTGCTGTGACGATGGGGATGGGCATTGGTGGAGGCAGCACTGCCATGGTAAGAAAAGGTAGAAATTAATTGGGAAAAATTGATAAACAATAATACGTTGTGGAACTCGGTTGGTTTTCCTAAAAGAGATAAAAAGGAGAAATCGCCTTTCTGGTGGGTTACTCCTGCGGTGAATTTTGGTGGAGCAGGTCGTGCTGTGCCTGCTCCAGACACTGAGATAAGAAAAAATAAACAACCTGAACACGAACCCGCAGGCGTCTCCGGCTTTCCTTGGCTCGGGCATGGGACTTTCTAAGATCAAGAAACAGCCATAAAACATCTTAAAAACCAGCAGAGACCATATGTGAATATCCCCCAGTGTATTGCAATGGCTGCAGTGGCACCACGAGGATGTCATATTCATAAATAAATATGACGTCTTCCAAAGAAACAGAGGGTTTGTGCCTTTATGCTGGGTTTTTCTACCATGCCTGCAGTGAAATTGTGCATACGGCTCCCGAGGCAAGGAGAGCATGTCAGAAAGTCCCAGCCTTGCGGGCAGCAGAACTTGGCCATAAGAGTTTGGAAGCAGTGACCAGGCTCTTTAATGTCCGTGGTACTGGACGAGGGTGTCCTGGGGCACTCTCCCACTGAGGGCAGGAATACCTCCCAGAACAGCAGAGCTTGCAGTCTTCAGTGGACTGAAGCCTTCAGCTTGCAGGCCTTCTCTGTGTTAGGATGTCAGGCCAGAAGGAAGCTCATGTTTGGTCAAAGTTCAGCTAAAATATTCTCGGTACGGGGAAAACTTAAGTNCAGCCATAAAACATCTTAAAAACCAGCAGAGACCATATGTGAATATCCCCCAGTGCATTGCAATGGCTGCAGTGGCACCACGAGGATGTCATATTCATAAATAAATATGACGTCTTCCAAAGAAACAGAGGGTTTGTGCCTTTATGCTGGGTTTTTCTACCATGCCTGCAGTGAAATTGTGCATACGGCTCCCGAGGCAAGGAGAGCATGTCAGAAAGTCCCAGCCTTGCGGGCAGCAGAACTTGGCCATAAGAGTTTGGAAGCAGTGACAAGGCCCATTAATGTCCGTGGTACTGGACGAGGGTGTCCTGGGGCACTCTCCCACTGAGGGCAGGAATACCTCCCAGAGCAGCAGAGCTTGCAGTCCTCAGTGGAGGTGCAGGCCTTCTCTGTGTTAGGATGTCAGGCCAGAAGGAAGCTCATGTTTGGTCAAAGTTCAGCTAAAATATTCTCGGTACGGGGAAAACTTAAGTAAAAATAAATCTAAGCATCACCTGCTTAAAACTTGCACCAGGTAAAAACCTGGTCAATGTTAATCAACGGGTAGGTGTTAATTAATGTCTTGTTTCTCAAGCCAAACACCATCAAGCTGGTAAACCACTTTTAACCTCACTTCCAGGTAAATTATGTTTAGCTGCCCTTTTACCCGCTGTGCTTTGTATATAAATGAGCAGCAGCTCCCAGCAGACTCCACTGAAAGGTCAGAGCCGCGCGCAGCATCCGGGATGAACGTTTGGGATCCTCTCCGTGCAGACAAGCGCGGCAGCAAAGAACACTTGGGTTTGATTAATTGGGACAAATCCTGCTTTGATGGGAGTCCGGAAGGTACAGTGGCAAAAGCAGTTGTTAATCACTGTGCCTGCAGCTCGGTGTTGTGTGGTCCGGCGTGGGAAATATTGTTGTGGCATCAATATGCATCTCCAGGATGGATGATGCGTAATCCGTGTGATGCTTAAAGATACGCAGGAGAAAGTGGGAGAGGAACAAGGGGCCAGACCTCATTTACAATCTTTTCAGGCTGAGGATTGTCAAAATATCTGGGAAGGATTTTGGCAGCTTTGTCACTTCCCCTCCCCTGGTGCTCAGCTTTTATTTAATTATTAATGTGCGTGGTTCGGGGTTGTCTCGGCAGGTGGAAGAAAAGTCTCTGTTGAAAGTGATGGGACTAGACTTGAAAATCTCAGCCTCGTGGTTGTCGTGTAGGAGCTTTTGGAATAGTACGAGAGGATAAAATGTCATGAAAAGCCAGATCCAAAGTCCGTCAAAGTTGGTGAAGCATTTCCATCACTTTGGGTAGATCCAGGCTCATCCCCAGGAATACTGATGAAAGAGGGGAGTAGAGTGATGTGAGAGCAATCCCAGCCAGCTTCCACTCCTGTGGATCCTGTTCACTGCCCAACATTGCCCTACTAATTGCAGATTTGCCTGGTTAATGAGCCTTCATGCTTTTCCCCGACTCTGGGGGACTCGCTGGCCCCTGTGTCTGCTTCAGCAATGTCATAGAGCCCTTTCCAAGCCACAGCCTCCAGCCAAAGGCTGCCCCTTGCCAGAGACTCCTCCTGCTGCAGTAGGGCCTCTCAGGCTGTGATTTTTAATGACATTTTGATGCTAGCAGGAGCAGCAGTGTATGGATTTACACCAGCTGAAGAGTGTGTCTTCCTTCACTGAGGGAACGGGAAAGACTTTTTTCAGCAGAAGATATGTCTGCCTTCAGAAGTGCCAGCAAATTCTTATTAGTGAGGACAAGATCTGGGGAGAGGTTCCCTCCCTGGATGACATTTTTGGCAGTTGTCTGAATATTTTCCCCTTCTGCAGTGAACATGGCCTTGGAGATGTCTCGACCATCAGCGTTTCAAGCAGAAATCTCTCTCATTGTGATTGGTGCCCTTTAAAATCTTCTCATCTGTAAAACATTTTCCTCTCTAATTTTGCAAGCAAAACTACTGAGGCAATTAAGTTCCCCCATTTAGCTTTTCCATGAGGTTTCTGTGCTCTTCCTGTTTTATCTTAGTCTCAGCAGAAGGTGTGGTATTCCAGCAAACAAGGCAGAAGGAGCTCGTTAGGTGTGTTTGTGCAAGGCAGTGTATTTGTTAGAAAAAGCAATTTATGCTTCTGAGGATAACAGAGATGCATCTGTGCATTCATTCAGCAGCAGCATAAACATGCACCTCACGTGCAGCAGTGGTGGCAATTGAGCAGTAAGGGAAGTGGAGCAAACCCCAGGGAAAAACCCCCAAAATGCTACATTTATGCCCCATTATTAGTCTTCTTGCTTGCCAGCCTTTTTTTCCCCACTGATGTGGCAAGGGAAAAAAAAAAATCCCCAACAAACCAACTCAGGAGAACACTGCAAATTTCCTGCTCTTCCCTCAATTTCAAAACAACGTCCTCATTGTGTTTTCATGTGTACTCAGTAAAATGTGCTGCCAGTTTTCCAGTATTCCCTACCAGTCTGTTGCTAACCTCCCTTTTCGTGTTTTCCCCATGACAGATGGTCACCACTGACAAAGTTTCTAGAAATTAGCTGGGATGCTCAGAAGTGCTTGCTGGCAGAGTGGCTACAGGGACATTAGGATTAAACTGGTTTTAGTGTGGCACAAACACTGGGCTGGGTGGGCTGAACTCCTTTTTTTGGCCACTTCTGCCTGTGGAAGATAAGGCTGCTTTCCTCGCTGTCGGGACCACCTCTAAATTATTGTGGATTGATGATAGGCAGACTTGGTGAAATCTTTAACACTCACTCTTCCTAGAAATGGCGATATTTTTGCTTTTAGTTTTGACAAGAAAGCAGAAAAAAATTGCATTTTATCTCAGTCTCAAGTTTGGTTTTGTTTAAACTCACAAAAAGAGCCTCTTATTGCTCCAGCTCTCTTATCGGTTGTGCCAAGACTTTTTAGACTTGATATTGTTGGAAAGGATACCTGTTGCTCTGGTTTTTGCTAAGCCTTCTGTTTTTAACCTTGGAGTCAGATTTTTTCGCGCAGTTTCATGTAAATAACAGCCAATGTTTACTTAACTGTATTTTCTGGTTTTCATTCCTTTTGTGATAAGAGAACTTTAATGAGCACCTTTCTTCTCCAGTGGGATTGAGGAGGAAGTGACATGTCCTCCAATCCCTTGTGCAGTTGGGACGTGTATATGAATGTGAAATATGTCAATACTAAAAATTATTCCCTCCTTTCTGCTGAACCTGGTAGGTGCGAGAGCGTCTTTATTGTGTCTTCCCAGACACAGATACCAAGTTTACAATTTTTTATATAACTTTAGTCAGGAGTTTTGTGCGCTTTTGCCCCTGGGGAAAGGAATTTTCAGTTTCTTTTCAAAAGACTGTTCAATTGTTCAAGGTGTGATGAGTTTCACATCTCACCAGACTGGGATTAGCACAAAAGATACCCAAAAGATAACAACCATCAACTCCAAACATCACCCCTAGCATATGCAGAGACACCTGGGCTGGGAAAAGAGAGCTCAGAGAACCAAGAATGAGAATCTACTTAAAATCGAAGACAAATAGATTGATAACCAATAGGAAATCAAATACTGAGAACTGTGTAACTTGGGACCAATGAACATTGAACCAATGAATTTCTGTGGGTTTTGACTGTAGAAGTATCTGAAACATCTGGTCAAATTCATGTGTGATGGAATGGTTTTCTCTGCACAACCCGGGCTATGTGTGGATGAAATGATTTCTGCTGCACATCCTGCCCAGAGAAAGCAATGCCTTGATTCTCTAACACTAAAAATGTTGTTGGAGAGTTTTTGTTTTCCCCACAGTTTTGGTGACAATATGAGCTTTCCTTTCTTCTCAGATTTGACTTGATTGTGGTTACAAGTACTTCTGAAGCCAAGATTCTAATTTCTAATCCTAACTCCCTGAACATATCCCTTTATTTTCACAATAATGCATGGTTTTGATGTTCTGTTGGAGGTTCCCTGCATTTCTGCTCTTTCCTATGGAGTCAGTTTAGACTTTCTTTTCCTCTGGCCATTTTGAAAGCTGGATGTTCCTCTCATCTTTGAACTTTACTTTTCCATCCAGGTACTGATCACATCACCTGCCAGGTAACTCTCTCAGCAACCCTCAGAAGGCAGATGGGATGGCTCAGACCCAGTATTTACATATTTGACTTATTCCAGTTTACCTGAAATGCTGCTGCCAGGACAAACGCTCTCCTGCTGTGTCAAGCACACAAAGGGAGAAAAGCGTCTGAGCTCCTTTCAGCTATATGCACTTAATCTGTGTTTTAATGGAGAAGAACTTTGTATTATTTGATTCTGCCATTTTTCCCTTGATGGTTACTGATAGCCTGCGAAAACTTGGGTGGTCCTCTCTCAGACTGCTCATTCCTCCTAATTTTAAAGAGAATTGTAGTGCTCAAACTTGCTGAAAATTACTCAGTAAGGGATTTTATATGTTCACCTCATTCAGGAAAAAATAACTCTGGGTGTAAACCGTTGTGACCTCAACAGAGCTGAGTTTATTCACACCAGCTGAGCACCTGACTGAGCCTATCCAAACCTGACAGTGATCTCTTCCTTTCTCAGCTGTGATTAAAATATTTTCTGTCTTAACCAACCTTAAAGGCCTTTGAGGCCTGCTCTCTACTCCGTACCTCGATGTGTCAGCTGGGCTAACTTCACATCAGTTGTTTGTCATGCAAGACAGACAAGTTTGGGTTTCTTTCAATTCAACAAGACTTTTGCTGGTTAACAGTATCAGTGTTTTCAAATACTGCCAGCTACCACGATCTCGTTTGAGAAAGATTGAGTATTTGGAAACTAAATGGCAGAAATATGAACAGACCAGTACAGGTCTGAAAACAGAGATTAAGAGTTGAAGCCTTTGAAACAATACATGAGTTTTACTCCTTAATGTGAAAATGATGGCTATCATCTGGTTTGTAAATTCATATCAGATGAACATCCTGGAACAGTTAGAGCTAAAGAGCAGAAGATGTACAGCTGAATGGAAGGGAAAATCCCCCTAAAGGTAAGGGAAGGGATCCACAAATAGTTCATTAGATAGGGAGGGGATCCACAAATACTTCATTGGATAGGGAGGGGATCCACAAATACTTCATTAGATAGAGAAGGGATCCACAAATACTTCATTAGATAGGGAGGCGATCCACAAATACTTCATTAGATAGGGAAGGGATCCACAAATACTTCATTAGATAGGGAGGGGATCCACAAATACTTCATTAGATAGGGAGTGTACTTGTTGATACTTCATTGGATAGGGAAGTGATCCACAAATACTTCATTAGATAGGCTGTGTACTTGTTGTTACCTGGAGAACAAACCCTTTTACTTTGGAGAAGGTATTTCTCCTCTCCAAATGTGGGCACCACGATATAAGAAAGATATTAAACTATTACAGAGTGTCTAAAGGAGGTCAACAAAGNTTAAAAACAGAAGGTTTTAGCAAAAACCAGGGCACCAGAGACCTCACTGCAGTCTACAAGAAAGCATTGTGAGGGGAAGAGGAGGGGCAGACACTGATCTCTGCTTTCTGGTGACCAGTGGCAGGACCTGAGGGAGTGGCACGAAACTGTGTCAGAGGGGCTTAGGTTGGATATTAGGAAAAGGCTCTTCTCCCAAAGGGTGCTTGGGTTCTGGAAGCACCCAGCCTGCCAGAGCTTGAGAAGCATTTGGATAATGCTCTCAGGCACCTGGTGTGATCTTTGGGGTGGTCCTGTGCAGGGCCAGCAGCAGGAGGTCGATGAGCCCTGAGGGTCTCTTCCAAGTCAGGATATTCTATGATTCTATGAAATATGTCTCTTTAAAGTAATTTGGATGAAAACTCTACACAACTCGCTTCTATGCTTACACTTAAAATTCCAGCTTTCCAACTTTGCGTCTCTGTTGCCAGAACCCATTTCATCACTTCACTTTAAGTGAAGGAATCAGGATCCTTGAGAGCTTGATGGCACAGAGATGAGGGATGGCTTGGGACTACATCCATCACAACGGGGCAAGCAGCAATAATTAGGGTTAAACTGCAGAAGTGTCAAGGTGGGAGCAAGCTGGAACCAGAGGTGTTGATGAAATGCTGTTGTCGGCAGTTTTACAATGCCTTTGAGGCATGAGACTGAAAATTACCATGCTTTCTACTAATCAGTTCAGCTCAATTTAAAATGCCTTGTTTAAATAACCATTTTGGAAAGAGTCCCTACTGTTTTCTGCACTAGAAAACACCAGGACTCCCAGCCTTGGGCATGCTTTTTCTGGTCGCCCAGGCATTTGAGGAAGGTCTCACAATTCCTGCTGGATCTCCCACCTTCCTCCCAGGCTGCTGGGCAGAACACACGACCCACCTGCAAGCCCAAGAGCAGACTCACCAGGAGCTAAGCAGTGTTTGAGAAAGCCGGGCAAAGTTAAAAAATTATCAAAATGGGGTTGAATTACCAGCAGAAACAAATCCACGTATTTCCCCAGTTACCAACAGAGCAATGTTGATTTATACCAGCTGCAGATGTGACCTAGGTCACAACTCTGCTTCATCTCCTATGCTGGGTGATGCTTGGAGGCTTTTTGCTGAGGTCTCATTGCTCAGGACCCCTCGCTGAGCTGAGCCCCACGTGTTTACTGAGGACTGTACATTTTATCCTCACATCCTCAGCGTGCTGAGCCTGTCCCATGGGGTCACAGCACCCTCGAGCAGGTCACAGCTGACATGCTGGCCTGTAATGGGAAGTGGCACTGTGCATCTGGGAACAACAAAAGGAAAATGTTGAAAAAGTGGCTTTTTTTTTACACTTCCAGTCTATGATTTGTAAATTCAGTGTGCCAGAACACCGCGTCCAGAAAGAGCTTCTCCTTCCCTCTCCATGCCCGCTTGTGCTGGGGGACTCAAAAAGGCTTCTAAAGCCTTTTTAAAGGAAGTAGGGGAGTTCCCCACTCTTAAGCTTACAGTTTTGAAGTAAAAATACAGGAGAAGCAAAGGGTTCTTCCTCCTCTCATCTACCCCTTAGCCACAGCCCGATCCGTTTATAGTCTTGTGCAACTCTTTCAGTCTGGTTGAAATAAGTGGATTTTCAGAGACAGGGTATTTCCCTTCCCTCTAGCATTGCTGTAGGAGTCTGTCCCTGCTTGTTACGGGAGAAATTTTATAGCCCTGCAAGTTGAGTCAACAGTCTTTATCCATGTGTGGAAAAAAACACCCTTGTTCTTTTAGCCCTGGGATCCTCATCTCTCAGCCCTGGCTAATTTGGATTAGCTGTTACTCATGCAAACAGTGCCACTTTAGTTTAGTCTGATCTCATTTCCACCTAGGAAAGAGTTTGAGGGCCTCAGAAGTGTGCTGAGAGCCTTCTACTCCCAAAGAGCTCCTTCTGTGGCTGCTATGTAAAGTCAAACATCTTTAAAATCAGAGCGACTGCAGGAGCAGAGTCCCAGTGTTCATGTGAGCCACAGCTATTATGGCAAAAGCCTTCCAGAAATACCCTTTCAGATGCTGAGCAGAAATAAAACTATCAAGGTCACCTCTGGTTTGATCTTGGCGTGTGCTGCAGATTCCTTTTTTCTCTACACTCTGGCAAGGGCATTAGCATCCCTTTAGAGGAGTGCTGCTTGCTTGGAGCAGTGAGCAGCTCTTCCAAAACCTGGCTGTGGGCTTGTCCCTGCCAGCTGAAGTGAGTTGTGTTAAGGAAAACTTATTTTATTGTGTCTGGGAAAACACAATAAAGATGCTTTCACACCTGCCAGGTTCAGCAGAAAGGAGCGAAAAAGCCACTTTATTTACATATGTCACATTTTTATAGAATTCTCAACTCCACCAGGGATTGGAGGACATGTCACTTCCTTCTCAATCCCACTGGAGAAAAAAGATGCTCATTAAAGTTCTCTTATTACAAAAGGAATGAAAAACAGAAAATACCGTTAAGTAAACATTGGCCATTATTTACATGAAACTGTGTGAGAAAGAATCTGACTCCAAGGTTAAAACAGAAGGTTTTTAACAAAAACCAGGGCAACATTTTATCTGTTAAGCCTTGTCTGGGTGAACTTCAGGCAACGGCACTCGGTGGCTCAAGGAGCTCAGCTGGCTCCCAGCACGGGTTGGGAGAGGAGTCACTGGGAGAGAGCTGGCACATTAATTAATGAGGAAAAAAACGTGGTGGTTTTTCCAGGAAAACGGTGCTTTCTCTGCTTTCAGAAAATTTTCAGCCGAGGTAAGGCACCTTCCTAGAAAACTGTAGTTTCTAAATGGTGTGGAAACCCCTGGGGGAGCTTTTCTGCCCTGCACCATGCAGAAGGTCAGATGGGATTATTGCAGTGGCCCTGCTGGCCTCAACATCTGTGAGAGTTTGCTCCAGTTCCTCTGAATAGATAGTCTGCTTGGTAGGAGGTGACTTATTTTTTTTCCTGTTGGCATGTCATTAGAAGAGATCAGACTAATTGTGTATTTATCTAGAATTACAGTTATGAATCTGCTCTAATAAGGCAGTAATTCATATCTTGAGTGATTTATGGCCTGAGCCTGAAAGCCCTCTGAATCCCTTGACTCCACTGGGATTTCCTAAGGCAAGGTCATTGCAGAATTATGCTCCTTGTGCTGCTGATACCCTGATGGTGTGGAATCAGCACCTTCACAGTGCCACTTATTTGTCAGCATTTATACAAAACATCACAAGCGGACCCAGAATAAATGCAATTTGTGTATTGTTTTCTTATTCACCTTATTTAACAGCTCCCAAAGTCCTCTCCTGCCTTCCCCTGCTGGGGTACCTAGATGACTTGGGAGGAGTTTTAGGAGGCAATTCTTCTCTCTGGAACTTCTGCAGTTAAAATTCATTTAGCTCCAACAAAGGAGAGTAACGAGCTTTTATAGTCCCTGTGAAGTAGTTTTAACCTAGGACTCAGAAGACAAAGGCTGCTGTTGAATAGCGATATTTATTTAGCATTTTAGCATTTAAATCTTTCTCTATTTGGATGTGTCTTTCCTTTTGAACTGGAAGCATAAATTCCTCTGTTTGCCTGCAAAACATTTTATTTTTTTTTATCTCCCACTGAATCCCCAGAAAATCCTCAAATATTCTTGTAAATCTCACAGATACTAAGGCGTTAGCCCCCCTTCCTCCCCATTTAGACCTTTGAAGGCTGCTGTGACTAGAATGATTTTGGAGCTATAGTTCAGAGTCTGAATAAAAAATGAAGGGAAGAATTTTGCAATACCGTAGCCTGTACAATAACTAATTACTTATAGATTTTAGGTCACATTTGAAAAAGACAAATACTGAAATAAATGGATAATCATTTGGAGCTACCACTAACAGTTTGTTTAAGCACTTGGGGTTAAATTCAGCTCTGTGTCACAGCAGAGCAGCTGCCTGCACTGGTGCTGATGCCTTCTCCCAGCCACCCAGAAACAGAGACTGGACAGGAGTAAGGGGATAAAGGCAGGGATTTATTTGAAGGCCTGCAAGGCACACCCTGGGGAGCCAGAGGCTGCTTCCATCAAATGGACCCCAAGGTGGACCACAGGTCACGAGTTCCTGATGCTGATATAGGTTTGGTCCATTTGCATATCAGCATAAATTCACCAATTAAAACTTCAGCTCTCTTCAATTTCTCCACCTCTCTCATGGTCCCAGTTTACACCTTTGGGCCTAGGACAGCCCGAGTGTCCTTGAACAGCTCAGAGAGGCTTTGTTGTGTCTGTCTGGCCTAAGAGAGCAGCTCACGAGCTACAAGGAACTTCAGAGTCACACACTGGGCAGTACAGGATTTGAAAAATACAGAAATTAAAACCTAAGGCATCAGTGCATGGTCCATCTTCGTGCCTGTGAGAGCCAAACTGGCCCTTTTGCAGGATCAGGAACACTTGTAGCTCAGGCTTGTGCACTGCCCTGGATGCTTGGTTGGGCCTTTGCTGGACCAGGCCGGTGGGAAGAGTTAACCAAGCAAAACCCGACCAGTTCTGCCACCAAGTGAGACAGAAAAAAAAGTCTTACGGTTTTGAGGCCAGATGCTGCCCTCCACCGTGATGTTTAACAGAGAAAACTAGGAAATGTGCTGGCAGATTTGTGGTGATGCGATCTAAAACATCAGAGGACTTCAGAAGAGAGGGATGAAAATACAATTATTGGCCTATATATGATGTGGTGAGTTTAAGCTTTAGATGTAGCCTGCATGTGTATTAAAGGTGTTACCTGCCTGTAAAATGAATGTCATGCAGAAAACTATTTCCTTTACTGCATATTTAATGTAATGTCTTTAATGCATTAATTACCTTTTTTTTATCTTTGCAGCTGGAATCATCAATGATTTTGCTAAGGAGGTGTGTTATGGATAAACTTCAGGCTTTGGAAACCCAGAGAACTGGCTTTAATTAATAAATGTTTTGCTCTTCAGCATCTCTCCCTTCCTGTGGGGCATGAGATCACTTCAGTTGCTTCCCTGTGAATTTTGGAAAATCCTCCCAGCCACAGCACATATCTCACCATGTCTGGCTGTTCCCCATTCCTTCAGGGATGACAGAAGGCTCAGTTTTCTCCCCAAAAGGAGAAAAGTCTCAGTTTGGTGCCAGACAGCCTCTATGAAATGTTCATCTTCTTGGAAAAGTAGTGTCAGATACACTGGAAACGGTGTTTTAGGGCTCCAGAAAAGATCTGTGTCCTCAAGGGTCTTTGCTAACCTACCTTGTACACACACGTGAGCCAGTGAGACGGGACAAAACTACCCAAAACACCCCAATTCTCCTCACCCATTCCAAATCTCCTCAGAACACGAGGAATGATCAGGAATGGGAGCATCTGGAAATAACATCACTCCTAAGGGAAAGTGTTCTGTTTTAATTAATTGTATCCCTTTTATCCATGACAGTGTAATTGCATTTTGCTTAACTAAGTCTTTTCAATGGGTGCTGGGCATGAATGATAAGCAAAGCTGTGCCACTCCTCGTTAGCTGTGTTATGGAGCTCTTCCAGGGCAGGGCAGGATGGTTGGGAGACTTCAGAGCTGGGGTGGAACAGCTGGAGTTGGGTTTTTGGGAGGGAGGGGGTGTGGCCCTGCAAGCCAACCTCCAAATTTCAGGGCTACCCCTTCCTGTAGATGCAAAAGGATTTTTCCTTGCTCACCAACCATCCCGTGGTGGCTTGTGGCACTCTTCCCACCCCAGNGTGGAGGGAGCACTGCCATGGTAAGAAAAGGTAGAAATTAATTGGGAAAAAATGATAAACAATAATACGTTGTGGAACTTGGTTGGTTTTCCTAAAAGAGATAAAAAGGTGAAGATGTCCTTTCTGGGTGTCACTCCTGCGGTGAATCTCAGAGCAGCAGGTCACTGCATCGCTAGCTCCAGACACTGTGAGATAAGAAAAAATAAACAACCTGAACACGAACCCGCAGGCGTCTCCAGTCTTTGTTGGCTCTGGCATGGGACTTTCTAAGATCATGAAACAGCCGTAAAACATCTTAAAAACCCACGCTGCCACAGTGGACCTTCCCTTAGACTGGACAAGTGAATGTGTGGGGCATGAGTGGCCCCCAAACCTGCTGCATGGGGGTCACAGTGCTGGGCTTCAGCTCCAAGTGGCCCTGCTGGGACTTGTGTCCTGCCCCCACAGTGGTGAGGCTGGAGGAGAGCTGTGCAGCTGTCCCTCCTCTGTCCCTCCAAGGGGACACCTCGGACATGCTGGCAAAATCGGAGGGATTGCCTTAAAAATTGTGTTTCTAGCAAAAGCTGTACAAGTGTCCCAGCTGCCCAGCAGTCTCTCACGAAACGTTGGGCGCAAGAGATGGCGTCACAAAGACCTAAAAACATCCACTCTTATTTTACAAAATCCCTTTCTTGGAGGTCTGTTTGACCAGTGCTGCAGTTACTGAGGACTGAAACCAGCACAACCTGCCTCATTCCCTCAAACCAACCCTGCTCTCAGGTTTTGGTCTCATGGTGTGTGCTGTCAGCTGTTCAGCAGCATAAAACACATTTTAGTCCTTCCCTATGACACAGGTGGAACACCGCAGGGACCCTCTGGATGCATCACCAGGCCCTTGTGGCTTCCACTGCCCTCCCACTCCTGGGATCATAGAATCATGGAATAATTTGAGTTGGAAAGGACCTTAAGGGTCACCTAGTTTCTGTCCCCTGGGCAGGGGAGCCCTGCCCAACCTGAACCTTGAACACTTTTAGGGATGGTGCATCCACAGCTGCTCTGGGCAACCTCTGGGCCAGTGCCCCGCCACCCTCACAAGGAAGAATTCCTCCCTGATATATAACCTAAACCTACTCTCTTTCAGTTTAAGGCTATCCCCCCTTGTCCTATCTCTACACGACCTTGTCAAAAATCCCTCTCCAGCTCTCTTGCAGGTATTTGGAAGGTGCTCTACGAGCTCTCTCTTCTCCAGACTGAACAGCCCCGACTCTCTCAGCCTGTCTTCATAGGAGAGATGCTCCAGCTCCGGGAGCATCTCCGCAGCCCCCTCTGCCCTCCAGCAGGTCGGTATCCCTCCTGTGCCGGGGTCTGAGCTGGACGCAGCGCTCCGGGCGGGTCCCGGGAGCGCGGAGCAGAGAGGGATGCGCAGCACCCGCGGTGGGAGAAGGCGGCGGGGCCGAGGGGGCAGGGGCAGCCCCGGGGCCGGGCCGGTGGCGCGGGTGTCCCGCAGCGGCTTCGCGGAGCGGCGGCGGCCCTTGAGCTCCCCTTAGCGCCGGCAAGGAGCGTCTGAGGCCGCGGGCTCCGCGGCGGGGATGCGGAGCGGCGCCGGGAGGCGGCGGACGGGTCCCGGTGCGGGACCGCGGCTCCTCCTGCAGCGCCCGCCGCCCTCGCTGCATCCCTTCGGGATGTGCCCAGCGCTTGTCCTTGCGGGGAAACCTCCACTGATCGAACGTAAATTGCATCAATCGCACGGGATCCAGGAAAACCCAGTCGGGTATTTTCTCCCTAATACAGATGTGTGTGTGTGTATAATTTTATTTCTTTATCTGTTCGAGCACTTATTTATTTATTTATTTATTTATTTATTTATTTATTTATTTATTTATTCAAATTTATTTATTTTATTTATTTATTTATGCTTAACACCAATTGATAGCTTATTCACGCTTTGCTATATTTTTTTATTTGTCATAATTTTGCTTTGCCAGAGCATCTTATTTCTAAAGGTATGAAAAGCTTAGCTTTATACACCAGATAAGTAAAGGGTATTGCTCCTGGGGACAGGTCAGGAAATGCTGACAGAGAAATCAAGGGGCTTAGCTAAGGCCAAAAACAAGCCCTGTGCTAAACCAGGATAGTGTGGCACCTAGATCCCAGGCACTTATTTTTTGCACTTCGATGTGTGATCAGCATAGTTGCTGAAGAATATTTATATTTGCATGCTAGAGAGATCATCTGATGATTTCTGAGCATCTGCTGTCTTGGGTGTATGCACTTCCCTGGGGGTTTTTTAGCTCAGGTTCACAAGTGTACTGTGATGAAGATGGACTAGCCAGCTCAGCTGCAGTGAGTGCAGCTTTCTGCACACTGATCCTGTTCTCCTACTGCACTAAGCTAATGTGGACCATCCCCTCCCCTGTGGACTCAGAGGTCACACACGTGTGAGCTCCTGCATGTGAGCTGATGTCAAGTAGCTGGAAAAGCTGTGAACTGGCTCCTACGCCTGAGCTCCAATTGTTTTGTGACAGCTGGGATGTTTCAAGTTACCTGTGGGTCTTGCAACTGTTATTGATTTGTGAAAAATTCAACTTTCTTTGTCAATATTTTTACTACCTGGTAAAGAGGCACAAAAGCACAGCCTCATGAAATTGGGTTTGCGTCATGAAGAAAAGCTCCGTGGAGAGCAGAGGCAGCAGCAGCTCCCAGGACAGACTCGGGGTCCCATCAAGCACACTCCACCCCAGCATCCTCGCCGTGGTTGCAGTTGTGTGCACCCCAGTCACGCTTGGTGCAGTCCGTAATTGTAATTTCACTCCCCGTGCAACTCACGTCATCAAGCCAAATTTCTCCAGTGCCTTTGGAAGAGTAAACAAACAAATGAACAAACAAAAAAGGTGTTGGATGAGACAAAGAGGAACATGCATTTTTTTTCTAAAGAGAGCCCTGTGGATAGTGGGCGTGTGTTGGGTTGCGTGGAAATCAAGCCTTAGGGCACAGTTCAAGCACTTGACATGCAGTCAAATCTGCCTCATCCGCAGAGGAACGAGCTGCCCTGGTGAGGAGATCACCTCGTGGAGGTGACCTTGCTGGGTGTGTGTCACCAGCCGTGCCAGGTGTGAAGCTGGGGGGACTCACCTGCTGTGGCTGTGAAGGCAGAGACTGCACGGTTGAACCCCAGCATTCTGCAGACCACGCCGGCCTCTCGGATGGTCCAGCCATCGTCACAGATTGTTCCCCAGGACCCTTTGTGGAAGATTTCCACACGGCCCTTCTTGTTTCCTCCCACGATTCGTACAAAATTACCGAGGCCAGCTGAGAGTTCAGAGGAGAAGAAAGTCACTCCATGGGTCACACGGGCATAAGGAAAGAGACACTGACACACAGGAGCAGTGACCACCGAAACCAGAGGGATATCCCCATCTCCAGGGTGGGACCAGAGGTTACTGGTAGCTCAAATCCAAACAATTCAAGAGTCCCCCCTGCATTTGGAGACACCAGGCTGCAGCTCAGAGCACAGACTCCTCGGCTCTGTTAGCTGTGCTGTGTGAGTAGAGGGGGATTTTGGTCCTGATCTCGGGTAGCTTTGATACCAGAAGGCAAGTGAGAGAAAAAGTGAAAGTCCAGTACCTTCTCCTTTTTCACCTTTGCTCCCTTTCAGTCCTGGGGAACCTGTTGCAAATTAGAAAAGCAAACATTTGACAGTTGCTTGTGGAAAAATCCGGTTCTTTTCTAGTTCTGAATACTTGTGTGAGTCAGAGATGTGCAGACTCCTCTCCTTGCAGAAAATGAACACCCTGAAGTGACTGAGGGTGTGTGAAAGAAATGTGGCAGGAAAAGTAGGATCTTCCTAATGTGTGACCCGAGAAAAAGACCACTTTTAAAATCTCATCTATTCATTCAGTTGTGGGAAATGTATCTCATTCCCACTGCTACCTGTAAACTGACATCTCTGACAGACTTTGGGAGCCCCAGGAGCAGGCATGGCATCTCCCAAAGCACTTGCAGGAAGACCTGCATCCTGGGATTTGCTCTCCAGGGAGAGCAGAAAGGTGCTCTCCACAGGTCTCCACATTTCTGTGGAGCATCTTGACCTTGAGGGTAGGGGTGCTTGAAAAAACCCAACGAGTTCTTTCCCCCAAAGCTACCTCCAGAGACCACTCATTGCTGTCTCCTTCTGGGGACCAGGAGATGACTTGTGCCCAGAGGAGAGTCTTTGGCCCAGTTACCCTTCTTCCCTCTTCCAGATGCAAAGCTCCAGAGGAGGAGTGTGTGGAGGATCCCCACATAAAATCTAGTTTGTTTCCTTTCTGAGGATTCCTGTGCTATTCTGTGTGAACAATTAAAAGAAAAAAAAGCATCTGGAGCACTGTTTGCTTCCCACGGGCTGTTCTAACAACTGTTTGTTGGTGTTTTTCCTACTACAGCTCTTATGGTTTTTTGAAGCATTCTGTGACTGGAAGGGAGTGGGGTTAAGGATGGAAAGCACCTGTGTAGTGTTGGCCCTTTTGAACAATTTTTGTGTCCTACAGTTAGCAAGGTGGAGTTAAATGGCCTCACTGTTAGGTGTTTCCAGCAGCTTCACTATTCCATGTTCCTGAGTGCTGTGTTTACGTGGGATTTATCCCAGTGACATGGTGTGCTACGAGAGGTCTCTGGACACAGCAAAGAGGAACATGGGTTGTTCCAGTTCTCTGTGAAACCAGGGATTTGAGAAAATCTAATGTGTCTGTTTACTTGCGTGTCTTTTATGCACACGTGCCGTGTATGTGACCTGTGCCATGTGAATGTACGTGTGACACCCTGTACATCCCTCTGCCTGTTGAGTTCCTGCAGATGAGCTCTGCAAACAGGCCCCAGAGCAGCTTGTGCCACTCTGTGATCCACATTCCTGCACCCAAAAGTACCATCAGCTCCACAGACCCTGTGGCAAAGAGCCTTACCAGGATACCCCCTCTCTCCCTTGTCTCCTTTCAGCCCTGGGTCTCCTTTCAGACCCTTGGTGCCATAGTCACCCTTGCTTCCTTTTGGACCAGCTGGGCCTGGCGTGCCTGGGTGGAAAGCAAAAAAAAGTCACTGCCTTGGTCCCTTCCCAAGGAAAGCATGTGACAAGCATTTCACATTCATGCAGAGCAGTGGAATGTGGCACCCAAAGTGCTTTGTAACATCAAAATAAATCGTAAGGGTTTACCTGGTGGGCCCTGGTCTCCCTTTGCTCCCTGTTGCCCTGGAGGTCCTAAGATCATCAAAACAAACAAACAAACATACAAACAAACAAACATTTACAAGGCCGATGTTTATATGTTTATAAAAGTTTATGCAAATTAGAATTTATGATGGATTTTAACTCATCTAGTTTAGGTGTCTACGCTTATAAGCGTCTATTTCTGAATCAGGTGTCTTATTTCACATCATGCTCAGTGCCGACCATGTCAAAAAAGAAAATACAGGAAGTGGAGAAACATCTTCTCACGAAGTTCATCTTAAACTGCTGCTTTGTTTGTGCATTTTCAATTTATACAAAAATTCAGGCACCATCACGCATATTACAGATGGTAGAAACCACCCTCTGGGGAGTGGTCAGCCCACAGCAGCCTGGCAGAGCCCCAGGAGTGCCACGGCATCCTGGGATCCATTTGGGCTCTAAGAGGAGAACTCCAGAGATCTCCTCTTGGTGTTGTAGTTCCCTTCCCAGTGTGTGCATATTTTGTGTCATTGACCCAAAACCTGTTCTATTCTCCTTTACCTGCTATTCCTCGTACTCCCTGTTCACCTTTGGGTCCAGCAATGCCTTGTATTCCTAAAATTAAGATTAAATCAGTAAGGGTGAAGCCATCACACAAAATGGGGCCAGAGTAGGAGGTCAGAGAGTTACAGGTTTGAGCAGTGCTGTACCTGGGCTGCCTCTGGGGCCCTGGTCCCCCTTCTCCCCTTTCTGCCCAGCTCTGCCATCGAGGCCAGGGCTTCCAGGAGGCCCACGTTGTCCAGCTGCACCTTGAGGTTGAGTGAAAGCAGCACACATGAAATGCAACACAACACATGAAGGAGATAAAAAGACAGCTGGATCACCAGCCCGTGCACACTAAGTTGAGCCTATAAAACAAACTTTGGGTCTCCCAGAACTGCAATCCTCCCCTGGCAGTGCTAATCTCAGCAGTGCAGTGAGGGATGATCTGGAGTGAAAGGCTGCAGGGACCCAGGTCCTGGCCGACTGCCAGCCTTGAAATGCACAAGTGCTGTCCTCCAATTGCTGGCCTGGTGTGCACACACGCCAGGAAGGAGGACATGGCCCTTCCTTCCCTCTCAGTCCCCTGCACAGGCAGCGGGGCCCAGATGAGACAGCAAGGCTGCTGGACGGGCCTGGATGACATTGAAATGCTGGCATGGTTTCTTCATCTAACCATCCTCTCCCACCCATGCTGGGTTCTAGACCGGCTGCAGTTTTCCTGGTTGTGAAACACCACATCAAAGAGATCAGTCTGATGTCTCTACGAGAAATTGCACCTTCTGTACTGCTTACCTGCCTCTCCTTTGGGCCCAGGAGGTCCAGGCTGCCCCGGGCTCCCTGTAATGACATCCTGGCATCAGTGCTGATGAGGCTTGGCCCAGCCCCTGCACTCTGTCACACCATCCTCTGCACTTACCCTTGTAACCTGACAGTCCTGGGGCTCCGTGCTGTCCCTGAGGACCCACAGGTCCCTGCGGCCCAGGGTCTCCCTTCTGGCCCATGTCACCTTTCTGTCCTTGGGGACCTATCAAACAGCACAGCACACACATAGAAATTCAAAAAAACTGATTTATTGTCTCTGCAGCCTGTGCAGCACCTCTGTCTGGCCACACCAGTAGCAAGGTTTGGCCTCACACCAGTGTTTACCACTTGGTGACATTCCCATAAAGCTGTAGGAAGAGAGAGCTGGTCTGTCTGGCCCACCTCTGTCCTTGTCAGACTGTCTGGCCAGATGTTTGTCTGGCCTGCTGTTAAAGGCTTGCAGTGGTGCCACGACACATCTCCTATCTATTCCCCAAACTATCCCTACTGCTGGAATGTTTTCTCCTCTAGTTAAATATTCCTTACTGCAGCCTGAACGCTTCCCTTCTGCTAGGCACAGTGGAGATAGAGGTAAGCAGATTCCACTCCTGTGCTTCCAGAGAGTTCTCTCACCTCCCCTCAACCTTCTCTTCTCTGAACAGGTGATCAGCATGCTCCAAAAGAGCTGAATTAATGGAAAGTGCCTCATTTGAAGACTTCTCCTTCATCTTTCCAAAGATTTCTCCAGAATTATCCCAAAGTCCTTGCCTTTTGATATTCCTCCTACAATCACTCTTCTCTTCTGGAGCATCTTGTGCTAATGAGGGCATTGGGGCATTCAGGATCTGATGGAAGATCTGAGGAAGCTCTTATCAACCTGTCCAGCTGCCCTCCCTGCTCTGCACACACACACATCATCTGCTTTCTTTTCCTCTCCTGCTTTCAGCCCATGTGAGACCACCGGGTAACAGCTATCCATAATGCACCTTACATGGGAGAAATAGGGTGCATAACTCTTCTACTTCAGGTGTATAAAGCCAGGCTTATGTAAGATATAAAAGCTCTCAGAAAGAGGTTTCACTAAAATGGGGACTAACATCCACATGCTCGTGCATATAAATTATATTGTATTATTTTACACCACGAAAATCGTACTGCAAACATCACTGCTTTAATCCAGGATAGTCTGATAATTTAATATCTGTGGCTCTCATTAGAAAAAGGTCACTCTGTAAAGAGGCTTCCGTGGTGCAGAGTCAACATTTTGCATGGCCCCTTCCCCCTGCCCTCCTTTGGGAGATTTGCTGAAGCATGACATGAAATGAAACCCCTGCAGATCAGGTCAAGTGTCCTGTTTATCCAGCTCCCTCACTGACTGGCAAACCACGCTTAGGGCTGCTTGGATTTTTATGAATACTGACCTATGAAGACTTCTTCTGGTGTTTTATGTAGAATGATTTTAAAAAGAAGTACGTGTGAGAACGCTGAAAATGTCGAGATAGTGGAGAAGTCTTACCTTCAAGCCCTATCTCTCCTTTTTCTCCTTTCACTCCTGGGTCACCACTTGGGCCAGCAGGACCAGGAGCTCCTTGGCTCCCCTTCTCACCCCGGGGTCCCTGTACACCTGCAAGGACAACACCATTTTCCTGATGCTTCATGGGTGCCATGTCTGGGGAATGCCAGCAGCAGGACACTCACCACAGCTGCCAGCACGAGCCAAACTTCACTCTCTGCACACTTGAGAGTGGTGCTGGTGACAGTGGCAAATTGGTCCACTGTGACTCTTGCACTTTGACTTTTAAAATAAGATTTTTTTCCAGCCAAGTTTTGCTTTTGCTCACATTAGCTTTACGTAGGCTTATTTCCTTCAACTCCAATGACATTCTCACTCACTTACACCTTGGCTGAGGGCAAGATTGCTCATAAAATCATCCATAAAGCCACTTTATGTTCATCCACAGAAGTAATTCAGGTGTCAGAAAAGCCTTACCTTGGTCTCCCTTTGTCCCTGGTGGTCCCTGTAGCCCTGGGATGTAAAATACATATATCAGCTGACACACATCATCTATTCACAGTAATGGCTAAGAAGAAGAGATGAATTTTTTTAATCATCCTTTGCTCACACAATTTCAGTCACCAGTGAGGCCAATCTTCAGCTGGCAGGGACCAGCACAACCACTTGGGTGAAGTCCTTGGAGCTCAGCTGAGTGCTCGGCTGGGCAGGGGCCAGCTTGTCTTCCTGCCAAGCCCAGCTCATGGGAACCACGGGGGAGATCTTCCGTGAAAATGCACTGAACTATTGGGCTCTGATGTGCAATAACACTGCTTGGCTGGAGGTGCTGTTTCAATGTCGTAAGTGCAGCCAGGAAGAGATGAGAGCACAATTCTAAATTTTTTTTTCCTTCAGAAAATCTCGTAGTGTAGCCAAGAAGTAGGGATGGATGAGTTACAGACCTGACCTAAGAAGGGTTGCATCTTAGATCATCATCACAGGATCACAGAAACTGTTTCCTGGTCCAACCTCTGCTCAAAGTGGAGCCAGGATTAGACCAGGGCTTGCTGCATCCTCACAGTCTGGAGATGTTTTGTTGCCCTGGTTTTTGCTAAGCCTTCTGTTTTTAACCTTGGAGTCAGAAATTCTTTCTCACAGTTTCATGTAAATAATAGCCAATGTTTACCTAACTGTATTTTCTGTTTTTCATTCCTTTTGTGATAAGAGAACTTTGATGAGCACCTTTTCTCTCCAGTGGGATTGAGAAGGAAGTGACATGTCCTCCAATCCCTTGTGGAGTTGGGAATTGTATAAGACGTGACATATGTAAATAATAAAAGTCTTTCCCCTCCTTTCTGCTGAACCTGGCAAGTGTGAGAGTGTCTTTATTGTGTTTTCCCAAACACAATGTTTACCTCCCAAGGCAGGTGTAGCTCTACCCAAACCCCCAGGTGCCCAGGGTTGCAGCTTGTGCGTGGCTGTGGAGGGCAGAGCTTGCGCCCAGCTCATTCCTGGCTTGTGCCAATGTTTTTGTAGGGACAAGATGGGCACTGACCTCTGTGGGAGCCCTCGGGCTAGCCAAGGCTCCTGGAGGATCAGTGAAAAGGTACAGCAGGTGTCCTCATGACCAGGGCATTGGGTGTCTGCGTACTGGGTAGGGTCTGGAGACTGGAATCCCAAATCCTCACTTAGGGTCTCTTAGATGAAATAAAGAAAAAGAGGAAAAGAAGAGAAGTTGTGGCTCATTTACCAACATACCTGGTGGACCAGGATCTCCTTTGCGTCCAGGAGGCCCTGAAATAAATATTTAATGGATAGTTTTTAGTAGTCAGCAGTCAGTGAGGAACACAGCAGCATGGGATTGACAGGCTTGAGGTGTGAGCTGGAGACACCAGCCTTTTGGAGGGCATCTAGAGTCCAAATCTGCAAGTCCCGAGGGGATCTGGGGGTTCGCACAGGGCAGTGCTCCAGCTCCTATAGGAGCTGACTCCCAGCCTGGGCATGGGGGCATCACTAACTGACAGAAAGATTAAACCTTGCCCTAGTTACTGGATCATCTAAACTGGGTTCTCAGCCCCACTAGTGATGCAGAGGAGCCAGGTCTCCCCACTGCAGAGCCAACGTGGAGAGCCATACCTGCGACCAGGGTGATGTTGTTCATCCTCATCATCAGGTTTGCATTGTTGCTTTTAATGATGGTGATTTCCTCTTCTAAGCTCCTCCTCCAGTTTTCTTCATGCCTCATGAGAAAGTTCTTCCCAGCAGAGCTCCTTGTCAAAGCCGGATTGCTGGCAAAGGAGCTCTTCACAATCTCTTCTGTACAGGAGGCATTTTGCTCTTGAAGTCTCAGTATCTCTCTCTGCATCTTAAATACTGAGGAAACAAAAAGCCCATGCAATGAATCTTCGCTGCCTGGTCTGGCTGGGAAATGGTTGTTTGGCAGAGCAGTTCCTCAGCACCTGGGGAGGACACCGGGGGATAAAGACCACCCCTGTTTGACCCGGAGAGATGGTTTTCATGTGCCAGTCCTTGCTGCAGCCAGAAGTGCAGCTGGGAGTGCTTTTGCAAACGCAAAGCACACGTACAGGGTGGGGAACTGTTCCCTGCAGCGGCCGCTTTGCCTGGCGGTGTGCGGAGGAGCTCCGTGCTCCCTCGGAGCTTTCCCATCTGTGTGCTCATTCCCACTTGCCCAGGCCCCCGGGAGCACCCAGCAAAGCTCTCTTTTGATGCCAAGCCCTTGGCAAGGTTGCAGCATTACCTTGGTACATCAGCAGCCCCTGGCCGGCCGTCAGCAGCAGCAGGTAGAGGCTGAGGGCTGTCCGAACACAGCACGAGGATGCCTTTTTTTGGCTCCGAGGCTCTAAAAACCGAGAGAAGAAGGGTAGACACTCTCCCACATCTCTCCCCTACAAGCTCTGCGTGCTTCCAACCCTTTCAGGCTTGGCCACGGTGCTTCCCAGCAGTGGGGAGCAGCAAGGTCCCTGTGGGAGAGTGCTCGATCCTGCCAGCAGGGATCTCTGCTCCAGGCTTTGCAATCTGCTTGGCCACCTTTTCCTTAGCTAATTTAACCAGCTCAATTCCATCAAGGCTTAATCCAGCCTGTAACAGTGTGAATGTGGTGGTTTCCCCCCTTTCTGCACCAATAAACTCCCTGTTTCCATCGATTTTAGTTGTCCGAGGCTGCCGTTTGGAGGGTTGCTCAAAGCAATTCCTTCTCTATCCAGAGCACTGCATACACATGATTCCAACAGTGGTGCATATTTACATCAAAATAAACGAAAAATCGATAATAAACTGAACTGCAGAACAAACTGAAACGAGTCATAACATGTAAACCAAATCATTACCAGCAGATGTGAAAGAAATAAATGTCTTTGTTGAATTTTGGCTTTCAGGGAGAAAAAAAGTATTTTAGAAGCATTGTTAACTGTGTCAGACATTCCATAAGTTACCCTCAATTGAGATTTTTCTTTCTTTTTAAAGTCATGTAATCAGGAGTTTGAAGTCTTAGTTTTAAAAGAGTACAGTATTTTAATTGGTTTTACAGTAGAATGGCTTAGTCAGCAATGAAGCTTTTATATTCAGCTAAAAATTCATAAACTTACACTTTTTTATTGAGTCTGGTGATTTTAGTATCTTAACTATTACACATGAAAGTATTACTCAAGAAAATTAAACATTTTCTAAAGACAGGAAAATAACTAATTTTTTTCTGATGCTCAGCATCAGCTTTTGGCTAGAAAGGGTAGTTTGACATACTTCTATTTTTAAATGGCAGTTAATTTACTAGCAAAATCACTGCAAAAAGCATTTAATATACAGTATTTCATTTTTATGTGTTGTCTTAGACCAGATAAAATCCATATAAATCCATTTAATAAAAAGAAACCTTACCACTTATCTGAAAGGTTGTGGTAGAAGCTGAGGCAAACCCAATCTTTTCTGAAAGACTGAAAGAGTTCATATCACTCGCATTTCCATCTTCCCCGTATTTCTCTTTAATTTTCATGACAAATTTCTTGTGGCTAACCTAAAGCTTTGTCAGACTATGGACAAGGAAGAACTGGAGGGACTTCCTCTCCGCCCCCTGATTTGATGCTATCTGATATGCATTTCCTATCTGCTCAGTTTTTATAGAGTGCCGAGAACTCTGATGTGGTAATTTGAACAGTTCCTCAAAAAATCCCACAGCTAAGATGTTCAGCTGCTCTCATGTGCCCACTTGGGGTCCAGGGAGCCTTGGGCAGGATTCTGGAAGATCTTCAACCTGGAGTTATTCAACATCTCTGCATTGTGGCGGGGTTAGGCATGAGATGGACATTTTTGTTTCTAACGCAGGTAAATCTCCTCAGGTAGAAATGGAGATTCCATGTTCAGTGTTAGCTTGGCCATCCCTCTCCCGGGAGGGGAGGCTGAGGACTTTGTCACAGTGAAAGCCACAGTAATGTGCACCAGGGTGACACCTCAGTGATTGTCCACCACTCGAGTGCAAGGAGGGGAAGAATCAGGAGGAGTTGTAAAGAGAAGCGAAGGAGGGTGGGATGGGGGATGCTGAAACCCAAATGGTTTTGGGATGATGTGGAGAAGAGACACTCGCAGCCTCCTTGACAAGCTCCTGCTTCCTCCCTGACGAGTTTTTCACACTCATGGACACAATTCCTACCTCTTCACCATTTCTTTGCCCTCATCCCACCAACCTGCCCCTCTGCAGACCTTGCTATGGCGTTTGGCATTTTGACATCTCCATTTGTGCTGGGTTTGATTTTGGTTTTGCAAAGCAGGGGGACTCACCCAAGCCCACAGGCAGGAGCCGTCGGTAGGAGCTGGGCAGAGCCCTCCTCATCCACGCTGCCACCAGCACATCCTGGCCTCTCCGAGGTGCCAGGCAGTCACTGCCACACGATTCAGTCCTGGGCTGTGGTTCTGTGTCCATCCCCGGTGCTGCTGTGTCCTCTCCTGTGCCTGTGAAAGCACAATAAAGGACACTCTCACACCTGCTGGGTTCAGCAGAAAGGAGGGGAAAGAGAGAGTTTATTTACAGTTGACATGTTTTATAAGATTATCAGCTTCACAAGGGATTGGAGGACATGTCACTTCCTCCTCAATCCCACTGGAGAAAAAGGACGCTCATCAAACTTTCTCTTATCACAAAAGGAATGAAAACAGAAAATACGGTTAAATAAACATTGGCCATTGTTTACATAAAACTGTGTGAAAATTCTCTGACTCCAAGGTTATAACAGAAGGCTTAGCAAAAAACAGGACAACACTCACCACTTTGCTTGGCCATGGAATGAAGTGTGGCAAATCTTCATGTAAGGGTGAGCTGGAGATCCACACCATGACAGTGCAGAGTGAAGCCCTCTGCTCTGCACCTGATGTACAAATCTCTGAAAGGCTTAAGCCACAAATATGTGGGGATTTTTGAATCCACTTCTGTGTTCTCCTCTCAAATGTGCTTGTGCAGCTGTGACCTGGTTTGTCCCCAGCAGGGAGGAAGAGGAATCCTCCATTTTTAAACATTCTACTACACTCTGTGTAGGAATTGGAATAATTTGCTTCCTTGTGAAGGGCTCAGATAACCCCTTGAATTAGGGAGGCTCGAGAGGTCACCACCGATCAGCTGAGCCACAGTAACTGCCTGTGCATCCTCTCCCATCACGGCATCACCTCCTCATGGGAGTAAGGGCTCATACCCAGCCCATTTCTGATGGTTCTGGTGGTTCAGCTGACCACTCTGCACAAGCCTGGAGCCATCTACTCTTGCTGGGTGATGAGCTGGGAATGACTGCTCTTATGCTGCCAAGTGGATGTTTATAGGGATGGAGGTGATTCAGGTGCATGCAGAGAGCAGATTTACAGCAGAGAGGCTTTTAATAATACTTCTAGTCAAATCCATTTTATTTCAAAGTATTAAAAATAACGTGCCAGACATAGTTCTCAAAAGCCCTCCTGAAGACAAAAGGTGCAATGAGATCTCTGTGCCCTCTGTCCCTGAGAAAGGACCTCCAGGATAACTTTTCACATGGTTCATGGTCATGCTGTGGCCATGCCACTCTCAGCAGCCCAGGGTGCAAAAGCAGGGGTAGATTCCATTGATTTTGACAGCCCTGAACTGCAGTGCTTCAGGTTTTGAAGTCCAATTCTCCACTTTTGTGGGGAAAGCCACCATCCCTCTGACTGCAGTTGCCTACCCAGCTGCTCAAACCTTTACTCCTAGTTGATGCAGCCCCACGCAGCTCTGCAAGCTGCCACATTCTCATTGCTCAGGTGAGCATCTGGCTGCCTGGGGGGTCGTGGTGTGTTTTTATCTCGATGTCAGCCAAACAGGCAGCTGATTTCCCAGTGCCTGTGGTGCCGAGGGTCTGGGCCACGCCTCGGGTGCCCGGGCCCACGTCCCAACATGCTGGCTCAGCCTTTGCGTGTGCTCCCTCCTGCTCTCTGCTGTCTTTCATTTCTCGCTCTACCATCACCCACTACAGCAATAGGTCGACTCTGATTTTGCAATCAGGAAAGGAAAAAAGAAAAGAAACTGCTGACTCAGCGCAGTCTCCCTAGGTTGATGTTTTGCTGAAACAATGGGGTTATTTATAGAGTAACAGTTTCCAGCACATTACGGGACACATCAGCCTTATCCCTCGGGCTGTCTGTGAGAAAGCCCTGGTCCCTCTCCTTCTGCTGCTCCTCCTGCCTCCCCTGGCATGTTCTGCTGACACTCAAGGAAGAGCCTATAGTCCTCTAGCTCATCCTTTCCCTTCCTACATTCATACAGAAGATGCTCCTGATGTTCTCATTGTAAATGTGCACCGACATCCGAATCAAGTTTTATAAATAGACCACAGCTGCCTCAAAGTCACGGGCCTGGGGGATCTGCTGGTGGGGGGAAAGGAAGTGGCCTGGAAGTGGCTGGTGGAGCAAAAAGTCCCTGACCATACCCGCTACCTTTCTCACACCCTTCCATCACTCTCGCCCACTGCAGGCATTTGCCACCACCGAGAGCTCACGGAGAAGGAAAGGGATGCAACACCAAACTCCAGCCTGGCAATGGTGAAACACATCAACAGCCTCCCAGCAGTGATTGTGACAGGGAGCTTGGGAAGATGTCAGCCTCCTCAGGACAGCCATTTATCCTGAAAGAGCTGAAGTTGCAGTGTTTTAAGTGTTTTTTTTCCCCTCCAAATGAGAAGATATCCTAAATAAGAGGTGTTTCTCCATTTATCCACAAGATAGTAATTTTTCCAGACTTGTCTATTTGATTGCAGACTGTCTTAGGTATAAAAGTCCAGCATTCAGGAGGCTTTTATTCCCCTCCAAGGAAGAGTGAAAAAAGAGTGTGTGGCTCAAACAGGCCTTGCATTGGTAGCCTGGGGCAGGAACCTCCACCATTTCTGCTGTTGCCTCTAGACTGAAGTGAAGGTTGCAGCCAGGAAAGGTGACACTCTACCCCCTATCCTAATATCTGCACTCATGTTTCTGCAGATGGGTTTCAAAACACCCAAGAATAATCCTGCCCACAGACCTCACTGCTCTCCCACAGAAAAAAAACCCAAGTAGCTGTGGTTTGACCTGTGGCACATCCCATACATGTCCACCAAAAAGCCAGCAATGACCTTTGTCAATGAGGCAATGTACAATTGCCTCATCAGTCACAGGCTTGCTAGTAGACTAGCTTGGTTCTTTTTTTTTCCTATTTTACCTGATTTTTCAGTCTTTTGTCTTTTTGCAATGAGCAAGTTTGGTGAATTTTGACCTACCAGTTCTCATGGTGGATTTACCCCAGCCATCAGCCAAACAGCCACCCAAATGTTGTCTCAGATCTCCTTCATGAAAAGTGGGGAGAAATGAAAGGTGAGAAGACTCGTGAGTTGTTGATATAATGACACTTTAAGGGAAAGTAAAAGATGCACTTGCAAGCAAAGCAGAAAGAGGAACTCATTCTCTATTTCCCATCAGCAGGCAGATAGGAAACTGCTTCCTGGGAATCAGGGCCTCAGCATGCGTGATGGCTTTTTGGGGAATATGCAAACCGCAAGCATCTCCCCTTCCTCCTTCCTCCTCTGAACTTCTAATCTCTGAGTTTGACATCATATGGTGCAGAACATCCCTCGGGTCTGTTTGGGTCACAACCCTGGCTGTGACCCTTCCCAGTCTCTTGCCCAAACCCAGCCTGCTCCCAGTCTCAGTGCTCTGCTCACCACCAGTAAAACCATCAGTGTTTAGCAGCACTGCTTAGCCCCAAATCCAAGGCACACCACCCTACTGTGCTGGGCTGCTCTGGAGGGTGATGCCTCCATCCCAGACAGACCCAGTACAGCTCTCCAGCACGATGGTGTTTGTGCCAAAATGCCTTGTTATCCCCGAGGAAGGACCAAGGGCTGTGATGCCCATGGACATCAGGAGGCACTGCTGAATCCAGAAGATGCCAAGGCAGGTTGTGGGTGATCAGCCCACCAGGAGCTCGTGGAGGTACCAGATCTGGGATGTCCCTTGTGAGTTTCCCATGTGTGTCTGGGGAGACACAATAAAGACGCTCTCGCACCTGCCAGGTTCAGCAGAAAGGAGGAAAATGGATGGATTTATTTACATTATCTCATTCTTATACACGTCCCAACTCCACAAGGGATTGGAGAGCCTGTCACTTCCTTCTCAATCCCACTGGAGAAAAAAGATGCTCATCAAAGTTGTCATATCACAAAAGGAATGAAAAACAGAAAATACCGTTAAGTAAACATTGGCTATTATTTACATAAATCTGTGTAAAAAGAATTTAACTCCAAGGTTAAAAACCAGAAGGCTTACAAAAACCAGGGCAACACCCATGGACTGCCCAGGTCAGCCCTGGTCAGCATCCCCTGAAAAAAAGTGTATCCAGCTCTCAGGGGAAGAAATGGTGCATTATTTGGAGAGTTTCCATGCACAAGAGAGACTGAGGCCAACACACAAGTTCTAGTGCCAGGGCATTAAAACAAACCTTGAGTTTGGACCCCTATGGGAGCAGAGGCCTTGTTGTGAAGCCCCCCACATCCCTGCACACCCAGGCCTGTGCTCGGGGGGTCTGGCTGCTGCAGTAGCACCTGGGCACTTCTGGGACCATGGAGAAGCACTTGTGCTAAAGCAATAAAACCCCCAGCACTGCCTGGCTGACATTTCTCCTTTCTAGCTTGATGTATTGCTTGGCTTTGTTGTAGAGATTGAAAACAGATTTTCTTTCCCTTCTATGAGTTATATTAATTTGTGTTTCATCAGAACTTGCCTCTTCTCCTCCTTTCCTTTTTTTTCCCCCCTTTAGGCTGGATCCAGCTGCACCATGCAAGGAACCACCTGCAAAATATTTTAATGACTTCAACCTGCTCTTTGAGGTGAATTAATACCAGGGCAGCCTCCACAGCATGGTGAAATAGTCAGGCTTGGCTCAGCAGGCCACCCTCAAAGCTGAAAAATATGTTCTGCAAGGCAGACACTCCCACCAGGCAAGTTTGTTTTGAAGGTCTTCGTACATCTTCCTCCTCATCTCAAAGGCAGCTCTCCCTTATTCAGGTAAGAGCTGGTCCCAAGGACTGGATGAGACAGGCTAAGAAACAGGAGGAATAATGAGACATCAAAAAAACCAGTCACATGGAGGACGAGTTAGATCTGGTAGTGGTCTGCTACAAACAGCACAATTACAGCTGGAGGGAGGCATCCCCAGGGCTTGCTCTGCATTTAGCAGCTCGGTGCTGTGGGGAGAGATCAGCTGCTCCCTAATGCTCCTCTTTTCTGGAATGCTTTGGTTCACTGCATGCTTTCCACAAGGCCAAAAAGACTTCTCTAAGCACAGCTCACAGCGTAGCCACGTGCCCACTTTCCTCCATCTCCTGGGCTTTCAAAATCCGAGGGTCATTTTTAATTTGCTGTTAACCATATCAAATGGTGCTGTGGGTGCTGTTGTGGTCCTTTCTGCCCCACAACCCACCCAACCAGGCAAGAAGGTCCTTAACCCGCCCTCATGTTTTTTTCAGGAAAGTATCTGGGATTATGTGAGGCTCGGGGTCGTTGTATTTTTGGATATTAAGACAGGCAGGTAGGCAGCACATTGTTCAGAAGGGCATTCCTAAAGAGGTTTATTATTGAGTATTGTCCTTGCACTGGGGCACATCCCAATTAATTGCCTGCACATCAATGTGTTACTGTGGATTTATCTCAGGGTAAACATTTTAAGGAGCTAATAATTGGGCTTCCACTAGAGGACTCCATGGGATAGTTTGTCTCTGATAAGGTTTCTGGCACAAATTTCCATGTCCTGAATGCTGCTGGCAAACACTTCAGCTTGAAAATCCATTAACCTGTAACCACCCCACGCCCCTTATTCAATGAATGTGGAGAGCAAACATGTGTGTGAGCAGCTTTATACACAGACTTGAAACCATCCCTGACAGCAGTCCATACAGAATTAACTCAAAGCAACTGTCCTGTAAAACACGTGTGCAGAGCTAGGCATTAAAGTTCAGACCCTGCAAATGCTCCAGACTTCCCTGCCTCTCAGTTTTCTGCTGTCCCTGGAGAGCAGCAGCCAGCCCTGCTGTTCAAATCATCTCCTGTAATTGCTGTGGTGACACTGGCTGCTCCAGAGACCCGAAGTCATGACTTGGTTCCCCTTGAATTTCCTTCCTTCATCTCCTGCCCTGTGTTCTGACATCCCTTTGCTGTCCTCTTGTGCATCTTCTCTGGGTGCTGACACGACAGAGTAGCTCCTGTCTGCTTGGCACAGCTCTGTGAAAAACCTCGATTCCCTTTCGGCGCCTCTCCTGCTTGCCTGTGACAGCCACGTGTGCCTGAGCTTGCTCAGTCTCCTGCTGGGAAGTGATGAGCTCGGGAGTGAAACCCCCAGCATCAGCACATGGAGGGGAAGAGTGACAGAAAAGGAAAAGGTGACTTTTTTGGGAGCTTCATTGCCATCCTCCGAGACACAGCACCCATGAGAAACCCATGAGAAAGTTTGCAATCACTGCATTGCTCCCCACAGATCTCACCTTTGGACCAGTATGGGTTGTTTCCCCTTAATTAGAGCCAATGATTGCTGCTTCTCCATTATGGTCTTTAACCATGATGACTAATTCTTAATTAACTCTTTTGATTCTCCACTATTTCTCAGCATGAAGCTGTTTGCCTAGGGAAGTGTCTCAGGGAAAGGGGACAATGAACTGGTGAAAGATGGCAGAGGTGGGCTGAAGCACCCATCAGGGCAGAGCAGGGANCGGTGGAGCAGGTCGTGCTGTCCCTGCTCCAGGCACTGAGAGATAAGAAACAATAAACAACCTGAACAAGAACTCGCAGAAGTCTCCGATCATTTTTGGCTCTGGCGTGGGACTTTCTAAGATCAAGAAACAGCCATAAAACATCTTAAAAACCAGCAGAGACCATAGGGACCCTCCTCAGAGCAGTGAGGGGCTGGGAGAGGACAGTGCAGCGGGTGCTGCTGGCTGAGAGTGTCAGCCCCACAGGGCTGGGAAGGGGCCGGTGTCTCCGGGGCTGGGTGTGAGGCTGGCTCCTGTCCAGTCCTAACACACCACCCACGTGTTAGGGCTGGAGCGTGTGTGAAATTTTGGGATCACCTTCTCACCTGCCAGGCTGGTGGTCTCCATAGTTCACGTTTTCCACCACGTTTGAAAGACAAATGTCATCGCTGCTTCCTTCCCGTGCAGAAACAAAAGCAAAGCCCTGGTTTGATGCTCTCCTCAGAGCATCTCCCTAAGTGGGCTAGTAGCAAGTAGCAGGAGGGACTTAAGATGGTATAAAAAGAGCAAAAAAAAACTTACTATTTGCTATCACGTTTTCAGATGGTTTATTTCTTTACAAGAAACCGAGTGCAAGTGTCCAAATGCCAGGAGAACTACACGATGCTCAGAGCTTGCCAGTGGCTAACTTGCCTGAGGTGTGGGCTTGTTTTTCTAGGGAAAAAAGTAATTTTGTACTGGCCTTCAGGCTCTCTGCCTCTTTCCATCATCAACACACACCTTATTCTGAGAACTAGTTGGGAATTCCCTTTCTTCTGCTACACTGGCAATGACAGATCAAGCACAGCTGAATTGCTTTGATCGCTTTGATGAATAAAACTAGAATTTGCCCCACAGCCTTGACTCTTGCCTAATTCCAACCTTTCCCATTGAACTTTTTTTTTTCTTCTTTTTTTTTCTCACCAAAATAACTGGAAGCAGTGGGCCTCTAGGATTTTCACATTTGAGTAAGGCTGGAGCCTTCAACACCATTAATTCAGGAGCGCTGCTGTTCTCACATGCCTGTGAGTCTTTGAGCAGAGTTTTGACAGAAACCTGACAGAAACCAGGCTCTCCTCAGTGGTGCCAAGCACAGGACAAGAAGGAACGGGCAGAAACTGGTGCACAGGAAGTTTCCCCTGAACATGAGGAAGAACTTCTCAACTGAGCAGGTGACGGTGCACTGGGACAGGTTGTTTAGGTGGGGTGTGGAGTCTCCCCCACTGGAGATATTCCAGAACCATCTGGATGCAATCCTGTGCCACGTGCTCTGGGATGAACGACCCTGCTCCAGCAGGGAGGTTGGACCAGATGAGTCACTGTGGTGCCTTCCAATCAGACCCATTCTGTGATTCTGTGAAAATTTTTGCATGTCACAGCCCCTGAATGTCCCCCTCATGTTGCCTGGGAAAACAGGTCCATATGGCAGTGCTGGAGCAAGGAATGACCAAGTGCCATTGAAGGCTGGCTCAATACAGAGATGGTAACCACCGAAATAAAAAGTATGGTTTTTAGCAAATTCCCTCTGTTCTAAGCACCAGAGAATCTGGCAGAAGGCACAATTTAAGCAAAACCAAACACTGAAACACACATGTATATGTACTTTAAAAGAAACAGGGGAGGAAAGGGAGAAATCAGTTAGAAACAGGTTTTCATTACTGGTCAAATATTTAACTGTGGCTCAATAAAATAGTAATATTGGCTTGCCATTATTTGCCTTTATTAATGAGTCAGATTTCTTTAGTTCAATGCAGCACTCTTGATAGCATTGAGAAATTCTGCATGGAAGCCACTGATTTACATTCACTGTTGTGTTCAAATGAGCTGAGCTGATGAAAATGTCCACGTTAGGTTGATTAACCTTCCCAAGGTGTGTGCAGATTTAGGGCCTCACTCAGAAGCTGTTGGTTTAAACCAGCTGCTTTTGGGATGTCATCAGGCTTCAGGTCAGGCAGGACCAGGGAAAGCCATGACCTTCAGCCATGGGGATGGAGCAGAGCATTTCTGTTCCTGCTGCTGCTCAGTGGGGCAGGGGAGCTGGAGGACGTTGGCCAGCACGGCCCTGGAGCTGTGACCGTCCCCAAAGCCTCCATCAAAGCCACCTCCTCAGTAGTGCTGGGTGATGGTTTTTCACCCTCACAGAGTCCATGGAGTTCTTTGTGGCCAGCTTTTGATCTTGAGAAGTTCTGTGCCAGGGCCAGAACAGACGAGAGACGCCTGCGAGTTGGTGTTCAGGGTGTTTATTTTCTGTGTTCAGGTTGTTTATTTTCTGTGTTCAGGGTGTTTACTTTCTGTGTTCAGGATGTTTATTTCCTGTGTTCAGGGTGTTTATTTTCTGNCAGACAGACAGAGGAATACTCTGGGCTGCCACAGTGTTGGGCCACAGAACGACACGACTGGTGCCTCAGATACCCCTTCCTTCTTGACAAGGCTCCATCAGAAGCTCTGGCTGACCCCCCAAGCCATGTTTTGGGGCTGAAATCCAAGGGTCATGAGTGTGCACAGGGCTTGGTTTATTTGTCAGTGCTGGACTGGGCAAGGGTGGAAAAGGAGGGTCAGCCCAACCAGAGGGATGCTAAGCCAGGCAGGCTGGCTCCTGCTCCTCTCCCAGCCACATCTGAAAGGCATTTGCAGAGACCTTGTGACTGAGGCTTCAAGACTCTCTCCTTGCCAAAAATATTCGAAAGGCTTGGTAAGAAATGAGAACTGTGGGTGTCAACAAAGGATGTGACTATTGCAGTGGATTTCTGGCTGCCCTAATTTCTTTAACCAAGTTGCACCAAGCGAGCAAGCTGGTAAGCAGCTTTCCCTGCACTGTGAGTGCAGAGCTGAGGGAATTGCACCAAGGTGCCACATGTTAATCATTATGGGGTTTTGTCTGCGCAGCATCAGCCTTGCACAGATCTGCTTATGAAATCATACCTTTCCCATTAAGTGCAGTTTGAGTTTTGAAAGGGAATTCAGATTGACTTGGCATGAGCCTTTGTACACGGCTAAGGAAACCTGGGAGAGATGGCCCTGCTTTAGGTAATGAAAAAAAAAAAATTATCCTGACTTCTCTTTTGTGGCGCATTGAAAAGTCTCTGCTTAAGGAGTGTGGATTGATGGAGAGGCCTGAGGTGGGAAGAATATTAAAAAAGATGTCAACATGCCAATAAATGTGCGTGCCAGAAATAAATGCATTATATGTTAGTCCATCAGAACAAGCTAAAGAAAGGTGTTATTTTAGAGAGAGAGACAGTCCGGTAGCTGACATCATTAAGGAAAAAAAATGATCAAAGCAAAAATGAGCTCAAATTTCCAAGTGTCATCTCACCTTCAGAGCTCATTCCTTCAAGCAGTCAAGGGCTGGATATTTGATGAATGAGATCCAGAGGGATCTCAAAGCTACAGAGAGTCTGGGGTGTACATTTTTCTTTAACTGTCCACTGCTTTCCCTCCACAGGTTACCTGAAGCTCGGGATCAGAAGTGGCCTTTGAGGATTTGGCCCAAAACATTTCCCTAGACCGAAAAGAAGACCAGCAAAATCCTAAAGCAAAATGAAAAGAAAGTGAATCAAGGTCATAGATTTCATTCTCCAAGCTTGAGAGCACCAAGATCCAGACTAATGACAAGCAGATGGAGACTTAGGCACAGGTCTAAGTTGGCTGCCTTTTGCAATAGCACTAGGGCTTGGTCTCTGGTGCAGCATGTTTCTGGTGGAGGCATGCTGGCTTGGGAGAGAAAATCATTGCACCTCCTCACAGAAAGCTGAGCCAAGAAAACTTTTGTTTTAGACAGTGTTTTGTCAGCCTAGCAACGTTGTTACTGGAGATGATAGAGCTCTGCTGGCAAGGAATCCCTCAGCTGGTACATGCAAGGGCCTGATGTGATGTCTCCAGTGGCATGGCCTCACCAGGAGGTGATTTTTCATGCCAACAAGCTCTTCCTTGGTGGTCTGCATGGGGACCCTCTCGCTGGGAGTGAGCCTGAGCAGCTGGAGGCAGGAGGAGGGAAAACCCACGCTGTCCTTGTCTCTCAGCTCTCCCCCGTGGCACCAAGGCAGGAGATGGGGTCTTTTGTCTGGTTTTTCATAGATAAAGCCCTCAGCAAGGATAAGTCCTAATGCTTGTTGGCATGTGAATAATATCCCTGGAGAGCTCTCCAGCAGTGACCCATCACGAGAAGGGGACAACAATCAGCAGCTCGTGGTCAGTGTTGTGCTGTGCAGCCTCCACTCAAAGTTTGGGTTCTCAGTGTACCAAAAAGGGCCTTTGAGGTACACTTGTCACACAGCAAAAAAAAAAAAAAAGAGAAATATTTTTAAAAGCCCGTGTAGAGATATCTCCTGTCCTAAGAAATAAAAACATCTCTGTCCTGTGGCAGTGCCCCAGACTGGCAGCAAGCTCACATTACCTAATTATGACATGTTGCCTATACCACATAGCAGGGGACAAGCCCCCTCCTTTATTCTCACAGTCTGGCGTGGCTGTGTCTGCCTTGCAGCTGTTCAGAGCACATTTATCAACACGTCTCAGCACCCCAGCACACGCAGAGGTGCTGGAGATGCAACCCTGGAGAGAGAAGCTGCAATGGGGAAGACCTGGTTTTACCCTTAACGGTGCAAAATTATCTTCTTCCTTTCACAGGCTGATTTCCTTCTCTTTAAATACAAGTTTGGTTATAGTTCTTGGTAAGCTGTTTCCCTTAAAACACTGGCTGCTCAGTTTTCCCCACTCCAGCTCTTCCCTGTAGCCACCCTGGGAGGGCAGGGAGGACCAGCTGCTGAATTACCACCAGCAGGACCATTATCAGCTGTGTTATCACCAGGGGACTGTGAGGGGGAAAATGCTGGGAACCGTCAGCACCTCTGAGAAATCTGGTCTTGTGCATCCCAGGCACACAGAATTGTTCTCCTGCATTTATTTTCCCCAGTGAAAGGCCCAGTTATCCCTCCCATCTCTGTCCTGGGCTGAGGAGAGAGCAGACAACATCAAAATACAAAATGATATTTAAAAACACAATTATTTTAATAAAACACAGAGTATTTGGGGGAGAAAAAGAAGTGTTTTGTACAGACTGCTGAATCACACAGTGCTACAGAGAAGAGCCCAGGAATGTGCCCCCAAAGCCTCCAAAGTCACAGTTGTGCCAGGCAGACCCAGGGAAGATGCAGGTCTGGAGCACCAGGGTAAAAACCCAACTGGAGAGCCCAGAAATGAGAGTTTGCCAGCATTCCTCCTGGCTTTAATTAAGCTTATTGTCATTTTGGTCAACTCCCACTCCCCTTCCCTCCCTCCTTCTGTCTTTTTGCCCTGGAAGTCTGTTCAGCAGATTGTTCCCAGCTCTCAAAGATCAAATTTTAATTAAAGTCATTCAGTGGTTTTGAATGACTGATGACCTCTTATCGGGTATTGTGCTACAAATAACAGGCGAATGACCTTCCCTCCCACTCTTCATTAATACTCTTATTTTTCTATACTGCCTGCCCTGCCAAGACTCTTCTTGCCTCAAAATAACAGGAGAATCGAAAACCTCCTTGAAATACATTTTAGTTCAGTGCAAAGGGCACAGAGAGGCTCATGGATGAAGATGCACCTTCACAGGCCATCTTGAAAAATCTGGCAGTGGAGGGGTAGGACTTAGAATTAATCTTCTGCAAAGAAAATGCAAATCCTGTTGGGTTTCTAACACCAAAGTCTGTCTCATGGGAATTTCTGCCCATCATTGGACAAGTGTCAGATGCTGAGCAGGTGAGTGGGGCTCAGGTTTGGGTATCCCTCAGTCCTCCATGGCTAATCAATAAGGCAATAGGAGAAAAACCTTTCCACTAGGGCTGCAGAAAGGACAAGGATTTAGGATGCAAAGAACTCAGTAAAAATTCCATTTTGCTTATATTCCTCTCTCTCTCCTTGTTTAGCTGCTAAAGGTTTTGATGGAGGACAAAAGCCTCTGTGATCCCTGTCCCGAGCCCCATGTGAGGAAGAAAAAGAGCTGAGATGAGCAGAGGTCTTTGGTGTGGCCTTTGCTAGAGTGTTGGGATCTGACAGAAAAGGGATACTGAGAAGTAAGAAGAAGAAGAAGAAAACCCCAGAAAAGACAGTTTCTTTTCCCAGTGGCAGTTCTCTTTTTGAGGTGTGGGGTGGGTGTGGCACCTGGCTGTGCTACCTCTGGATGAGTGGCTCCTCTGAGCTGCTTGGCAGCACTTTTCTGTTGGGAAAAATTACATTTTGTATTTCTTCTGTGCTCCTTCACATCCATCAGTGCCAGAGATGAAAGTTACATGAAGTTTTGGTGAGTATCTGAGGGGTGAGCTGGGAGCACAGGACACCTCTGCCAGGCTCCCAGTGCAGCAGCTGCTCTGCAATGATGTTTCCCTGGGGAAGTCCATCACTCAAGTTTCCAAATCTGTGGGCACATCAAGACCTCCTTACTACAAATTTGCAGTGCTATGATGATAGGGAATGAAAATAAACTAGTAGGGTTATTGAAGAATTATTTTTTGCCTTCTTGAAGCTGTCTCATAAACACAAAACAAAAACAAACCCAAAACCAGGCGAGTTCATTGCATGGCTCCTTCTCCATGAATGATGCTCTCTCTAAACACCAGTGACAACTTTTGGCCACAGGTGACAACTTGGGCTTGCCTTCAAATGTTTACCTTGATGCAAAGTCTTCAGACTTGCCATCATACGTGTCAGGATACATACATTTTGTGTGCTTTTTGGTCAAACTCAGGCATAGGCACATGTCAAACCCAGACATTTTCCAAAGCGCTGCCCAGAGCAGCCTCTAACTACGGCTTATCTCTGTCCCACTCTGAGCTGAAGGAGAGCTGAACTTGCCCCTGATTTTCACCAGCTGTTTATCTCTTCTGCTGTGAAATGCTCATGTACACACAGCAGCCATGCTGAGATTTGCTCCGGGTTCATGGCTTGAAGCTGTGGTTTTTTCCTGATGCACCTCCAGCCTAGGGTGGGACGCCTCAACACGGAGGACAGAAACATCCAGGGGCTTGGATTTTCCCTGTGTGAAACCACAAAGCCAAGGTGGACCTGGGGCTGGATTTTCCCTGTGTGAAACCATAAAGCCAAGGTGGACCCGGCCTTGTTTGACATAGGGGTATGGTGGACATTTTTAGTGAAAGTGATGATTTTCTGAGCAGTGTTTTTTGCCGTGGGGGTGGTGGTTATACTCACCCACCCGCTCATGCTGCCTGCACACGAGGAGGAAGCTCAGCAAACCCACCCTGTGCCCTCTGGTTTCTTGGTCAGCCCAGCTGCAAGGAAGTCCCACCAATTTGTGTTCTGCTTTGTGCCAGTGGGCAGTGCTGGCACATTTCCATTATTGATTTTCCGTGCATTTGGCAGCAAAACACCCACGTGGCAGCTCTAAGCACGGGGGCAATAACTGAGCTCCTATAATAATGACAAGCTCCCTGCAGTGGCCACGGCACAGGCAGGTTTGTTCTGCCCTCAGCATCTGGTCAAGCCAAAAGCAAAGTCCTGCCTCTCCTAGCAGGTTTCCTCAGAGATTTGCTCACAGTGGGACAAACAAACTGTTTGGGTCTACACAAGTCCCAGGGGTCTGGGGGTGGTGAGCTGCAGCACTGGGACTGTGCTGGTAAAGGCACAATAAAGGACACTTTCACACTTGCTAGGGTCAGCAGAAAGAGGGAAAAGAGAGACTTTATTTACATTTCTCATACTTTATAGTGTTCTCAACTCACAAGGGATTGGAGGACATGTCACTTCCTCCTCAACCCCACTGGAGAAAAAGGATGCTCATCAAATTTTCTCTTATCACAAAAGGAATGAAAAACAGAAAAGACGGTTAAATAAACATTGGCCATTGTTTACATGAAAGTGTGTGAAAATTTCTGACTCCAAGGCTTAAACAGAAGGCTTAGCAAAAAACAGGACAACACTGTGACCACTCATGGCAATACCTGGCCTTGGGTAGGACAAGACTTCCCAGGGATGGGGATCCCTTCAGGCAGGTGGAGCTGGGTCTGCCAGTGCTCCCCAGTCTGTCCTTTCTTTGTATGAACCCACGGCATCCCCTCCTTAACAGAAATTTCAGCTGAAAAAGCACCTTTGGTTTTCTGATCTGTATAAATTACCTTTACAGCAGTATGGCAAAGAAATTGCAGGTCCTGCCAACAACATTAATTCCATCCATGACTGTAGTGTTTCATACCACGAGTGAGAGAAAGAATAGAGAGATAAGGAATAAACTGCTGCACACAATGTTTCATCTGGGGATGGAGAGCCCCAAAGATAAAGCAGCCACAGATGAGCACCTTCACCTCCTCAGCTGTATTTATGTAGATGTAATACTTCATGTAGAACTGAATTTCTTCCTTGCTGCTTGAGTGTGACTTTTCTGTCATGTCCCAAAAATAAAAAACCCAAAACTATAGAGAATTGGTCCCTGTGAAAATGTTCATGACCTTTCCTCACTGTTCCCATTCGATTCATTTGTTCTTGCTGTGGCCAAGCTGTAACTCCACTTGCTTCCTCTCAGCAGAGCACTGCCTTCCTCTTCTGTCAAATATCAGCTGCCAGCTCTTCAACAGGGTTAAAAATGGCCAGGGATGGTAGTAAATTATTGCAGAACTCATCCACTTTCTTTTCCTGCAGGCGCCAGCCTGTGAATCTGCGGACCACGTCCTAGAGTCCCTGAAAGACAACTAAACAGAGATAGTGAGTGGTCAGAAGGTTGAAACAGCCACTTCTCACCAGGAGCTGTGGGAGGAAAACCTACTCACTTAGAGGAACAAATCCTGTAATTTTCCAAGCCCTATTCAGTCCTATTCATCCCCTCCTTTGACTGCAGTATATCAGTGAGCACATGGGCTCAAATGGTCCAAAACCTTACTTAGCCCACTGCCCTGCTTGAGGTTTGACAAAAAAGGGAATGCCTAGGAAAGAGCAGAATAAAGGGATATAAGAACATATTTATGATGTTTCCCAACCATTTTCTGAGCCTCCAGTCGTTCTCAGCTCAGGGACTCCCTGAAATGATTGGATGCTACTCCCAGGTGTTTGCTGTTTCTTGGCGTATTTTCTTTATTCAAAGATCTCATGCTGGTATTTGCCATCTACTTCCTCTGACCAAGCAGCCCCAGACCAGTTGCCCCAGGATGCTGCTGTCCCCATGACTCTGGGGTGCCCAGATGCTCCATGAAGCCCTGGTTTGAGGAGTGTTTTCCCTGCTCCTGACCCTGCTTTAATGCTGACATTAAATCAGTTGGTTAAGCAGAGCTGTGGGATCACGTTTACCCACACATCTTTTCTGAGGTGTCCAAGGCTGCTGAGCTGAGGCTTTAGAAAAGGCCATGCCCCACGCTGTGCAAAGTCCCTGCTGGCCTCACTGAGACACAGCCAAGACTTTGGGCTTTCCCCCACCCACTTCTAGTCCAGCAAGAGGGAGCTTGGTACAGAGATCAAGCACTTCAGATAAAACCTGAGACTGCTCCTGCAGGCAGAGGGACGAGGAGCTGGGATGTTCAGAGCAGAGGGGGCGCCTGGGAAGCAACATGGGAAAGGGTTAGGGCAATGCAATAACTAATAGAATTGAATTACAAGGCTGAGACACCTCTAATGGTGTCAGAAAAGCTCCAAGAACCATATCTGGATGGGTGATGATTAGGGAAAAGCCTCCCCAGACACAGAGAATCTCTGCCAAGCTTCATCCCTGGGGGTATGAAAGCAAGACCTGCAGGAAGGAAGTGTGAAAAGCACAAAAGAAAAAAGTTTTGGTCTGGGAGGGTCTTAAGATGATTCCTGACATGTGTTTATGTTCCTGAAACTCAGAGACTCCCAGCCCTCCATGGATAACCTGTCCTAATGCGTAATTACCTTCACAGTTAGAAAGGAGGTGTTTTTCTCCCAAATGTCTACTATGAAGCTCTGTTTCTAAACGTTCAACTCATTCCTTTTTGTCCTCCCTTTGGTAGCTACGAAGAGCAATTGGCTGCTGCCCTCTTCACAATTACCTCTTACATATTTGAAGACTATAATCAAGTTCCCAGTTCTCTTTCCCAGTGAGTCAAGTACTTTGCTAACTCCAAGAAGTATCACAGCTATTTTTTTGCCCATATTCATTACGCCGGGAGCCCCATTCCCAGCTGGTGGGAAGGATCACTCTGGCCCAGCCTGGAACGTTCAGGAGCCCATGGTGCCTGTGGGATGTGGGCAGAGCAGGGTGGGCAGTGCTGTCAGGAGAGCTCACAGGCACAGCCCTGAGCCTGCCACACTTTTGCTGGTGCACCTAGGAGCAGGAATTTCGGAGCAGGAAGAGGTGGTCAGTGTGCAGGGGGAAATGCTTCCGTGTTTCCCACTGAGGGCACACTGCCCTGCAAGGAAGGGCTCTAAAACTTTTATTTTCAAGTTTTTAAGGTGCCATCATCCATGGCTTCTGTGCAGGAATTGCTCTCACTGTGGCATCTGCCTCTGGAAAACAAATAATATTGAGTGGGAGCACAGAGCTCTGAGTTTTTCACCCAGCTGAGTCTCTGGAGGAAGAAGCTCCCTTAATTACTTGAAATCCATCACCATTCCTTGACGGCGGTGTCACCTTGCTCTTGCACGAAAAAAAAAAGAGCCACATCAGATTTCCCCTCTCTCTGCACTTCTGCTGTGCCTTGCAGGCTCAGGAGCAGCCGCTGTGCTGCTCTCCAGGAGATAAAAAAGCCTGGGGACCCCAGGACCAAACAGCACCTGCACCACGGTTTTGGAAAGCCTTTAATGCTGGATGATGCAGGAGATACGATGTGGGGTAACCTGCTGGGACGTGAAGCAAGCTCTGCAGGGCTAAGTGTACCTTGCTTAATATACCTCACCTTACCTAATATTGGCTTTTGGCTGTTAGAAACTTCATCTCAGACAGAGATGGATGTGATCAGCCGGGCGCTGCCCGGCCTGGAGCCGCTGCCATTCAGCATTGCAGCATCCCCACCTTGTGGTGCGCGCTGGAGCCTCTCCCCGGGCTGCGGGGACACCCGGCTGCGGTCTGAGCTCCCCTCGAGCCCTGCCTGAGCATTCATTGCAAGGGACACACAAGCATGTACTCTGCCTCTTCTAGACAGGCGCCAGAAAGCGTGGTAAAAGTCCTGGATAAAGGACTTTTCCTGGAGGAAAGGTTTTTTTGAGGGTTTTTTAATGTGTGTGTGTGATGCTTAAATCTTTCCCTTTGGAAACATGAAACCTTTGGTTCTGATACCTAAATATTTACCATGAAAATTCAAAATGTGACTAAAGATTTCACAGAGGTGTTACACAGCTAGCCAGTACCTTCCCCTTTGCTGCTTGTGCAAGAAAGGATCTCAGAGGTGATGTGGGCTTTACTGAGAGCGTGTTTTGCAAGCAAAAGAAATGCAGCCATTTGTGAGTCCTCAGTTAGTGCTAGGAGTAGGCACTGGTCTTCAGGAAAAAACAGGTATTTCTAAATCACAGTGATTACCAACTGGCTCTGTGAAATAATCCATCATCTGTAATAAGGTGAAAGTGTTTCTAAAAAGGTGGTGGATGTCTTGTGCCTGGAAACATTCAAGGTCAAGCTGGATGGGGCTCTGAGCAACCTGATCTAGTTGAAGATGTCCCTGCTCGTTGCAGGGGTGCTGAACTAGAGGACATTTAAAAGGTCCTTTCCAACTCAAATGGCTCTATGATTCCATGATCTCCTTTTGGGAGTAACAACTCAGAGTAAACTCGACTTTTTTTTTCAAAGATGTGGACATTCTTCAGTCTCTGAGAGCACCTCTATGAGGATAACTTGAACCCGACCTCTCCATTCCCAGGTCCAGTGCCATAACCTCCCTGGCAAGTGCCCCATGACCGAGGGTACAGAAAATGGTCAGCACCTCCTGGCAGAAGGGGAAACTGGGCAAGGTGGAAACGTGGGTGAGAACCCAGCATCTTTCTGCCCTGTGTTATGATGAAACATCATCAGCCCTTATTTCTTTGAGGGAAGGTGATGCAACATTGTCTCTTGTAAAAAATCTATAGTTTCTGCACACACTGGCTAGAACAGATCCAGGTGGATGCCTGGTACCCTCGGGGCTGTGTATTCTCCAGTGCTCTCCAGCACTCTCTGAATAAGAGGAACAATTTATAAAAATATAAAGCCATGGGTGACTTTGACCAACTCAGCATCTCTTTCTCTCCTCCACTTCCTCCTTGTGTGCCAAGAAGTGCAGCCTATTGACATCTGCTTAACGGAGGAGCTCAAGGCTGGAAGGAGCAGGAGCCCACCTCCTCCCTCCAACTCCCTTCTGTGGCAAAGAGATGACGACCTGCAGGGTCCCTCTTAAAAAGCTTTTCTCCAGGCTCGCTAACTTTGCAACCTGCTGATGAGTTAACGTGAAACAGAGCCCTGGAAAATGCAGGGAGCCGGAGCAGCAGAGCAGCGCGGGGGTGCGGGGTGGATAAATCACGGAGGGCGATTGCCGGGCTGCGGACTCGTAAAGGCTGCGCTGGCTCCACACGCCCCAGCCGCTCCCGGGCTGCTCCGGAGCTGGCTGACAGAGCTCTGCCTTACGAGCCCGGTCTTCAAAGCATTCCTGTCTTTACTGTCGAATGCACCAAATGTCTCCCACAGCTGTTTAGTTGGTTTGTGAGCCTTGTTAAGTGCCGGGTTTATCGTAGCTTTCCCAAGGAATGCGTGCTTCCAACAAGTAGCTGAAAGGTATTATCTGGTTCAGCCAGCTGAGGAGGTCAGGCTCCTTGGAGACTAGCTGAGAGTGTACAGCTAGTTTCTTCACTGGGCAGTTGGTATGTTTAATTGGACTTGAGTGTTCTTTGGTCTATATTCTGCTGAGAAGAGGGGTGTGGGGAGAGAATCTCAGCAGTGTCACCCTCATAATGGTGGAAAAGCACCAAGTATTGCTTGGGAAGCTCTTCAGGTAGTCACAGCCTTTCAAACATGAAGCCTTTAATCAGTAGGTTTATACTTTGTGTCTGCGAAAACACGATAAAGATGCTCTCACACCTGCTAGGTTCAGCAGAAAGGAGGGAAAAGCCACTTTTTTTTTACATATGTCATGTCTTATACAATTCTCAACTCCACAAGGGATTGGAGGTCATGTCACTTCCTTCTCAATCCCACTGGAGAAAAAAGATGCTCATCAAAGTTCTCTTATCACAAAAGGAATGAAAAACAGAAAATACCGTTAAGTAACCATTGGCCATTATTTACATGAAACTGTGTGAGAAAGAATTCTGACTCCAAGGTTAAAACAGAAGGCTTTAGCAAAAACCAGGGCAACAATACTTATACTGCCATAAAGAAATAACCATCACCTAAGCCTTGTCCACTTGCAGCTGGCAGAGCCCTCTGCCCAGACTGACCCAATGTTACCTGCACCTTGCATCCTCTCTATAGCGTAAGTTAGAAAAATATTCCTTCAGTGGCCAAGGCTGCATCCACATCAGGATTTGTTTTCCCATCAGAAGAGTATCCAGCCATGCCCACCCTTTCTGGCCAAGGCAAAAAGTCTGCAGCCCACTCTGGGAGCTGTACCTGAACACGCTCCCCTGTGGATTAAACCTTACCCAAGCTTCTGGATATTAAAGTTCCCTCCACAGCATTAAGCAACTCTAAGCTTTCTTTGAAGTTCACTTTAAACATCTCTCAAAGCCATAATGGGTAATGTGAAGGTGAGATATATAATGGTCACAATAACCTTACAAAGCACACAGAGAGACAAAGCACTCGAGTTCGGTGGCACACCAAGCTGCTGAGTAAATGGGCTTGAGGGCCTGCCTCTCTCATTTGCTTGTTCTGATGATTGATGCGACCATAAGCTCCCCATCTGCAAGCTCTCTGGGCTCTTCATAAGCTAGTTTTGTCCATGACATACAGTTAATATTATTAATTATTTTCTCTCTCCTCTCCATGGAGAACAGCGTTCTCTGAGTCAGAGCAGAGGAGAGCCCCTGCCATCATTGGCTGCACAAGGGGCAGAAGCAGAGTAAAACAGGGAGGCAAAATACTAGGGAGAAACATGTCAAAATAGGGTTTCCCATACTTTTTCCACTGATAGGAGGAGGCTTGCAGAAAAGTGCTGTGTGATCTTGGATGGGGGTTACAGGACAAAAACTAAGCAGTGATTTAAAATCCTTCATTGGAGGGTGATAAACTTACAGTATGTAATGAAGACATGGAAAAGTACAAACCATAAACTAGGAAATTCTACAAAACAGATCATGAGGCAATAAATAACTCTGGTTTGAAAGCGATGATGCCAAGTTCAGATTGTACAGCACGCTGCTATTTGCAGTGCTGTCCTCATGTTTCTAATGTCAAATTCAGATTCAGAGACATAGATTTGCACAAACTGCATAAACTGCAGCAAACTTTTAAAAGCCTGAAGAACTGAATGGCAATCCAAACTAAAACCACACTGAACTCCAGCTGAAAGGAGACACTGTGGGAGTTCCAGGGGCAGGGACACACACTTGATTTTCAGAAAAATGAAGAGAAAAAAAATGTTTAAAATATGTAGATATTGCAAAATAAATTCTCTGATCATGCGTTTTCTCCTTTCTCCTTGATGTGAGTGCTGGTGAATGGGAAACAGCCATGAGTTCAGGGAAGATGCTGTTTTGGTGGCAGTGTAGGGTTGGACATCACCCCCAGCCAGACCCTGAGCCCAGCCCTGCATTAAGCCAGTTTTAAGTCCCAGCATGGACCACCTGAAATGTAAGTGTTCTTGCTAGGATTTTTTTTTAATGTGTGGATCAAAATAAGAGGAATTGAACTGGTTTCAATAACCACTGCACTTTTCACATCATCCTAAAGTTTGCTGGAGTTACAGAAATATTTACCCATCCTTTCAGTGGTCCTAGCAAGCAATTCTCTCGACATTAAAAGGGAGCAGTGTTCACTGAGTCCACTCTGCTGGTCACGTCCCACACAGATCCTGTCTCTGAAATCCATGGACCAAATTCTTCCTTGGCATAAGAGTTACAGAAAGAATCACTTTGATCTGATGAGTCAAAAGTTTACCTAGCATCAGACTGGGCTGACAGTTTCATGTCAGCATGAAAACCAAGATTATTTTGGGTATCTATTAAAATGGACTGACTGGTATTCCCGCTCCCATGCATATACAGACATACCAGACAATAATCTCCTTAACAACCCACAGATGAATTCCTTAGCTTATGAATCTGCCAGAAAACACATAATTTTCTCCATCAAGGAATGTTGCTTGGCACATCTTTAATATATCACTTACACAGCCCTCAATCAACCTAAATGATTCATCTAGCAACGTCTCTTAGGCGATGCTTTACATGATTGAATGGTTTATCCTCACTGAAAAAAGCTCACACCATTCAGTCCCACGTATCAGCTATAAAAGTTATTAATAACCAGGAATTACACAGATAAAAGTCAGGAGGCCAGCTTTAGCCCGGGTGACACCAGCTGGCCCACTCTGAGCTCCATCAGTAAAAATCAGCCAGAATTTGCACCCGTGGGAAGAGATCAGAGGCTTGGACTCTCAACATCAACCCATGCATCATATTTTATGTTGTGTTTTACAGTTTATCAGCCTTCAGATTAAGATTTATTAGTGTTTCCTTGCTGTTTAGTGGTCGTAACTCATGAGATGCTTGTTGCTTAGCAGTGTCTGTGACGGAGGGGTTGGTTCTTGCTGTGGACATTGCACCAAACCACAAACCCATGTAGGGAAAACCACCTCAAGCAGCAAGGCTGGGATAGCAGCTCTCTCTGTCCTCTTCACGGGGTGGCTTACACCTGTAAGGGGCCAGGAGGTGTTACCATAGCTGGTGTGGAGCTGGTCCCAGCTGTGGGTGAAGGGATCTGTGTCCCGGCCCCTCCTGGGTGTGAGAGGCTGCGTTATGGGCTTGGCCACCTCTTGGATGGAGACACTGATGATTAGCTCAAGGACAGAGCACAGCAAGCTGTCTGAGTCAGCACAGCCAGCACATTGTCCTGGGCACTCGGGAAGTCATTTTTCATCTGCGGTATCTTCTCTCCTCCAGGGCTGGATGGATTACACAAGGTTCCTTGGACACCAGACAGGCAAAGTGGGGTCAGAGCACCACATGATCTCAGTTCCCAGCCCAGCATCCTGATGTTGTGCACAGACGTGATAATTTGGCTCCTTTCCTGCTTGAAAACATTTGTTTGGATGTTCTGAGACTTTCTCAACATCGTGGCCCCCCACCATAGGGTGTTACATGGCTTTAGATAAGAAATCTCCATAAAACTGTAAGCAATGCGTCTTCCGCAGTAAATCTTTCTTCTTAGTCGAGAGTGAAGCAGTCACATTGTGTTTCCTTATTTTGCAGTCCACCTGTTGCAAGGAAAGTGCCAAGAAAATTATACACCAGTGGGAAAGTATAGATTGCATAGATGGCTTGGACCCAGCAAGAGTCAGTGTGACTATGGGATACACATCCGAAATCACCCTCATCTCTGAAGCTTTCTTTGTGCAGTCGGAAGGGAATCCCTGGCTGGATGGAGACAAGCAATCTGCTGGCTCAGACACCATGGCTGTAGCTGCTATCTCCCCACAGAAAGGGAGGAGGATTAACTGGGTGTTGGGCAGACAGATCCTGCCTAGCGTGGCACCACAACAACCCTTGTATGCCTGAGGCATGAGGAACAGCCTTCGTCTCCTTGCCTGAACCCGGCTGCTCCCTCCTGTGCTCTGTGGCCACGAGTGAGGAGTCACAGGGCTGCCCGTGCTTGCTTGAACAAGCCACCCTGGTAGACAAAACGATGGCTTGTTGTCTAAACAAGAGGTTTACAAGAGGAGATCTGCTGACACCGGGTGGTTTAAATGACCTTTCTTTATCTTCTGAATAATTAGTGCTAATTCATTACTTTTGAAAAGATTTTAAAAGCCCAACCGTCCTTGCTCACTGCAGTCTGGGAGGGCTGTGCTTTCACATCCCCGTCTGGGCACTCAGCATGTGGATGGATGGGACCTACATGGTCGTGGGGTTCAGTCCTCACTATTTGCTTCCTACCACCCCTTTTCCAAAAAAGATCATCTTTCAGACCTCAGTGGGGTTCATCCCTTCTACTTCAGCTGAGAAACTGCTCCTGGAAATCTCTGCTGCAAGGGCTGGAGAGGGCCCTCCTGCCTGCAGTGCAGATTTGTATTTCTCTTTGCAGCGTTGTCATCTAACAAAATAATGGAGAAAAAAAAATCCCAAACCCAGAAACCAAACAACACTGGGCTTCATTAGCTGCTGAGGTACCAGTTCTGGGTGCTGCGCTGGGAGAAAACACTCATCTCCTGTGGCAACACCAGTCTGGGGGGGCTCTCACACCAGTGGCACCTCTGCAGAGATCTTCTCTCCTGTAACATGGTGCTTACACCCAAAACATAGCCTGAGCTGGATGTCAGAGGCAGTCACACGATGCTGAAAATACACATCGAGGGCTAAAAATATTAAATCTCTTGCAGGGTGCAAACAGCAAGCAGCCTGGGAACCGGGTTTTGGCTGTCCAACCCTGCAGGAAGAGCAATGTGCTGGGATGTGGAGCAGCTCAGCTGTGATAGCTGGTGAGAGCCACAAGATGTCTCTGGAAACCAGCATTTGGACAAAAAAAAGGCATTAATAACCCCGGGAAAGGGGCTGGGCTGTTTCCATCCGCAGCGAGTCCCGAGCCCTGGGACGTGTCCTGCCCTGAGCCTCTGCGGGGAGCAGCGGGGCAGGGACAGCCCAGCTCACTGAGGGTCCCTCTCCACAACAGTTTACTCCAGGTGAGAATTTGGCCCACGAGGTTGCACACATGGCACCTCTTGAATGCATAGATGAGAGCTGTGGATCTATAAATCACGGCTGGACCAAAAACTGTGTTGACTTCTGAAGACATGGGACAAACAGCAAAGAGTGCACAGAAACCAGATGAAAGAATAATCACAGTGCAGCAGAAAACAGTAAAAACGAGGGCAGTCCTCTCTGGGAGCCCTTCTGCCACGTGTTTTTTGCACACCAGAGCAGTGTCTGCATGGCTTTGGATCCCTGCAGCTGATGGGATCTCAGCACAGGCTATCTCAGCCCAGAGCAGTGATGAATAATCACTTTCTCCCTTAGGGTCCTGTTTCTGCTGCAGGTCACTCCCTGGAGACCCAAAGGAGACACTTTTTCAGCTTCTGAGATGTTTCCTGCCGGCAGCATTGTCCTGGGTTTATAACCTCCAAACTTGCCATCTCCTGTGGAGTTTCACTACCTGCACCATCACCCCCGGGGATTGATGGCTACAGAAAAAAAAATCTCACTGCGGCACACCCACAGACAGACATTATGGGAATGAACTCTGTCTCTGACACAGGGAAAAATCCTGTTGAACGTGACTCAGAGCTCAGCAGAATGCCTGCAGGTTCTGATCCTGCATCCATGTCAGTCACTCAGGGAGCTCCTCTCCCTTTCACCAGCTCCTCTCGGCTTCCTAGTAAACAACTAGAGAATTGCAGGGTGGAAAAGGCCCTTATAAGTGTAAAGTTGTTATTAAGAAATAGGCAAAGCACAGTAACTAGTGACTCGCAAAGTTTAATGTGAGAAAACAAAGCTGTCCTTCAATGGACCACATAGAGAGACAGCAATTATTGTAAACTGGAAAACCTCTTTAACATCCAACTAAAAATAAGTGGCAAATAAAATCCATTGCCCACCAGTCTCAGTGATTATAAGTATCATTTGTTTTAGGATTTGTTTTCCCTCTTACTAATTGTAAGACAGTCATTTAAACTAATAATAAGCGAGTTATGGGGATAATGGGATTTTTAATGAGCTGTTTTTGGTTGGGGGTTGCCTTTACAAAAACTCACTCACTGCATTGCAAATACCAGTGTTTAGCACTGAGGGATGTGGTGAAAAGTGCGTTAGTCTAAATCTGCTTTAGCTGAAGGACCAAACTTTGTTCTTGTGGTGTGTTCGGGAAAATTCCCCCAGGGCTGTACTATCAGTACATCACTTTACTGGGGGCACATACATTTGGACAGAGCAGGATGAGAAAAACGAGATGTAGTCAATATCTCTGGCATGATTAGATGAAAAAGAAAAAAAAAAAATAAAGATGATGCTGACAAAGTCTTCCCCTTCATTAACAGAGTGGGAACTTGGAGTTGTCCTTACTAATACAATTGTGTATTTTTCAGACAATTTGAAGCTGTTGCTGTGGAAGATTACTAAGATTTAGTAGGACATTTCTTGATGACATTTAGCTTGACTTCTGCCTCCTGGTTTGTCTGAGATGATTGCTTTTTTTGGTCAGAAAGTATCAATTTCCCTCCAAAACATGCTGTAACTCAGAGGCAGAAGACCTGTTCCTGAATTGCTACCCATGCAAAAAAATGCTTGCCCCAAAGGACCAAAATCCCACAGCACATTTAATTTCCTGCATTAAAAAAAAGCTGTGGTCCTTCATTTGAGATCTGTGTCTCCCATGATGTCTGGGCTGAGGCCTCAGGCGACTGAAGGATGTTGTGTATCCAGCTAAAAGACCCCACCCCAACCCACAACCACCCTTCCCACAGCCACGGCTTTGTGCAAAATGACAGAGGGGAAAACGGCGAACGCGGAATCTCCTGAGTGAAAAGGAATTAGTAAAACCCCATATTCATGAAATATTGAGAGCTAATTATATGTGCATCGGAAACCTCTGGGGGAAGGGAGATGGAGGCCTTTCATTAGACGGTAACTGGAACTTTTTCATCATTTGTCTAGCTCAGGAATGTGAGGCTGCTGTCTGCAGAGGGACGTGGGATTTGGCTGCAGGGCTGGGTGTGCAGGTGAAGTGCCACGCTAGCGAGGATTTCTATTGTGCTCTGGCGTATCTTGGAAAAGGGTCTCAGCTGTTGCAGGTCGGTGGAGCTGGGTGCTCCAACATCTCGGTGCTGCCACACGACCTCTTCACTCAGATGCACTGTCAGGAATTGTTCCCAAATAATATTTTCGTCTTCCTCTCACAGCCCCCAAACGAGTCCAAAGTCCCATCCCTCACTTGAAACCCGGTCACGGTTTCTCCTAAAGGGTGGAAACCCGAGTCTACACCAGCCTGTCTCCAGAAAGTTCAATTTCTTTGCTTTTTACTTGCTCTCTGCTTTTGCAACCGAAACGAATGGCTGGTTACCGCCACCGCGCCATCGACCAAATTCAAGACCAAGATCGGAACCGGTGTAGACGAGGGCAGGTTTTTGTGGTGGAGCCAGAGGGAGGCTCGCAGAGGCAATCTGCCTGCTGCGTGGCGGCAGTGCGGCCGGGGGAACTGAAGTGTGAAAGTGGCGAAATTCCCCTCTCGAAGTTTTGCGGCGACTCCAGCCACAAGGATGCTCGGGGAAACCCATCTCAGATCTCTGCCTTCTGCCCCGCTCTCCCTGCTGCCAGACTCCCTGGCCGCACCCGCGGCCCTCCTCCTGCAGCTGAATTTATTTTCCCCTCGTGATGTCCTGGCGATCTCGGCCGGGAGGGACGCGTGTCGCTCCCCACGCAGGGCACAGTCTCCCATCCGGGCAGTGCCGGGACAAGCCGCCTCCCGGCAGCGGCTCTTCCACAAGCCGCTGCTCCGGGCCGTGCCCGGGGCCCCGCTCAGCCGGGCCACCCCCGCGGAGCCCCCGCACCCGCGGAGCTGCTCGCGTTGCTCCCGCGGCGGCGGCGGCGAGCCCCGGCCCTCGGCACATAAATCAGCATTAAACCCATTCCCCCCTCTGATCCCCGGTGCCACCATCTATTACTCCCCCAGTGCGTTTTCTATCACCTTTTGTTAGAATTACACAGCCGGAAACTTAATTTACCCCGCGCTTTAAAGACAAATAAACCCCGCAGGCTGGTGGCCCAGCGATATGCCTCTTTACTCCCGCGATCCGTAGATTATTATGAATTGTTGTGATTTTCAAGCTGCTGCTGGTTTAAATACCTTCTCGGCTACCCTTCCCGGCTGGAGAAAAAAAATTCCACCCACTTTTCCCGAGGAAGGGCCAAGGAGCAGGAGACCATCTCACTTGCGCTGGGCTTTATTTACTTTTGCTATTATTGTTATTATTATTATTATTGAAATTTGGAGAGAGAGAGGTTTTCAATTGCTGAAATAATTGCTTGGGAGAAAGGTTGCTTAATCTGTTCATACATTATTGACTCGGGCTCCAATATTTGGCTTGCTGCTTTTTATCGCAAGAAGATCACGTACGAGAGTCTTTTGCATAACAATTTTTAAAGAGGACACATCCTTATATCAAAAGTGGACGTGACTTGAATTTTGCCGGCGTTTGTCCCTAAAATGACCCAATTCCGGTTACTGCCACTGGGCAGCAGTAACATTGCATCGTTTCTCCAGGCAATAGACTTATTTTGCTTTACTCTCTGCCCCTTTCCCTGTCCCCCACCCCCAAGCCAACACGTACTTTTAAAGCTGATTATTTTGTCTTGTCGCATTTTAGCACTACACACACTGTTTTCTCTCCCTGGGAACGGATGAGCAGAGAGGAGCAAGCCCAGCTCGTAAGAGCCACACGGATAATTAAAGCCGAAAGTTCCCAGGCAAGGCAGAAATACTGCCTTCAACGAAATTTCGCTGTGAGCCGCCGCACAGAGAGCCCAGCGCCGGTGTCAGCACCTCCAACCACCTCTCCGAACATCATTTCCCCTATGAGGATCAAAAGAGCTCCCCTCTCCCCTGCTTTTTCCAATCGAAATGGTGCTGCTTCCCAGCCACACTGGTCAAGTTAGTTCCGGAACAAAGGATGACAAAACCACAAAGGATTCTCTCCCCCCCTCACTTCCCCTTTCTCCCCTTCTGAACTTCCCCGGTGCCTGCACACCGGCCCGGGGCAGGCCGGGTCCCTCCCACCCGGTGTCACCTCCCGGGTCCGGGGCCCATCTCTCAGCCACGGCCCGGCCGTGGGGGCGAGAAGTGACAGAAGGGGGAGTGAAATATTGTGGCGAGGGGCGTGGGGCTCGGTTCCCCTCCAAAGCACCGACAGGGAGAGAGCCCTGAGCTGCCTGCCGACCGGAAGGGGAGAACTGGTGACATTCATGTCCCCCGACACCAGTGCTGTCGTTTGGAGCTCGGGGTAAAAAACTTAAAAAACACCAGATCTTTGCAGGAGAACCCCAGCCATCCTTGCAGGCAGGCGCTTGGAGAGGGGTGTGCACCTGAGAGTCGAGGAGAGGGCCCCGTGAGGGACCATTCCTCCCGGCCCAGAGTTGGGCAAACTTTCCACGGCCACGGACCCTTTGCTCCTGGGCGCAGGAAGGGCGCGGGGTTGGCAGGAGGAGCCCCTCGGGGCGGCCCTCGGGCAGAAGGCGAGCCCGGGGAGTGGTGGTGGAGGGAGGTCGTGCCCGTGTGCAAGCTCTGAGCTAACAGCTACAGCCATTTGCACACGCGTGTGTGCGAGGGAATATCCCCCCACACGCTCGCTGCACCCGCATTCAGCTGCACAAAAGCACCCGCAAACCCTCGCGGGCAAACACACGCGCAGAGAGTGCAGAAGGGCTGGGAGACACGGCGGGGCTGCGTGGAGCTGGACGGGGACAGCCCCTGCCCCTACAGCCATAGCAGGGCAGCGGGCGGGCGGCATGGGCGCCAGCCCCGCGTGTGCCCCTTTGTCACCCAAATATCCCGAAGTCGGTGAAGGGGGAAGCTTTACTACCACGAAGAGGCAGCCCTGCACCCACTCGAGCTGGGAAAAGTCTCGGGGGTGTTGTTCCCAGCGTGGGGCTCCGGCACCCTGACCCGGGTGAGGACATCCCCTCCGCCCGCCAGAGCCCCGCGGAGCCGCCCCGGCCCCGGTCCCGCCGCCTCCCGCGGGGTCGGGAGGCGAAAGTTTTCCCGACTCTTCCCTGGGCTCCACGGCTCCCGAAGCCGAGAGGGAAGCAGGGCGAGACATAGGTGGGAAGAGCTGGAGGAAATTGGAAACATATTTTAAAATGTAAACGGGTCTGAGCCAGCCCGACCGGGCGAGGAGCACGGCGGGACCGGCACCGGCACCGGCCCGGCAGAGCAGAGGCTGGTGCGGACTCCAGGCCCTCCACGGAACTCTCAGCCTCTATTGGTAACGTCTTTAGCGAAGGGACGGGGGTATCTGCCCCGAAGTGGAGTAAATCAGCGCTCAGAAACATCCACTGTAACTTAAACCAGATTGTCAGGGAGCAGCCGGGGCCGGAGGCAGCCGCCGGAGCTGCTCGCCTGGCGAGAGGATGCCGCTGCTCTCCTCGGATCCTCTCCCGGCCAGCTAGCGAGGAACATCTCCGGGAGCTGGGACTTTTTAAGACAGCCGATCCAGGTGACTTGTGCTGCTCGCAGCGAGGTAGGGTGGGCTGCAGATGTGGGTGGGAGGCGGGAGGGGGCTCGAGAAGCAAATGGGAAGGGGTTTGCAGCCAGGCCACTGGAAAGCAGCGACTTCTTTTTCTTTTTTTTTCTTTTCTTTTCTTTTCTTTTCTTTTCTTTTCTTTTCTTTTCTTTTCTTTTCTTTTCTTTTCTTTTCTTTTCTTTTTTCTTTTCTTTTCCTTTCTTTTCCTTTCTTTTCCTTTCTTTTCCTTTCTTTTCCTTTCTTCTCTTCTTTTCCTCTTCTTTCTTTTCTGTTCTCTTTCCTTTTCTCTTATTTTCTCTTCTTTTCTTTCCTTTTCTCTTTCTTATTTTGTTTCCTTTTCTTTTTTCCCTCTTACCTATTTTCTTCATTTTCCTTCTATTTTTCCCCTGTTGTTTATGCACTTTCCTATTTTTTTCTACCTTTTCAGATTTCTTTCTTTCTTTTTTTTCTTTCTTTCTTTGTCTCTTTTAATTTCCTTTTTTTTTTAATTGTCTTTTTTTGTATTTTTTGGGTTNTTTTTGTATTTTTTTGGTTGTTTTTTTCTCTTCCTCGTCAATTTTTCTTTTTTTCCCTTTTTCTCTTCACTTTTATTTTCCTTTTTTCTTTCCTGTTTTTTCTTATTTTTTTTGTTCTTGTCTTTTTTCCTTTTTTTTTTTTTTCCTTGTAGGAAAAGAAACAAACCAATAATACCACTAAGAATAAGAAAGATAGTTTTCTCTTCTCCCCTCAGAGACTTCTGAAGGGTGTTTTCGTCTCCGTCCCACTTGGGAAGGGGGGACAGACAATGAAGTAAATAAAATTAAATCTTTGCTACAGCTCCCCGTGACTTGAGAGCCGGGCCGGGGTGGGGGTGGTCCTGGATGGTAATTGATTCATAACTCTACACCAGGACACCAGGGCACAACATCCCCGGCGTCCCGGGAACTTCTCGGGGGAGCGGGGCGGCCGCGCTGCCCGCCCGGGCCGGGGTGCGGGGCTGCCGCTCCGGCCGGCAGCGCCGAGCTCTCCCCGCAGCCCGGCCCTCCTCTCCATAAAAAACATCCCTTCCTCCAGCCTCACTCCCCACGTTGCTAGCAGGAGAGATTTTGACTCCTAGAGATATAAACCTGTGCCCCGAAAAAAGTTTCGAATGGAGCTGCTTCCAATACCTATTTACCAACGAATTACACCGCTATTATTGCTTTCAATGAAGACTGAATCCCCAAGCGATAATTGAATTAGTCTATTGAAGAGACTGTCAGGTACAATGACGTGGTATATCCCGCGCCTTTCCCAGGGTCTATAGGCTTTGGGGACCCGGAATGTATAGTCTGACCTTACAGCTCATAATAATAATGCTGCACTTGTAGCAGAAATCTATTCGTATTCACTTTTAACAAAACCTCTGGTCAGCCAGTCCCTGTAGGAAGGATGAAATCTATTGTATTAGAACAACTCATTTATGTCCTTCAGCAAAGGCCCCAATGAGATCTGATCTAGACGCAGAAATAGGATTACCACAGCGTATATTGACCACGTTTCTATACTTCCTCCTTCCTATAAGGGCGCCGAGAAAACAAAAATGCAAAGGATTTTTGATCTAATTTTAACTTTATTTTTATTTTCAATTTTAAAACTTCCTTCCTCTGGTGGCCTTTCTCAAAAAGAAGAAAAAAGAAGAAGAGAAGAAAAGAAAAAAAAATTTTTAAAAAAAAGGCAAATACAACGAAATTGGAGAAGTTATTCCTCCTGGTTTCAGAAGAGGCTGCGGACGCCGCGGGCTGGCGACGTGCGGCGGGAGCAATGCGGCCGCCCTCCGCACAGCCCGACGGCGGGCACCGGGCGTCCCAGCCCGGCTCCCCGGCTCCGCCACCCCTCGGCTGCTCTCCGCCTCCCGGACTGGGTGTTCTCCCGCCCCATGCTGGGATGGCTGACCCAAGCCCCAGCGCCGAGAGCCGGTGGGAACACCAACCTGCAAGAGACTCAGACGGCACCGCGGCGCTTCCGAGGGGCAGGAGAGCGGCAGCGCGGCCCCGGCCCCGCAGCATTTTCGGGGGAGCTCTCGGTGTCCCGGCCCCTCTGGACGCGCCGGCGGCTCCGCGGGAGCGGCCCCCCCGCGACGGCAGCGTGCACGGGGCTCCGCAGGGCCGAGCCCCCCGACGGGAGTCCCGAAACTCAGCGGCACCCACAAGTTACAGAGGGAACTTTTTCCTAAGAAGGGATTTTTTTTAAAGCTTCCGTCCTTAAGCCGCCGTGTGTAGACATATTACCCCGATTACTGTAACTACCTGCGAGCCGGGGAGTAGTATTTATCTATTTAGATAGGAAGGGTCGCAGAGGAAAAAAATATCCAGCCTGGAAATATACATCGTCTTTTCCTTTAACCCCTCCTCATTCATCCAGCCGATCCCCCACCCCCTCCGTACACAAACCTACTCAATTTATAGAGAAGCCTTTTCAATCCAGAAGAGTTTCTAGAAGAAGGGAGGACTCCAGATGAAATAATCCCCCTCCCTACACACACACGTACACACACACACACACACACACACGCACATACACACACTTCCCCCCCGCTCGTGCTCAGGAAGGCAAATTAAATAGTTAAAGGCTTCGATTTCTCTCTCTCTCCCTTTTGTTACCCAATTTTGGAACATTTAAGGATGGGTGTGTGTATTGTATTCAATAATAAAAGCTATAGGGCCGCCAGGACATTTATCATCCTATTACTGTAACAAATCCGGGCTCCCAATACATGAAAGGTAAAATGAATTACCGACGTTAAGCCGTCAATAAAGTCATTTCTGTAAATGGTGTCTCCGAAGGACTGCAGCATTATTCAACTAGCTTTATCAGCAGCTGGGAAATTACGTGAAGAAGCTCGCAGCGTGTAATATGGCCCTGCTTACTTTGATTAAGCGTCTTGCCAGGGAATAGTGACAGTGCTTTTGACCAGGTTTTATTCGCCGTCCTGTGATGAACGCCAAGCTGATCAGGCGGAATGAAGAGTAATTAAAACCTATAAATTATCTTTTGCAGCCCTTCTCAAGGCGTCTCTTGCAGGAGAGATAAGGCAGCGAGCCCCCATTTACAGCTCTGAAAGGGACCGCGGCTCACAAAGGCTACGTGGCTAAATGGGATATTGATAGTGTCCTAATTAGAATTTAATTAAGTACCCACGCTCGCTTTTGGGATAAAGATTTCAATTTTGCTAACTTAAATATAAATAAACCCAATTTCGGTGCGAGTAAATGATATGATATTGTGAATGCAAGGGGGGGTTTAACATTCATTTAATTGCGGATGAAGCTCTTGATTCCAGGGCTGATTGTGTTCTGCCAGCTATTATTTTAGGGGATTATTGTGTGGCTGGAGGTAACAATTCAGTAATGTTTCTCCGGTACAGAAAATAACCGAACGTGCCTCGGAGGTGCGGGCACACACACACGCCTCCCGGGCACCCGGGGAGCAGCTGACGGACACCCAGAGACGTCTCCTTCGATTCCCGGTGCCGGTCGCCTCCTGAAAACGGAGCCACGGGCCGGGTCGCTTCCTCGGAGCTGCTCCCGGGGAGGGAAGAGCACCCAGCGGGGAGGGAAGAGCACCCAGCACGGAGGGGCGAGGCGGGGGAGCCTCGCTGCTGCCGGCACCGCAGCTCAGCCCGCAAGAAACCGCCGAGATACAGATACACACAGAGAGAGAGCTATAGGTGTATTTTGAGCCAGCACCCGAGCACATATAGGATACATAGGCGGTGCACGTGACGCGGCCCGGCCCCGCGGAGAGGCGCGGAGCCTTGCGCGGGGCCCCGCGGCCTCCCCGGACCCACCGCCACCCGGCCGCCGTTTTGGGGAGGTGGTAAATGGGTGGGGGGTTCGGTTACGTCAGAAAGAGAAAACGCCCGGAATTGTCCTTCCCGCAGCCCCGGGAAACGGCCGCGGGCAGGAGAGCGGCTCCAGCTGCAGCAGGTGCCTGCGGCCGGCCGGGAAGTGCCGGAGCCCACCCGAACCTCCTCCGCTGTGTGAAATCTGGGGTGTCGTGGGACCCCCATCTCCAATGCCCCTCCGTGTCAGCACCAACAGTGCCCTTCCCCGGCGCGACTCGGCCCTCCACGGCCGGGAGCGCCTGGGGCCGGGGCGGCAGGCACCGGCTGCGGCAGAGCCGCCCTCCTTGTGGCGCTGGGCTGCGGCCCCAGCAGTCCAGCAAAACCAGAACTGTGACCAGGGTATTTTTATTTATTTTCTGTAAATTAATTTTTAGACAGCTGCATCAGTCCTGGAAAAGTGGCTTTTTCTTCCCAGTCCTTAAAATCCTTAAATTTCCCGTCTGCCTCAACATAAGTCCCGAAGTGCTCGTTCCCTGTCGGACAAAAAAAAACCCCAAAACAAAACCAAACAAGAATACAAAGGGGAAAAAAAGCAACAAACCGAAACCAACCAACCAACCAAGCAAACATCAAAAAAGCAGACGAGGAAACATGATACGAGTTCGGCTGTGAGCTGGAGCTGATCTGCTTCATATTCCGAAAAAAAACCCCAAACCCAGCAAAGGAGCAAACCAGAGAGAGGCTTCGGCCGTAACACCAATTCGCCCCGGCAGTGCCTACTGCCTCTACTGCTATTTATTGTCATTATTATTACTGTAATTTTTTATTCATCAAAACCAAAAAGATTCCATTCCAGGGAGCCTCCACCCCGCTCGCCATCTCCCCGCGCTGCCCAACGCCGCCGCGGGAGAACAGAAACCAAAAAGGAAAAAGAGGGAAAACGCGCACAGATTTGGGGGAGGGGGTGTTTATTATTGCTGGGGTAACAGGAAAGCGGCCGATGACCAATTCCCCTCCGCCCGTGGGGGAGACGGCGTGGCTGGAAGTTGTTGACGGAGCTAGCAGGGGGTCGGGGCGGGAGGGGAAGGGGGGGTCCCTGTTCACGCGCGTGGGCGCGGCGCGGTGCCCCCGCCCCGTCGCGGCGGTGGCGTTGCTGCTTCTCCTGCCGCCGCCCTCCCCGTCCCGTCCCGTCCCGCCCGGTGCCGTCCGTCCCGCCCGGTGCCGTCCGCCCCGTCCGGTCCCCACGCGGTATTTATGGCGGCGGCCCGGCGGGCGCCCATTGGGCGCGGCGCGGGGTGTCAGCGGCGGCCGCGCCGCG
>VYXC01006219.1:500549-531794 GCA_013397175.1 Platysteira castanea | reverse complement strand
TTTTTTTTTTCCCTTTCCGATGGAATTGGAACATGAACTCCAATCTTCCGCACTGAGGAAAATAAAGCCGTCCTTCGAAGTGCGAGCTCCACCGCTCGCGGGAAAAGCGCTCGGCGAGAGCTCGGACCGGCGGGGGCAGCTGCAGAGTTCGAGGGTTGCATTCAGATTTCCCTCAAACCCCCCTTCGCTTGCTGCTGTCGGGGGGACACAGAGAGATTACTTCGCTACTCCCCTCCGCTGCAATCTCAGTTCAATCCACTGCCTTTGCCATACACGTCTGGAGCTGTACAGGCGGAAAATGGCATTTTTCCTTAAAAATCTATCCTCCCCAAGAGCAGTCCCGGGCCGGATCGGGCCCGGACCTGCCGAGGGTAGAGGGCACCGACCCGCTTCGTTTTCCCTGTCCACGGGACACGGGTAATGCTCAGGCTGGCTCTCGGTGTGGGTCGAGCAGGGCTGTCGGCCGCCCCGCCGCCCCCCGTCCCTCCGACAGATCCCAGGACCCGCTCCCTACCTGCAGCCGGGAGCCGGCTCCCGGGCGCTGGGGTTGCCTGAAGGCCTGGGGGCTCCGGAGAAGGAGGAAGATGAAGAAGGGTTTCCTCAGCCGCGGGTTGTCCAGCCAAGCTCAGCTGAGCTGGACAAGTGGGGAATAAAGATGACGAGGGAAATATAGGGCAGATTAAAGGAAGCCTAAAGAGGATTATTTAAACAAATCAGACTTTTTAATGTAATTACGCTTTTAGGATTTCTCATGGAGAGCAGCTGAGCGGGGCATATTGGTGAATCGGCGCAGGCTGGTGAGGTCCAGGTCTGTCCTCGCTGGCTCCACGAGCGACCTTGGTCCCCTGTGGGTGCCTAGGGCAAACAGCCCCGCGGGGAATCCTCTCCTGCCGGCAGTCGGGCGGGGGGGAAGAACTTCACCCGGGGCTCAGCACCAGCCCGAGCTGAGAAATCAGAGTAGATGGCACAACATCCTCCCTGTAGGAAAGGGACCAGGTGTGCGCGGAGCGGCGGGGGGAGGCGAGGGACACGCACCGGGCCCCGGCTGGGGAGGAAAGCTGGGAGCTGGACGGACAGATGGGACTGGGGAGCCGAAGCCCCAGGAGGAGCACCCATCAGCCCAGGTGGAAAAGCCTTGGAGGAAAAGCGCTACCTTCCCCCTCCTTCCTCCGTGCCTCGGGAGTCTGTTCCCCCACACCCCGACCCTCGGGAGGCAGCCGCGCGTTTGTGTGATGTGAATATCAGTCAACACCCAGAACCCCCGTCCCCCCTCCGCTGGTGGAAGGATGCACGGACGCTTATTTCTCCGTCCAAGGCACCCTGAGAGTCGGGCACAATCGTTCTAGGCCCCCGGCCCTGGCTCGACGACCACCCCCCGGGCGGGCGCGGTCCGGCGGCCTGCTGATTTGCATATGCAAATGCGGCGCAGGGGAGGAGGGGAAGGCCACGCGTGGTCCCCCCCGTCGGTCCCCTCCGGCCGGGGCGCAGATCCCTCTGCCTCCTGTCACGGAGCTTGTTCCTTTGTGCCGCCTTTCGAGGAATCAAAGCAGACACGGTTGTGACACGTAGCCCGGAGGGTCAGAGGTCAGATTTCACAGTCCCAATTACAATGATTTCTAATGATGTTTATCTTGCGGGTTCCGACGGCTGGGAGCTTTACAAGAGGGCTTCGCTCCCCTCCCCTCTGCTTGGAGGGCCGTGGGTGCGGGGGGCTCTCGCCTCAGCTTCGGCCGGGGGGAGATGCGCTTCCCCCGGGCACGGAGCGCCGCGTCCACCTCGCCGAAGGGCGCTGGAAGCCCGACAAAGCTGCCGGGGGTCGGGTCTCAGGGGTCCAGCCCCGGCCCCGGGCTCCCTCCGTACTTCCCTGCGGTGTTCGAGGCCACGACGGAATTAAGCGAGTGAATACCGCAGTGGTTTACAGTGAATATTGCCAAGCACTCACCTCTCCCTCCCCGTCGGGTAAGGTCCGAGGCAGCCTTAGCAAATGACTGAGTGGAGGTAGGAGCTTTGCTCGTTGATCATTTGTCCGGAGTCGGTCGTGGCTGGGGGGGCTACAGGGACCGGCCTTGCCCCGGTCACCCTCTCACCCCAGAGCCACTCAGCCGCATCCGAAGCCGCCGGCGGAGTCCCGGGGGGAGGTGGCAGGCGGTCCTGGCAGGGAGCCCCCTCCGCGCCCGGAGAAGGTCCTGTCAGCGGGGAGCACGGCCCACAACACCTCCCAGCCCCAGGGCTCCTACTTCTTGTCGGTGAAACCAGTTCGATTTAACTTTTATTTTGTCTTACAAGAAATAAATGCAGAGTGGCGGTCGGATCAAAACGCAACTCAAACGGTTTCCGATTAAATCTAAAACCGTTTTGAAAAAGCTTTGTCGAATGGCCAAGGGCTGAAACTTTGAGAAAAGGTAATAAATTTTGACTTAAAAAAAAAAAAATCTTAACTTTTCGTCTGTTGGGGAGTTGGACACGTAGCACCCGAGCCCCAGCCTCGGGCTGGCTGTTGACAGAAGCGCGCAAGGTGCATCTTTATGCTCTACATCAAATGCCTTTGACACAGACTTAAAAAAGTGTATGTAAAGCAGCTAATGGTGCTCGCTCTTCCGGCTGAGTAAGTCGGGGAACCAGATTTTGCTGGAAGTAGAAGTCCTTTGCTCCGAGAACTGATCTTTACCGCATCAGGTGAGCAACCCTTCCATTAAAAAGACTTTTCTTGTTTATTCTTGGCCACTTGATCAGTTTGGAGATAACGAAGATGGGGAATAAAAACTTTGGTAGCTGCGGCAGCAGCGGAGCTGTCGGGGAGGGTTAAGGAGGCAAGGGGCTGCCGGACCCAAGGCGCTGCGGGCCTTGGCCGGGGCGATGCCGGTGTCGGCGGTGCAGACGTGGGGGCTTCGCGGGGCTCGAGGGGGCGGACGCTGGGATCAGCCCCGCTCTGCCCCGAAGGAGCTGCTGTGCCAGGGCGATGCGGGGGTGCAGGCGGGCCAAGGCACTTTTTGGTGTGTTTTTCTGGTTTATTTTCCCTTTTTTTTGGTTTGTTTGTTTTTCTCATCCTCGGTTGTGCTGCTCCGCCGAGCTCGGGGATCAGCGAGGTCACACCAGAGGTAAAGGCAGCCCCTGCACCGGGCGCTGCCGGGGTACCACGGGCGCTGCCGTTCCTCGGCGCGGGTGGTGTGTGGGGAAGGGCTGCGCTTGCGGTGGGGCCGCTCCCTGCCCGTCGTGCCTCTCAGTGCCGACGGAGCCGCTCCCCGCCCGCTCCCCGCGCCTCTGTCTGCGGGGACATGCTGCCACCCGAGAAAACACCGCAAGGACCCGAGAAATGGTGGCAGTAACGGGCATTTTAATCTATCTCCTCTCCCTGGCTTTGATTGCCAGATAAAAAGGACACCCCACTTGTTACCCTGCCCCTGTCCACCGCAGGCTCCTCTCGGCGGGGAGCGAGGCTCGGGGACCCTGCGGGGGCATCAGGTCTCTCAGGAGTTCCCTCAGGCCAATAGATCTTTTAAGAAATAGGTGGAGGAGCAGCTGCACCTGCATGGCCTCGCCGGGCACAGGAGAGGTTAGGGGAGAAGTTCCGCTTAAACCCCAACATTTGGAGCAAATGGAGCCAGTGAGGGCTGTGCTCTGGTGGGTGCCTTCAGTTATGACAAGATTGAAGAAGGCATGGGAAATAATGTTAACTTTAAGATCAGCCCCCCCTTTTTTTTTTCCTTCCAGAGAACAATGCATGCCTTATCTCCCTCTGAATAAATAAATCATAATTGCCCGACAGTTACCCGTCACAATAAACTTGACCAGATCTTCCAACAATTAGTTACGCGTTCTCTCCGCTCTGGTAAAAGTCTTGTTAAATGTGATGAATGTTAAAATAAGCTACCCTTGAACGTACTTTCCAAGATCTTTATTGGAAAAGTACAAGTATTTAAGCCTCTTAAGGAGACCATAATGAAAGAGGGTGACCGGTAAAAGATAAGACTAGAGATAGCACTAGATATTCGGATACAAATGAAATACTGATTAGATCATGCCTTTTTAATGGGGTTTGATGTATTCCTGGTGCTGCTTAAAAAAAAAAAAAAAAATTAAAGCTTTTCCTTCAGGAGCCAAGCACTAACTCCAGCAGCAGTTTTGCTGCAAAGCACTGTCAGCTTGGCCCTTTCCCAGAATATTGCCTGGGAGTATCACACCTCAGTTACTGCAGGACTTTTCTCCAGCAGGGCTGCTGCAGCAGTACCTGGACCCCAGCTGAGAAGGGGCTTCCCATTAGGCCAGGCTGGGGCAAGCCCATGCTCTCTATCAGCCCTCAGGAGACGAGTCAGTGGTTTGGATGGAAGAGGGAGGCTTGCAAGATATGAGGCTACCCTAGCAGAAAGGGAGTGGAAAGTGTTTTGAAGCCTTCTGACTCCAGCTCCCCATTCATCAGATGCCCACAAGAGCCCTGGGCCAGCTTTGTAATCAGGGACATCCGTGGAATCTGCCCCTAAGACGTGGACGTGCAAGGCAAGAGCAGAGCAGCAGACTTGAGCACCTGCACACAAACAGCCCCAAGAGCTGGCCCCAGGTGTGTCCTTCTGGCTAAGGAACCAGGGTAGACCTTGGCACATCTGAGGACCTTTAATTGGATTGGAAAAATGACCAATATATTTTTTTGTTGTTCCCAAGAAAGGTCTGATTTTTTGCTTGGGATCACCCCATTTGTGTGTTTCTAAGTTGTTAACCTGGCTGTAGCTGTGTGATGGGTCCTGGGCTGGAAATGCTGGTCCTCCCTTGAGCAAAACAAGGAGAAGCTGCACTGAGGCTCCTCTCTGCAGGTGGTGTGAATCAAGGTCAGGCCCTGGAGTGGGCAGAGTGATTTCTTTCTGTCCCTGTAGGTGCAGAGCAGGGCACTGAGGATTTCACGTGAGCCAGGCAAGGCTCCTGGGCCACCTACACACCAGGAGATGACACAAGGAAATTCCTTGTGCGTTTTCCAGCTGCACCCTTTACACAGTGATGGATGTCTTGGTGCAGCCCAGGCCTGGACATTTATAGCACTCTGTGATCTCCGTGCTGCTGGAGGAGCTGGTGAGGCTCCATGATTGTGGAAAAGCAGGTAGGGAGTTTCATGGTGGAGGTTCATAGCTTGGAGAAAGATGTTAGAATAGCAGCCTAGTGGTTCCACTTGGAGACTTTAACTTCTATAGGTCTTTTTACATGGAGGGTCATATATTTGCAGTGGATTTCTGGATTAATGTAAGGTGGTTTGAGGCTCCCTCCCTTAAGTGAAACCACACGAGGCCCTTGCGTTCTTGTGGACATGAACATAAATATGGATCCATTTCTGTAGTGGTTTAACACGCAGCTGAATTTACCCCAGAATGTCTCTTGTAGGATGCATCATATAAATATATAATGAGTCACGTTCTAGATACTGATCATGTCGTCCATAGATAATAATATCAGTTTGAGGTTATTACAGGTTCTGTGATGTAACTGTTTCATATTTGACTTTTTAAAATACGTTCCACTTACTTGTAGACCACACAAGCTCTGTGGAGGACACCTGGTATCTATTAGATTCTTTCAGTCCGTGGAACAAAGCTAATCTGATATGACTAGGGAAGTTGGGAGTTTTGCCATTGATTTCAATGGCAGCAGGGTAGGACTCAGAAGGCTGAACTGTAAAAACACAATTCCATATGATTTTATTCACATCTAGCCTGTCAGGAATAAAACCCCAGCAGCCAGAGGTCAAGGGAGCTGCACCGTGCTAAGTTGCACGCGTGCAGGATTGCAAGCACAGACAAACCACCTGCATGTGTGGATTTGCAGCTTTCACCTGAGGTTTAATTTAAAAATGAGCATCGGCTCAGCCTGAGCTACAACAATAGACTACTGCCCTGAATATTGCTGTAGATAGGATAGATCTTGGCAAAAATAACAGGCACCTAGCGTTGCCAGAAGAAAATAGAGCATTCCTCTTTGCCTTGCATATTGTAGCTTTCTGAATGTCCAGGAGATGGTACAATTACAGTTCACAGTGCCAAGCACCCACTCCTCCCACCTGAGGACATTCCTGAGCGCTGATTCCAGTGGGATTGCTGAGCCCCTGTAAACTGGTTGTGCAGTGTGGTTGGTCACAAATCAGGGACAAGCTCTAACTTCCCAGGGAGTTTAGTAGCAAAGATGAAAGATTTCTCCGCAAAAGAGTGAAACCCAGGGTGCTGTAGAAAGCTTCAGGATCCTGCAGATCCTCTTTAATCCACTAATTTGACCACCGCCCTGAAATTCCTGGGTGCTCCCCTTGCTGCTCTCCAAACCCAGCACGGAACTGCTTTAAAGGCAGGAAATATTCCATCTCCTGGATGGAGAGCTGGTTTAAAGTGGTTTAGCCTCGCTGGTTTCACTGCTGTGGGACAAGGTGGATGCAGGCAGCACGGGTTCCCTTCCCTCCCACCCTGGCTTACAGCAGCTCCAGATGAGTCCCTGCAGTGCTGGTGCTGAGTGAGGAGCACACAGCACCCAGCTGTGGTTTTTGTACTCGGATACACATTGCTCAGCCAGTGGGTTTTACTACCCTGAGCCTGAAAAGCTTGAAAAGTTACTTGTAGTTACTTGCTTTATTTAAAATTACAGCAGCTTGTCACACTTCAAGCTCTTCTTTATATCCAATAAATTATTAAAAATGATTTGTGGGAACATGTAAATGATTACACATGAATGACATCACTATTGCTATTACAGCATATAAGGGGCCCGATCCGGTTTGTAGTTCTGTTTCTTTTTTAAGGACTCCTTTATTTTGGATTCTTCCTAAAATCACACTTATAGCAGTAGTGGCTCTGGGAATTTAACTTATCATTGTTTTATGTCTGGCAAAATCATCCTTGAAATCACCAGGAATTTTGTGTGTATGAAGCTACAAGTAAATCAGGGCTTCAAGATCTGTTTCCAAGCAATTCAAAAGAGTCTTAGAGTTTTTATTTAATTTGGATGGAGTGAACTTGAAGGGAGAGCTCAAGCACTAATAATAAATATGGCTCTTCCATATGCATAGAATGAAGGTAGATGGGCTTGGAGACAACTTCATGAGACATCTGACCCAACCCTTTGCATCACACAGAGTAAAGGTTGTACTAATCCAGCCCTAAACTCCATTTTTATCTTATGCATCTCTACTGGTGCCTTAATTATCTCAATAGGCAATTATTGTGTTTGCCAGGAAAGCTGTGATCAACTGTGCCACTGCAATTATTTTTACGTTTCTGTTTCTGCAAAGATTCTTTCATTTAGAAGAAGTCACAGGAAAATATTTGTGTATTAAATGGATTTTCTGGTCAGATAGATAAAAAAAATTTAATATGGTAGTGTAGGAATTCCTGTAGCTCTTTAATATTTAGTTAAATAGTAGAATTAACTTGGTTCTAATTTTTGTCAGTGCTAAAGCAAGCAATGAATGGTAAATTATTTGGAATGATTTCTGGGTAAACTAGGACAAGTGCTAGAACACACTTGCATATCAAATTTATTAGAAAGCCTTCTTTAGAATTATATTTTGGGTAAGAGAGTATAAAATTAATCCAATTTAAGTTTTATATAAGAGTCACAAACTAATTACAAATTCACAAAATTAATTGCCACAAAGTTACTGAAATTGTTACATCACTATTTTAAATAGTCCTGGAAGGACGAAAAACCTCTAAAGCAGGAGATCAGAGCTGCACCAATTTTCAGCAGTCCACAGGTCCTGAGAGTACAAAGCCACCCCCAGAGCCAGCCCTAATTCAGAATAACTACAGCTCCTGCATTCCTGGCACACCACAACAAAGGACAATAAATGGAGTCGGGTTTTGTCCGGTCCAGTCAGCCCTCGCTACTGTGCTCAATGGTTTGCTTCACTCGAATGCAGGACTGGACTCAATATGTGCCTGCTTTTTTTTTTTCCTTTATCCTGCCCCTCTCTCCCCTCCTTTTCTTTTTAAATGTATGTCGGAAGAAAAAGTCCCTCCACAGTTTTCAGGATCAGCCCCTCCCAAATTGCATCTTACGGTGCCTCTGCTGCACTGCACGTTCCCCACCATAAATACAGCCCAAGCACGTTGGGACCAGGGGGCTGCAATGTGAAAGGGACATTACAGGAGAAAAGTTCAAAACCTCAGGGCCTGATCCTGATCCCTTTGAACTTCACAGGAGCTGTTGCATGGGCTTCAGTGGGAGCAAGCTCGTGTGCTCTACGTGCAGAAGCATTAAACTTAAAAGCAGGCTGTTTAAAAGGCTGCATTGTTTCTTGCTTGTACTGATAGTTTCTCATGTAAAGTTCTATATATTCTTTCACAATAAATACATGAAACAGTTAATCCAATGTTATATTGTTTAGTAGTATTTTACTTGCAAATGACCATCGTTTCTTCTCTGCTCGGTTTGTTCTTCTGAATGTCTGTTTTATATTCTGGAAGTAGAGGAGCTGTTCTTTTAATGCCTATTTCTTTCTGATGATAATCGTTCTTTCTGGCAAATGCTGTGACTCGCAGCTAGTCTATATTTTTGATCAGTAAATATTGAACCACAATGGCAAGGAAGGCCTGAGCTACGATACAGCCAAAACAAACAAATAGAAACCAGCCCACTTTTTTTTTTTTTTTTGGGTTATATTTCTATTATTTTCTGGAGAGATGTACCCTCCTCTAAGGTGGTTCTAAACTACTACCTTGTCCTGGGGGAGATGTAAGCAGACTGTTTTTGGACAGTAGCTGCAGTGGGGAGGACAGGAGCCTCATGGGTCAGTGGCTGATACCCTGCCTGCTCTCTCCCTGCCCCGAGGGGCAGATGCCAGGGTCCTGGGGGTGGCTCCATGAAGACATCAGGGGGGTGGCCCAAGGGGTGATGCTGAGCATCACTCAGCCCTGCACGCTGGAGCATGGGGCTGGCGCTGAAACGGGATTTTCCAAGAGTTTTTGGGGCTGAGGGGAAGGTGGTGCCCGAGGTCTGGGGCAAGGCAGACCCTGCTGCAGGCTCGGTGCTAATCCCCTTCTCCTGGTGATGCCCAATTGCAAAGACAAGCAGCGGGCCAAATCCCCAGCCTTTCCCCAAGCAAAATGCCTTTGACTTTAATGAGCGTTTGCAGGCCGATTTCGGATAAGTCAATGTGGACTTTTGTCTGCGTGAGGACTGAAGGATTTGGCCTACGGTCTTTTACAGTATGAAGTTAATCAACATGCGGGAAATTCCCACACCCTGTAAAGGGCTCTATTGTACCTCTGCTGGACAGAAATCTCTGGTAAATCACTGGGTTCTCCGCTAAAAAGCTGCGGGTATGATATGAACCACAGTAACTCCAAGTCAGTTAACAGGATCTTCCCAGGAATGTATCAAAAAAAAAGCTCCCACAAAAAAAGCAAACCTGGATAATTCAATGGGAGCCAGTGGGGAAGTACCCGCTCCTGCCCTCATTAACATCAATGGGAGTTTCCCCATTGATGGAGCCCATTCAGTGGGAGAGGAACTGGGCTTTACAGTAGCATTTTAAATTATATTCAAAGGTCACTTAAATTATATGGTCACTTTAAAACCGCTCTCCAGAAACCTGAGTAATATTCAGTTATGCTGGGCACTTGCCTGAAAGTGTCAATTAGGATCTCTTTGGATACATTCACTTTTGAAAAAGCCAGTTGGCATCAGCAGCTTGTTGTAGGAGCTGCTGCAGTCTAAGGTGTTAAAATGAAGCATTTGTTTTTGAAATGACCTATAAAGCCTGTCAGCATTTGCAATCCAGCTTGAGAGGGGCTGTGCAAGGCAGACTGTTTGATGTCCAGGCGGATAGTTTGCGACCTTGGGCAGGATCCAAGTTTTTCAGGGAGCTGAAATCATCACCGGACAGTATAGAAATACAAGCATTTGGCTACATGAAGTATAGACAGAGACACCATCCTATAAATAATCTATTCCTCCTCCAGTTATATGGGATCCTGGAAAGAATATTTTCTATTATGAATGAAAGGTGTCGGAGAATAGGCTGGAAAACATGAACACAGCCAAATGTCTTACCTGCCAAGGCAGGCACAGCTTGCCCTCCACGTTAGCTGTGCTTCCCTTGTCTGGCATAATATCTACAAGAAGCAATAAACAGTCTAAATAAAGCATTAATTCTCAGCCTTATCACTTATGGATCCATTACGCCTTCATATAATTTACTAATATTTATCTAGATGAACTAAGTGTTACTGAAAATTTAGAGGTGGTAAACATGCTGTCTGCTGAATTATTCTGTGCGTGCTGGGGAAGTAGCTCGTGGCAGAATTGAATTATTTAATATTATTTTCCAGTATCATGTAGGCGAAGTATAAGCTTCATTTTTGGATTATGATTTATATTATGAAATGCTTATCAAGTGTTTTCCAAAGATTAGTTTAGTTTTAATTAAATAAACCTTTCTCAGGAGAAAGCTCCCAACTACTCCTCGTACCCAGAGGCTACTGTACTTGTTGTTTTTAATTATTTTTCACTGTTACCCAAACTGCTTTGGGTACTCCTGCCCAATTAAATCACAGACATGGGCTTCTTATACACAATATGTTTAATATTTAATTTTAATTAAATTAATTAAATTGTTTATTTAATTTAATGTGCATTATTGTGCATGAAGCAATGCAAAATTTATGATAGGAAGAATTTGTGGGAGCTTTCAAACAAGCTAATTACTGAGGTAAAAAGAGACTTCTTCTCTCTTTCTAGGGAATAGGCATTCGACCATAAGGAGATAACAGAAGTTGTTTGGATAAAATAATAGGTGGTTGCGCAGCATTAAGAATTATTTGTTTTACTTTACTTTATCTTGTAACCATTACTTGATCATTTTATAATAGATTTGACAACAGCCTTCTCCTGCAGTTGTTGGAGGCAGCTAATCAAGTATTTATCAGGGTAAATAAACCTAAAGCTACAATATAAATGTGCTGGTAACATTAAAAATCAGCAACTCACGTGCCACAGATACACATTTTTGGTTACACCCTGAGTCTTTTTTCTTCCAACAGACCAATTTATCTTCTAGGTAATCTTTACGAGAGCCTGCTGTTTATTAAAAGAGTAGCAAATAGAAAAAAATCCGTTTTTTACTAGTGCAGATTATTTCTTGTGATAGACTTTTTTTTTTCCATAATGAAGATTTCTTTCTCATCAGAAGAGGAGCAGCACAATATTCTCACTGCTGTTTTAGTCTGGTGGTGCATTGTTTTGAGAAGGTCACTGATGCTGGGTACAGACCAAAAGGTGTTTGGCACGACATTGATGCACATTATTTCAGCAGGATGTTTGTAGGCACGAAAAACATAAAAATGCCTATTTGTAAGGTTAGATTCTATGATTTGTGGTAGCTCACGAGCCTCTTTTGTACCCATGCAGAGCCTGTGGGGGCTCATCCAAACCCTTTGGATTCAGTGGGGTCTTTCTAGCAGTGCTGGGGGGGTTGGGACAGGCCCTGTGGGGCTGATTTCTGAACTCTGGAGGTGACAAACCTTCCTCTGTGCCACGGCTGCATCTGTCAGGGTACAGCTCCAGGGGACAGAGAGCAGGATCAGGCCCCTGGGCTGCCTCGAGGTGGGAAAGGGTCCTGGAAATGCAAACCAGGCTCGTGGTGAGAGCAGCTCTGCCTGCTCTCGCAGTTTCTGTGCTGAGTGCAGCTGCCAGCACGATCGTCCCGGCTGAGGGACGTGCAGGTTCTTAGGGAAAAAAAAATAAAAGGAAGGTTTTGGCTTCTCCCCCCAGCCCTCTTCCTGCCCCATGGAAATGCAGAATGCGTTTTGTAAACTCCAAACATCTGCGAAGTCATCGTGGGCATTTTCCTTTTCCTTGTTTATGGGTTAAAAGGGAGTTCACAGTGAAATAGAACGTGCTATTTCTCTGAGTACTGTGGCAATTAAAACAAATATAAATAAATATATTCACAGGAATTATTCATATAGTAATTAACAACTCCTCAGCCCCAAGAGCAGAACAGCTAAAAACAATTTTTCTTGAATGCTAGAGATATTCATAGAGCAATAGTTTTATTTCAGCAGATTAAATAGTATCATAAAAGTAGCTGATGATGCAGTAAATTAAAAATCAGACTGGGGTCGACTTTACAGCAGCTTTTTTTAGTCTAATACAATTACCCATTACTGGCTAAACATTAGTTTTAAATCAACAGCAGTTGTCACAAAGAATTTTCCCTTAAAATTATTACTGGAAGAATTTAAAATGAGGGCAATATTACTGGATACACAAGGCCTGGAGAGATCTTAATACTGAAGGAACACACATCATAAAGACCCATCTAGATATAATTTTTTCCCTGCAGTCTCTATTCCCGTGCAGAGCCAGGCAGAGCGATGCCTACGCATAAAACGCCTCCCTAATGTACAGGCACACACCGGGAGAGAAATCCACTCGAATTCACAGAGATTCAGCCTCACCTCGGCGTGGTTAGACTTAAAGGAGAGCCGTGAATAAGGAATGAGGCTGGGGCCAAGCCCTGTGCAGCAGCTCCGTGGCACTTGGGGCTCGCTGCCTGTCCCTGGGTGTTCGATGCCACTTTGGATTTCCAAAGCGTTCACGGCGGCGCTGGGGAAGTGAGAGCACCCAGGTATTTCCAGCCCCTTCTCCAGATATTCTGTGCAGTATCGGAAAATTCCCGAGTTCCAAGCCTTTGCATGCTAATGGGGAGAGGGTTTGTGCTGTGAATAAAATGGGAAAGGGCCACATGATGCTGGAGCCTGTCGGTGGGGACAGGGGGGAGATTCGGGGTGCCATGTGCAGCTTCCCGTAGCCAGCACCAACACAGCACTCAGATCACCCCAATTCCCAGCTGCTGCGACAAGAATGGGTGCAAAACAGGCATTTTTTTTATTGCCTGCTTTTCCTTCCCTTCCCAGGGAGACCTGAGAGGAGACTGGAGAAACAACAAGTGTGTCAAGCTAACGTGGCATATTTAGAGAGGGACGTTTCCCAAGTATAAATAAATAAATGTTTTTTACCAGCCACAAAGGCACACAGACGCTCTACTCTGTGCTCCTGTGCTTGCCATAAGGCAGGGAGAAGCTCGGATATAAGGTTCACGAGGTAAATCAGGGCAGGCAACTGCAAAGAAGAAGTAGCTATATGATTTACAGAGTAAATTACTGGCTTCACTAGATTTCATTATCTTCACCAAACTGTTCTTTATATTTCAGTGTGTTTATATTTTATTCAGAGATCTTTTCAGGGCAGGGGGCTGAGCGTGCACGCCGTCGCCATTTCCTGAGACGCGTGCAGGGTTCCAGGAGTTATTTATAAAGGCAAACTTTGACTTTTATAGGCAGGGCGAGATTATTTTCCCTAGCTAAATATATGTTTTAGTAAGTGTGCTAAAGGTACTTTAATATATGTGCCTGTTATCTGATGAGCTTACTGCAACAGCTGCTGTTTATCCATGACGGCACACTGCTCTGAGATTGATGGGTGGAGGACTCACAGGAGCCAGCTCCTGGGAGACCCTGCCCTGGCACCCCAGGATTTCCCAGCTGGTGCCCCACACACGGCCAGGATGGCACACACAGGCGGGTCAGTCCGTGGGCACCACTGAGTGTGCACCTCTGCTGTGGCCATCCTCGACCAAAGTGGAGCTGAAGCAGCTGTGGGAACCTTTTCTGGCTGATCCCAACATTACTGCTTTGTGCATGGGGTCCCAAAGGCAGCTGATGATGGAGGGAGGCAGGGTTTGTACACAGCAAAGGGAAGATATATGCTGTGAGTTTTCTCTAGGCTCAGAATTTGAGTAGAGGCCACACAAGAAAGGAGGTGAGGCAAAGGGAACGTGAGAGGGCGGAGGGTTTGATGGCTGAAATCTGAGTGGATGATTGTTTACTGCTGGGACAGCTCATCCCTTTGTGGTGGTCCCTCCTGCGAGCTCAACTACACCTTGTGCTGCTGCTGTGCTTAATTTCTTTTTAATCCAGCACTGGCCATTTTCCTTCCCTAAGTCTGTGTCATCTGCTGCAGCGTTACCCAGCTTCACCTGCACTTCCCACAGAGAAACCCTTTGCCTCTGGCAATGCCCGTTTCCCCAGGCTCTCTTGCACCTGCAGCTTCACTCCCACAGCCGTGGTCACTGAGGGGGTCATCTCCTGGTGCAGGAGCCATCTCAGGGACAGGGTGAACTTCCAGGCCTGTACCCTGTTGCACGATGCCTCCCCTTCCCTCCCTCGTGCCCTGGGACCAGAGCCTGCCTGGTGACGTGAGGATGAGGATGAAGGCAGACACCCTGGTGGTGGGGTATCATGATCCACAGGTGGTTATTTCCTGCCACTCCTTCTGAGGGTGGACAACATTCGTGTGACTTAGCATCTGAGTCAGGAGTGCAGGTCTTAAGGAAGGGTAATCTTGACCTGACAGAGCAAAACCTCTCCAATGGTGCTGTTCAAAGCCATCGCAGGAGCCCCATCAGCTCCAGCGTGGCCGTCCCAAACTGCGTGGTCAAAGCTGTGTGTCGTACCATCCATGCAGTCTTATATTATTATTTAACAGAAAATAAATAAGAGAAGAGAAAAGAGAAAAGAAAAATGTAGTGTTTGTATAGAAAAATCTATTTCATCACTGTATTTTTAGGAAAACAAACTTTAGAACTGGTTTAGTACAGCATTTCTGGGCTTCAAAACGCCATGAATTTAGAGTGGTACAAGTCTCCCCTTTCTAGCTCTGTATCTCTCTGTCCAGCAGGTAATCTTCATCACAGGCACTTCAGTGCATTTTGTAGCATATTTATCATTACAGTTGTTTGATGAAGTAGAGCAGTTTAATTATTCTCATTTTTCAGCAGTGGAGCTGAGGAAAAGGACAGCTAAATGGTTTGCTCAAAGTAGTACAACAAATCTGTGGCAGAGAACGGCTCTGCCCTGGGGCTTTCCTGCAAGACATTATTAAGACTAAACTTCAGAGATGGGACATTTTGATACCTAAAAGTCTGACTACTGCTCTAGGATGGAGTTTTATCTTGGCTACCTGAGCTTCAGGCCAGCGTGTTGTGTGGTGGTTGGGTATAAATTTATTATTCTCAAGGAAAGGAAAAAAACGCTCGAAAAAGTAGAGGCTGAGGTTTGCTTAAAACTGAAGAAATTGATGGGAAGGAGTCAGAAACTCTTGATGATTTTGTTTCCTGCTTGTGCAATTTCCTCCTTTATTTCCTCCAAGCAGGGCATGAAAAATATATCACATGAGTTTATTTACACGTGTGTGCACGTTTGCCAGCGTGCGTGTGTGCTGTACACACGCGTTGTGTTTCTCTTAAAGTCTTTGATCTACTTAACCATTTTGGGCACGCTGTTTATATTCCCAGCAACAAATAAAATGCCGCCCCATAGGCAGAAGTCTTGCACACCGGGTTTGAGACTACAAGTAATTTTCTTTTGTTCGCAGTGGAGTTATTAAGCTCTTGCAATACGGGTTTACAGCCGAGGCGCTGACAGACCTAATTTTGAGAGCAATGTGATTAGGGCAAGGCACAAGGTAGTGCAGTACCAGTGCTTACCTTTATTAGCTGTGACAGTGGCGTAAGTCCAGCCAACCGAGGGAAAAAACAAAACTAAGGCAAACAAACAAACCTCCTCCAGCAGCAGACAATTTTGGCTTTGGGAGGCGTGCTTCGGGGGATGTGTGATGCCAAGCAAATTCCAAACTGGGGGAGACTCACGTGTGCTTTTGCTAATATTTATTTTATGACACATTATGACTACTGTGTGTTGCTGTTGCTGTGAACCCTTGGGAAATAAAACTGGGAGCTGTGTTGTGGTGAAGCTGAGAGTCCACCACTTTATTAAACATGGAAACCGATGTACCCGGCACGGGCGGGAGCCATCGAAGGCAGGCAGTGGTGTGGCCACTGGAACTCTCCCCAGCACCTCCACATCCTCCTGGCAGGGCCAGGCTGTGCTGCTCCCACGGGTCCTGCTTTGCACCTGCTGGTGTCGGCCGAAAACAGCCGAAATGTCACCGTGCCAATATTAGCTGCACGCAGGGAGCTGCACCCTGATCAGCTGGAGGCTGGAGATTGCTCACAGATATTGCTCCGAGGAAAGCTGCAGAGGGAAAGGAAAATGAAAGAAAAGCAGCATTCTCTATAAAAATTCTTTGGCAGCATTAATCAGCTGCATGTTTGGTTCTCAGTGATTTGCCTGGCTCTTGCTGCAGGTTGTGTTTCTGCTTTGGTATCGAGGGGCTGCCAGAGCTGCCCATGCTTGGTGTGCAGCTCCTCGCAGACCAGCGCTGGTAAAGGGAAGGCAAACACAAAACCCTCCTTCAAAACATCCTTCTTTTTTTTTTTTTTTTTTTTTTTTTTTTTTTTTTTTTTTTTTTCTTTTATGAGATGGTAAAACCCAAATCTAATGAGTTTGTACAGTCTGAATACCAGTCTCATTAAAATGCTCTTTTCCATTTCTTTTGGATCAAACCCTGCTATAGTCCTTCCCTAAATATTAATCATTTGTCTGTTGGGACCATGTTCATTTTCCATTTTGTTCTTCTACCAGCATTTTTAGGGACTGAATAATTGCTCTCTGGAAACAATTATAAACCCAGTTAACTCTTCCTTTTCCCATCTTCTCTTCCAAATGCACTACATTGCCCTGGTTTTAAGAGACATATGGGTAGGGTTCCTTATTTTTTCTTTGTCTGGGGATTGATGGCTTGTATGTAAAAAGAAAAACAAAGAGGAAGGTAAATTAATACCTTTTTCAACCTTTCTGAAGTCAGTGGTTTTCTTTGTGAGTTTCTGTGAGGCAGTGGATTGAGAAATGTGAGGCAAAAGCAAACAGCATGCAAGGACAAGTGGCTCGTTGGACTGGTGGGCTTGTGCTGATACTTGTTTCTAGGCAGGTACTTGAAGGGTATGTCACAAAATTCCATTTTGAATAAAAGGCATGGCCAGAAGGAGAAAATGTAACCTCCATCCTCCCATCTTTAATTTTCAGCTCTAACACAGACATGTTTTACCATAGCTACAAGAGAACAGAAATGTGAGGGATAATTTGGTGGAAGAGGTCTCTGCCTGAGTGACACTAAGAATATCTTCCTGAAAGATAAGGGGCTATTCTTTACTCTTCACTGTGGCAAAGGCACGTGGTATTTGTAAAAGTGTGGAGTTAAGTGCCCAAAGTGAGGAAGTGTGTAGCAAAAAGCAGTCTGAGGTTTCTGGCTCTTCAGGGGTCAGACCTTAGAAGCCAAAACTCAGATCCAATAAAGGGAATTAGGAATTTCAATACTAATGAACTATTGTGGGACACAACAGTCAACTCCAGGGGTCCCGCTATCCTAGGGCATCAAAGGATGTTATAAAGCTACTGCTTTAGTTTGTTGTCCCACCAGGAGAAGGATATCTTTGCACTGACAGAACCCTCTTTTGATATTTTGATTAAAATTTATGAAGTTCTGTAATCATCTCTTCTTGCCACTCATTGCCATTATGATCCCTAAATGCCCTCTTCTGTGATTTTCCCCTTCTCAAAGCTTTTTATGGCATTCAGATCATCTCTGTCTGACAAAGTGGGAGGACAGAACATTTGTGAAGGCACTCTAGCTCCTAATTGGAGTGATAGTAGCACAAAGGGCTCTGGAAACAATACGTTGTGCTTAGGAACGAGGCCAAGGAGGGCTGCCGTGCCCTTCAGCAGTGTCAGCCGAGTCGTCAATAGCTCAAGGGTTGTGAGCAGTAAACAACCTGGCTCATCAAGGCTCTTCACAAACTGTGACAGTTGAGCTTCTCTTACTGTGGGGATTTTTCCAATTACTGTCCTGACAGGATCGTTCAGCACCACACTGGTTTTACTTTCTTTCTGCAAGTGGATGAGTTCTCGAAGATCAAATGTGATCTTTGCTGCCGTTTCAGACCATGGGTCCTGCAGGAGGTCAGGCAATCCTTGGGACACTGAGACTCCTCTGAGCTCTGTGCAGGAATCATGCAGGACGCAAAACTTGCCAGCAACTTAAGATTTTCTTTGAAAGAAACTGTTAAAGTCTTTCTTAACCAACTTTTTCTGCCTCCTTGAAAAGTCTCAGCTTTAAGGAAGACTTTTGAGAAGATTCTAGCAAAATAATTGGGTAGCTTTTGGCTCTGCTTGGTTTCTCCCTGACATTGATGGGTTAACCTGAACTTTAGCAGTGACACAGAGCTGCTCTTGCATGCTGAACTCTTCTTCAGTCTACCTGGCATTTTTGGCCAGCAAGGCAGAAATCTCTTCTAAGATCTAAACACGACTTGGACGTGCCACCCTCAGCTATTGACGCAGTGAACGTGGTCAGATCCTGGCAGCAAATTCTGGTGCTGGACACTCAGGTGGAAGGGGTGGCAGATGGACTTGTCGGACTGAGCAGACCCAGGAGGGGCTGGCCACTTTTGCAGCTCAGCTGAAGACTTTTACCTGGTCTCTTGTCTTGCTGAAGTGGGACTATTTAGGGGATACCAAAGAGGTTTTGGGCTTTTGAAGTACCCATCTGGTTTTGTTACTTGTGCACGGCAAGCACCCTGTCATTCATCACATCTAGCCTTGATTGCCTATATATTTGTCCCCTTAAAAACAGATTTTTTTTTAATGAGGATCAATCCATTTATCTCTCTAGGGTTTGTGAAGAGCCTGTGACGTGCTGGCCTAGCTGATACCATTTCATGCAGAAAGTACTGCACTGGCTCTTGGTGGTGCAGTTTGAAAAGCTGAAGTTTGGCAGCGTGTGGTCCAACCTTCAGCTACACAAGAGATCTGGTTTTTTGTCTGGTAGCTGAGGAAACCTGAAGGATTTGGTCAAACTGCTTTAATGAGGTACAATTGGGTAACAGGGCCCTCTTTACCAGGAAATGTTGGCACGGGAGTTAATATTCCCCTAGATCTTGCAACAACTGCCTTCAATTGTCTGGAGCCTTCCAAATCTACCAGTGTGACAGGGATGGTCTGGGCATGGCCTGAGGACCTGGGGGACAAGGGGGTGGCCAATTTATCTTTGCAGAAGGCAGCACTGTGAAACCCCTGAGGAGGAACAGGTAGAGAGTTACAGATACCAACAGGTATAGTCCTGAGCCTGTCCTGTTACAGGAGAAACATTTACAAAATCAGCTGTCACTGGGGCTTCACACCCGCTAAGTGTGGTTGTCTATCTAATAGATTTTGTAATGACTTTGTGTTTATTTGTTGGACTTATGGAACATTGTCTCCAGTGGTAGGTGTCTCCAGAGCTGCTGAGACAGGGCTTGCTCCCTTTTACTTGCTCTGCATCATTTAATTGCATCACTTCCTATTGTTATTTTCTCTTCATCCTCATAAACGGTGACTTTCACTTTGTTCCCACATTTCCATCCTTTTCCACCATTTTTGCAGGAAGAATCACCTGTCATCTCCTGAAACTCTCTAAATTCAGTGTATCTCATCTAGCACAGCCTGCGTGCTGCTGCACGTGGGAAACCAACAGGGCCAACAGTACCAGATCTTATTCAAAAAAAGCTCCTTTTATATCACATTAATTTAATATTAAAGAGAAATTAAAACTTGAAATTCTTATTCACAATTTTGGTTTCTTCAGACCCCTTTAGATTTCTTGTTTGCATAAATGGAATGATTTCATGGCTGTGAAACAAAACAATGGGTAGTGTTGATGCCATATATTATGAAATAAGTCTTCATGGATCATGCTTTGGGAGTATTTCAGTGTCTGTATCCATTCAGACTTTAGCTTCTCTGCAAGACTTAGAAGATCCCAAATGTTGCTTGTGCACACATAATAACTTATTCATAACTTCTTTATATGCCACTGTTCTTTCTCATAAATACACTAATAAAACTCATTATAGAAATCAAAGCTAGCTAATACAACCTATCTGATGGACAGCTGTCTCTGGATGCATGAATTATAATTACATGAAGCAAGATGGTCCTATTATGCCACGATATCTCTGCTCTGAATAAATTCCTATTACTGGTGTGTAATCTTTTGGCTCAGGCCAGATGAGAGGAACTTGCCCAAGTAAGTCCCTTACAGGATTGCTACGGAGCTGCTCTTTCACTCGTAGAATTACAATTAGAGAAGTGGAGCTGGAAGTTGTGTCTTTGAGCAAAAGTGGCCTGAGAGAGGTGGAAGGTTGGGGGGGAATGAGGAGCATTCATCATCTGAGCTGGTCTCAGCACTGCAGCCTGCTTTCAGGCTATAACTTAATGCCATACACTGATTTAGATGTAGCACTTGTCAGCCAAGAATAAGACTATGAGACACAGACATTCGAGGACTTGACCCATACTTTATTGTGAATACGTGATTGAGCTGACAGACAGACAGAGACAGCCACTAGTGTGAGAAAGAGAATTTGTTCTGCCATGTAAGGTTTCAAAATATCTTAAACTCGGATCTGTGTTTTAAGATTAGATCGCTCTTAGCAAATTTCTCAATAGTATTTGATAAGCTGAGAGAGTTTTCTAAACTTATTTTTTTAACCACCTTTTCTTCTGTACTTTGCTAATAAAAATGGCAGCATCTATTTTTGAGACACCACTTGGGACACTCTTTATTTCAAGGGATTTCTCTCCTCACATCTCCAGTATTCATATGAATGAGAACAAACTGATACTGAGTGCTGAAGCCACTAACCTTTAATGGATCCCTTTGCTCTAAATTTAAGATAAGTCAAGGCATTTACATGACAGCAATGCAATTCTGGGTTTTGGCTTAGGCTGAGCTGCAAAGGCGAGTACTAAAAAAAGGGCAAACTATCCGTGGATACTGTCATTTCTACCTCTGAAAGTGTTCTGACCCTTCTCCAAAAAGCTGAGCTACCACTCTTCAGTGCTGACATGAGAGACCTGGAAGAAGATTTTGTGTCCTCAAGAAATGTGGGGAACACTTACCAAGAGGAAACTTGCTTTGAAGAGAGGGAGTTTCCGTCTTGCTGAGCCTGATCTACCAGGGAAGGTGCAGCACATCGTGTCAGTGAGCTCTGTTCTCCTCCTGATGTGCTGCAGATGATAAAGCAGTGGAGAATCAGAGCTATTACAGGACAGAACAAGAGTAAATGAGCACGGGACATCTCCCTCGTTCCTACCCTGAGAGGCTGTTCCATGTGTCAGGAAGAATCAAGAATAACCAAAGGACTCGTGAAACAGCCAGAAAGTAAAACAGAACAGCAGAAGAAAAATCTGGTTTTAGGATGCATTAAAATAAAAAGAAAACAGTGATTCTCCAACCCTTACTGCTCAAAGATGAATAATCAGTTTTATATTTAGAGATAATGAAGGCATCATATGCATGGTGAGGAGCCTGTCCCTGTGTTTATTACATGTAAGTTTTGATTTAAGCTACTTCTGCTTCACAAACGTACTTAATGTCAACAAGAGTACTATTTACACTGATTTTTTAATTAAAGGAATGTAGTCATCTTTTATGCTTGCAGTTTGCCTGCAAGCAGATTTTTTTCCCCTTCAAATTCATTCTGTCAAAATGGTTAGACAAATTGTTTCTGGAAACGTATTTGAATTATGGATGATTTGTGAGTCGTCCATAGCAAGATGTTGGCTGTAGCTAAAAGTTATGAATATACCTAAACTTGTCTTCTGAGCTCCTTGTGTTACCAAAGGATAGAAATCCATGTTTTAAAAAAGGTGCTTGATCATCGGAGGAAGACTTGAATTCCTTTGGTTGTACCTTTCTTTTTCTATTATCTGTGGAAAAACTCCTGCAGACCTGGAACCTAAAATTTTGATGGTTAAAGATATCTGAGATATTTTGTGACTGGTCATGTTAATTCAGATACATTTTATAGGCCTCAGCAAGCTGATGTAGTATTTATGAACGCTGTTGCTTCTGTCCCAGCAAAATTTCAACCCTTGACTGAATTGTTTGCAACTTTAGGGCAAAATTCACTGTTTGAGAGCATTTGTCTGGAAACGTCCTAGGTATGGAAACATCCTAGGGAGCCTGGGTTGTGGGAAGGGAAGATAATAAATAAAAGAACCTCTGGCCTGGTTTCTAGCTTGGTGGTAGGTTTGACTTTGTTCTTGTGGAATTCAGGAATTCAGAGGAAATACGAGTTGCCATTGAAGGACAGCAGTGCTATACACTGTTGCAGTGGGCAGTGTGGGTCTTGTGACCAGAAATTACAAAAGGGAGAAGAAAAATTAAAGGAAATCTCACCAATTTCTCATGCTGGAAACATTAATTGATACTTAACAAGCATAATATTTTTTCTTGGGAAAAAAAAGGGAAAAAAAGGAATCTAAGTTGTCGTGATGGGTGAAATACCACTCAAAAAGATCTCAGGGGAATGAAATGGGGACAGTTCCTCAGCCTGGGGTGGCAGCCAGGTGTCCCCCATGTCCTCTGGAGCACCCCACCCCTACAAGGCTCCTGCTCCCACGCCAGGGATTTCTCCCACAGCACAAAGGCTGAGGAAATGTGCTGACGGCTGTGATACCTCAGGACATCTTTACCAGCATCCTTGTTTGTGCAGAGGATGTATCCGAGCCACAATGTAAAGCACAGAAAAAGAGAAAGTGTTTTACATGCTTTTAAACACAGGGACTACTGATACTGTCACTGCCTGGGTTTGCCTGCAAACAACGCACCCAGCTGAGTAATTTATTCTCCGTGTATAATCTTTGACGGCTGGAGAGCAGAAAACTGTTCAGTACGTTTGGAAAAGACTGCAGCTACAAGGTGAGAGAGCAGTATTTAATATCTGTTTGGAAACCAATACTGTAGACACCTGATAAACTGCCAGAAGATGGGGTTTGTAACACGCAGAAAGCTAAAATTTGAAGAGCTAACAAACACTGAAGCCACTCATAGGGGGATATAAAATGCTGTGAAGTCTGGACTCAATTTATTTTGTCCTTATAAAATGCAGTTGTCTGAGTTGTTTAAATCTTATGGGTCAACAAGTGAAGACTGAAAATTTCACAGGAGTTGGCGTTTTTGAGTGGATCCTTCTTCAAGGGTATTGCAGAATATGGGGCATCTGTTCTCTGATTCAACCCACCAGGAGAAGGAGCATGAAACACCAAAGGATAATGGCAAAAAAGAAACCACAGTTTTTAAAGCCTCAGAACTATCTGTGTCTGCTTATGGTTGAAGCCTTTGCTGGTGTTGCCAAGACTCCTTCTTCTCTTATTCACTATCTCGCTTTGGAAACAGGGAGAGAAAGGCTTAAAATGATAACTTTTAAAAAGGGCATTGATACACTTTGGTATTTTGTTACTGATCCCCAAGTTTTTGTGTCTGGTCAGTGAAATACATCAGGGCCTGCAGGAGAAGGACCTACCCCTGTAGATTTTCAATCTCCCCTTGTCCCCAGGCTGTGTGCCCTGGCCAGGTGGGTGCCATGAGGGCTGAGGGTGGCCCAGAATGATCTGGTGCAGCAACGTCACCTCCACAGGTGTTCCCAGAAGCCCTGCAGACACCCGTGGGCCAGAATTCGGTGGTTTTTACAGCAACAGTCCTGAGCAGCAGAAAGGAAAGGCTCAGAGAGGAAGTTTGTTATCAAACTAGAGCTTGAGCTTGACCCTAATCTCTGGAGTAGAAAGGGTCACCCAGCAGTGGGCAGAGGCTACAGGAAACCAAAAGATGAGGGTGGGTATAAGGTTATAATAGGTATGGGAACAAATAAAGCTTTTTCTCAGCTATCAGTTGTATTGCTCTAAGGAATAATGAAGGAAAGGGTTTAAGAGCGTTGTTTGATTGTTGATAGGAAAGACCTGGATGTACAGATAGGTATTTATAAGTCAAAGGCAATAATTTTATTGTAGTGGAAAGATGAAGTGAGATTTTGCTGCTGCACCACAGTCCAGGCTATAGCCAATTGCCTTGGGAAGGATTTTTGTGGTGTTAATATAATCTTGGCAACCCCTGCCCGTGTGAAATCAGCTGTACAACAGCGTGTTGCATCTCCAGCCTGGTTTTGCTGACATCCAAAACCAAGGGCAGAACTTCTCTGGATGAGGTATCATCTAACCCTGCAACCAGGGACTGTCCCTGTCCAGAAGCACTCACATTAAACCAGTCCTACCAACCCCTCCACCCAGTCCCTGCCATGCTGCCACTGCTGTCTATAGGAGACTATTCATGAAATTCACCGTGCATTCAAGCACTTGTAACATCCTTTATTAATATGAACAGCTGCAAAATTCAGACAGAAGAAGCAAATGAGTGACGGGCAAGAGGAAAAAGGAAATTACGATAGCAAGCAGACAGCTGTGAAGACTAGCAATGTGCCCAGCTGATGGAACTGCAACCAGAATTTTTAAAGTGCGCAATAAGAGATAAATAAACTGATAAATAAAATCGATCTCGAAAGGCCACACGGGAAAGATGCACAGTCTTGATTACCTAATTACGGAAGGGATATTGCAGAAATGGAAATAGTACAACAAAGTCCCATAATGGCTTGGAGACTGGAGACTCCAAAATGCTTAGTGAAACTAGGTCTGTATCCCTAGCAAAGAGAAAAGATTAAGAGGGGACCTGGCGGAGCTGCGAGGGGCTCTGGGGGGATCTGCAGGGAGCAGTGCTGCAGTTATTAGAGCTAATGTCAAATATGAGGACGAGGGACACGGCTCCAGCGAGGTCTTGCACTGTACAAATGTAATACATTTTTTTTTTCCAGAGGGTATATATTATAAGCTACCAGATGCTGCTCTAGAAGCAACCGATCTGACCAGCTTTCAAATAGAGCAAGGAGCATATGGAGAGAGAGGGGGAGAAAAGCAGTATATTATGGAGAACAACTGTTAACTGGAGGAAAGGATAGGCCTAGCTGGGCTTCCTGGCCTCCTGCCATCTTAAGATTTTCTTATGTCCCTGTGTAATCTTCTGACTTTTGATTTAGATGTTTCCTAAAAATGTGGCCCAGTGGTTGGTACATACTAGGCATTAGCCCAAGAAAAGAATGAAAAAAAAAATGCACTGTATCTCATTAAAGAATTTTTAAAGGGAGACTCTGAGGCGCCATTTGCTTCTTGTTACTCATCTTTGCAAACGTCTCTTGTCTTCCCAGGCTCTGCCCTGATGTGTTAGTGTTAGCTGCCTGTGGATTTCTGAAACGGGGGCTCAGAGCAGCCAACCTGAGCTGGCCAAGCAGAGATGGCAGCGTGAAGCACAGGAGGAAGACAAAAATACGATCAAGTGAAGTGAATGGCACAAGATCTTTGCGTGCGCATAAACAGCACCAGGTGAAAAAATGTTGTCTGGTAATGGCTTTTCAGGCTGCTGTTGGGAATAAGGATCACGCCTATATCTGAGATATTTACGGTTCAATTAACAGCATTTGTTTCCATAAAATATCTTAAAAGAGAACGGTATTTATCTTTAATCATGTTTCATTTTCTTTGACAAAAGATTCCAATATAGATATTGCTGTAGGCACAGGGGGCAGTGAACACCAAGAAGTGGATTCCATAAACAATTTTTTTTCAAAGCACTACAAAGTTTAAATATTAATTTATCCGTAATTGGCAGAGAAGCAATTAAAAATGCTACAAAGCTGACTTTCTCCCTCCTTTACTTTCTCCTCCCTTTTCATTTAACCACAGTATAGAAAGTAGGTGTAAAACAATAGGATCCTGAGCTGTACAGCATTCTAAGCCTAGCTTGCCTTAAAGCTACAATATGGATTTAATTTATATGCAAATGTAAGCAATAAAAAGCCAGACACTGTAGAAATTATAGTATTTTTCATAGATGCTTCAGCACTGGAGCACAAGCCAGCAATGATTTCAAACAAGGAGCTAATTATTACTGGTCACTAAGATACCTTTTTCTTTTAATATCTCTCTTTCTTTCTTCAACTCCCCCCGTTTTTTTGACAATGAGTAAATTATTTTCTTCAGCGAGGTGGGGGGGGAGAGAGGGAGGGAGAGAGAGAAAGAAACTCGAATATTGGGGGCGAGTGAATGAAAACAGCCAGAAATATCTCCTGTGAGATTCAACATCAGGATAATTTCACAGTCTCGCTTTTTGACTGCTGTGTCCTGAAGCTGACCAGCACCATGCAAGGCTGATCAAAGGCCATCGGAAACATCAAGTAAGCCTAAATGGGGCTAAAGTATGCTAATAGAGAAGCTAAATGTACTTTAATCCTGTTATAATACAAGGTAACTTAGCGGCAGTGAAGGGCCTTGTTGCTTTTCCCTACTGGGTCCAGGACCCCTGCGAATCTTGAATAGAAGTTGCTTCCTATTCTTCGCCGGCCGGGGTTTGGCTTTCTCAGATGCACACACAGTCCCCTCCTCCTCCGTTTACCCAGTGTCAACAGTCGGCTGAGCAAGACTTCTCCGCTCCTTAGATCAGCACCCTGTGACCTTCCACATTTAAGCACAGACCATTAAGCTAAGCTTTCCAGCTGTTGCCTGAATTATGAGGGATTTTTTTTTTTTTTTTTTTTTTCAGGGGAGGGCAGAGCTTAGAGGAACACTAGGCAACAGTTTTATAGTATGGACCCGCTGCCACCCAACTTGCTATGCAGAGCAAAGTGCTTTCCGCGGGGCTGCGGCAGACGGGGGATGTTGGCTGAAACAGGGGGTTGCTTTGAAGTGATTCAGGCTCGGGGTTGTCCAGTTTCAGCATCATTGTGCTCGCTCGGGGAAATGTAATCTAATTTTAGGAAGAGGAGGAAACAAAGTAAACGTGACTGAGCTGCGCTGCACTGTACGCACCGGCTGGGGCGGTGTCCCTGGGAATATCCGGGCTCCCCGGGCAACTTTCTTCTTCATTTTCCTTCTTTTTTAGACACTAGTTTTGGTGCGTCCTACCCAGGAGACTAAAAAAAAAGGGTGGAAGTCCTGCCTGTGAAATGCAATGCTTTGGTGGATGCCCCAAACTAACTACTGCTTGCAAACCCTAGATTAAAAAAGAAGACTGATGTGATTTTAAAGCCAGCCAACTGCCTTAGTGACTGTATCAGAAGATTAAAAACAAAGGTTTCATTGAAGCACTACCTCCCACTGTGCAGCTGAAAGTCTCATGGCTGAGGCAAATGGTCCTAAATATCTTTCTGTTAAGTACAAATTACATACTGGATATATTAAGTTGTAATGGTGCATTTTTCAAGAGTCACTTTTCTTGTGTGAGAGCATCAGTAAAGACTCAAAAAATGCTGACTGTATGGCACATGGAAACAAAAAGGAATCTGCCTTCTACAAAAAATGTTTTGTTCGTATCAAATCCTCTTTTTTCCTCCATCTCTCCCCATCCCCCAACTAAGCCTGGAGTTTCAAATGCCAGAACCAGTATGTACAGTAAGTCCTTTTGAAATCCACGGCAGAGAAATAGTATCCTGGCCTAGCAAACTGTTATCTGCACTTACATTCCTCAGCCTTACCCCTCTGTGTTAGTGCTGATAGGAGTCCTTCAGATCAGTTGAAATGTAACTAAAAAAAGATGCTCCAGAAAACATCTTTTTAATGTGGAATTATCTTTGATTTACATAGGCAACATCCCTTAACTCAGCACATGTTCTATGGTGCTTCATGTAATAGAAACATTCGTATGAAACTTGATGATTAGCATTCATTCTGCTCCCAAATGATCAATAAAATGCTAAGTTAATGCACAACGTGGAAAGGAGCCTGCCACTGTGCATAAACTTGCATTACTGTGTGGGATGTAGGTAAATCCCAACCGTGGGAGCAGGGGAAGAGAGCAGAGCCACTTGGGGAAGGGACAGTGGCACCAGGGCTGTCCCTGTCACTGACTGTTCCCAGCCCTCCTCAGAGTGTCGTGTGTCACACATGCAAACATCCGAGTCCACAGACACACATCCTCTGCTAAAGCAGATAAAAGATGGCCCAAACAGACAAACACAAATAAAAACCATCTATGACATCCTCTCTTTGCATTATCAGCGAAGGAAAGAAATCACTTGTGAGTGATTTCTCTGCAGAAATCATTTGCAACTCCTAAATCAGAGACAGAAGTAGTATAGATGGGAACTGTGGACAAAAGTTAAGCTAACAGAGTGGTGCACTTTTGCCCAGATATCTTTATGCTGGTCTTGTACAAGTGGTTTATTCCAGCAAATAAATTGTGTAGGATTGGAGAGAATATAGTCGGGCAGTACAGAGTTAATATTAGCAAAATGTTTTTGGCAGGGACAGGCTTAGCTCCTGCTGAAATACTTGAATTCTAATCTGCTTCTATTTACCACTTCTAGGAATAACGTTCTCATTTTTAGGTGTTTCTCTACCTGTCTATTCACCATCCAACAGTTTTATTGTTTGTCTGTCTGTCCCATACAAGATTAACTGAATTGCAGTTGTGTTTTAATTAGCAACAAATTTTGAAATGAAAAGCATTTGCAAGACCCTCTTCAGTTCAGCTGTAATTTTCTGGATTTGTTTGTAATTAACAGAGGTCCTTCCCACACATATGAAGCTTGATGGAAATTTTTGTTTTTTATAAACACCCATACACTGTTTTGCTGCACATCTTTCCAAGTCTATTTCTCCATCACTTTTTTAGAAAATAAAAACTTAAAAAAATTAAACGATCAACAAAGTGGGCAGTTTCAGTCCACAAGAGCTCCAGCAACAGCCTTTGAAATTGTTAGAAAGTACCTAATTCAGAAATACTGAATGAAAAGGTGTAAGAGGTTTCCCCCTTAAATTTGAATCTAAATGTAGGTGTTAATTCTTTTTTCGGTTGCTCATAATTTATAAAATAATGGCCATTTGAGGTCATATATGAATACTCAAATACATTTCTACTTAAGTTAAAATATTTTTATTTATTTAACTTATAGAATATCAGAATCTCTATTGCCACCACAAGAAAACACTATAGCATGAATACAAAGGAGCCACAAAAACCAGACCTACATGAGCTGTACGTTAACAGCAATGCTGAATTGACATGCACAATTTGTTTCGCTCTTCTGCATTTTTTGTAATCCTTTGCATCATCTATATTTATCACCAAAATGTCTGTTTCTTCATTGAGCATTTGCACTTTGTCAAGAGGGATGATTAACTTTTCCTGTAGTTATTTCCAGACCTGGTAGCTAATGTCTCTTTCCCATACAGAGAATTATCAGTGGCTCTGGCAAGGGCAAAAGCCACTGGAAGTGCAGCTCGGTGGCAGCAGGACAGGTTATGAGCACGACTGAGTGGCTGGAATTGTGAGAGCACGTAGCAAAGCCAGCAACATGACTCAGTCATCAGTTGTCTGTAAAATTATCTTCAGTTTATTAGCAGAGATGGGGTGGGTGCCCACACAGTCTAATTTATAGATAATGCACACACCAAGCACACTCTGCACTTACTACCACTAATTTTTCCCTACACTAAATGTTTTCATCTTGAAAATTTATTAAAAATATAAAGAAGAGTTGACATGAGGTTGTGGCAAAAATCCCCTTTGTGTTGTGAATTAGAGCGTACAACCGTGAGTTTTGATTCCAAACCTTTTGTCCCACCAAATTTGCCAGACTAGTTTTGAGCTTATTTGGCCTTCCCGTCTCCAAGAAGATGAGGCTGAAAGGTTGGCAATGCCTCCTCCTGCTCTAGTACCCAGATTTGAACAGACTCAGCACTGCTGCAGAAATGCAGTTCTGCATGCTGGGCTGCCTGGGGTTTTGGATGCTTCATTGAGACATTTCTTCTGAAATCAAAAAAATAGAGAGTGAAACCACCCAGTAACACTGGGTGAGCTTGCTTAGCTGTGCTATGACCTGGGAGCTGAGCTGCAAGGTTTACAATTTGGATGTGTGGCACATTCTGGGAGGCAGCCACAGCTGACTGTTTTTCTGAGTCACGCTTGGCCCCGAGTCTGAGATGAAGAAAGAGTCAATATATATTTGCCTGTGGAGTAGCTAATTAGAACAATTAATCTGAGAACCAGAACAAGCTGTGAGACCATGAGCTGATTCAGGCACGCCCTCTACTAACTTAAATTTTGATCAAGGTTTAAAACACCATGGGAAGGACTGGGGTGATGGGGCCCGGTGGCTGAGATTCAGATTCACCACCCGTGCCCCTGTTGCTGTGACACGCGGTGAGACCTTGGGCGAGGCGTTTTCCTCTTGTCTCTGAAACAGGCCAATGATATTCACTGCCTTGTTGAGCTTTGTGGATACAGGCAGCATGTTGTGAATGAAATGTTAAGTACATCTCAAAGCCAGCCAAGACAAGAACTGCATTTTTCTTCCCAATATCTATTAGCTCAGAGCAACGGGAGAATCCCACTTGCCACCAGCTCCCTGTTCTTGCTTGAAGATGTGGAGCCAGCCAGATCATATCCATCATATATCTGCTTTCAGAATCGCTTGAAAGTAGAGCAAAAGAAAGATCTTTTGTGGGGATGACATGCTTGGAAATATACTTGTCCAAAGCAAACAGCTCTTGCTCTTTCTCCAGCTAATTCACTGAAAAGGTACTATTTCAGTCAAGAAAAGGGTATCAGTTCTCCTCCTTTTGGGCAGGATGGTGGCAGGTTTCCCATGTAGATTTGTGGAAGGTATAATTTTGATGGGAGCATCTGGCTCCTTTGTGAGCTTCACGAGGAATTGTGTGGCAGTGGCTTTAGGTCGGCCTCTGGTTGAGCCACGTGGGCAGCCCTTTGACATGTCTGTGCTGCTTTTCCTGCTCCACTCGGTTTTGTTTTGACTCTCTTTTGAGCTTCCTAAATATGCAGCCTTGCTCTGCAGATTCCCTGGGACAGTTTCGTTCACGGGTCCTGACAAGGACTGAGGTTTTGCCAGGGCTCATGGCTCCATTCTTACCGTGGTGCTGTGTGTTACATTAGCCGACAGCTGCTTTTGGAAAGGTTTTTTTTTTTTCAGAAATCCTCTTAGAGAAGGGAGAAGAGTGATCTCTGGGTAGCAAAGCTTTCAATTCTCAAAATAAACGATGCCAGGTTGTTTAAGAATTTAAGAGGACTCACGAGCTTTGCTAGTACAATAATATGTAGTGTGGTCCTTCTGCCCTCTTTAAGCAGCTGATGCCTGGCTTGTATCTTCTAGGTATATCTACAGTAAAAAAACCCCCCTTAATTTCTTTTCTTACTTCCCTGTGTCTGGTGTGACCTGAAAATGTGTTTTTAGCCTTATTTACATGAATGCAATCAGAACAGATGTTTTCTCATCAAGAATGTGCCAGCTTGTTGCATTTGGCATAGGAAAGTGGTACAAGGGTGCAGAATACCTCGACTTCTGCTCCCCAAATCCTCTGGGTGGTTTGGGCACCGTGCTCCAGGCAGCTGGTGTTGTGCCTGCCACTGTGAGTGACTGGGAAGTGACCTCTGTGA